>JAJVSH010000007.1:1391567-1647499 GCA_021460005.1 Tetramorium alpestre | reverse complement strand
AAAAACTATTTCTACAAATTACACGAACTTACTTCGAAGTTCGAAGACCAATGCAATTCGCAGTAATTACGGGCAATGACCAGCGGCCACCGGTTTGTAGTCGATTAAGCAGGAATCAAACGTACCGCGAACGTGGCTGCTCTCTCAGGGCGCGCACGTATAAATAATATATATATATATATATACTAGCAAATGTAAAAACTATTTCTACAAATTACACGAACTTACTTCGAAGTTCGAAGACCAATGCAATTCGCAGTAATTACGGGCAATGACCAGCGGCCACCGGTTTGTAGTCGATTAAGCAGGAATCAAACGTACCGCGAACGTGGCTGCTCTCTCAGGGCGCGCACGTATAAATAAACCCATTAACGCTTTCCCCNTCGGTCGGTCGGTCGGTCGTCGTGACGGTTATTGCGCCTGGTAGGCGAAAACTGCAATTTATTTAATAGCTCGAAGCCGCGAAATAAATGAAAAGCTATCTGGCGCACGGGCTCCTTCGCCTTTCATTCTCTCCCTCTTCCCCGAAGTCTTTCTCAACTTCGTACCAGGATGAGCGCGGAAGCGTGTATAGCGGCGGAACGATCGGAGAGACAAGAGGCAAAGGAACTTTGTATTATCATTGCGAATGGCATAGTGGTTATCGCTATCTCCCCCCCCCCCCCATTCGCGTTCGATTGGACGAGGAATTGCCGGCGGTGATCGAGCAATGTTATCCGTCTCAATCAAACGTTCCCATCCAGCTCGCAGCTGGATATAAAAGGAATTCCTGTGTACGCGTGGTGTACCTTGTGTACCCCGCAAGATACCTGGCCCACGCTACTCTCGTAGCTCTGCCCCGAAGCGGCAATGCTTTATCTAGAAAACCGAGGAAATCCCGCGACAAGCTCAAAGCGAGCACGAGCCCGCAACAGCGATCCGCGCTACGACGTCGGGACTTTATCAAATCCCCGAGGCAACAAATATTGTTGATTTCAGCCTTTCGTCTTGGAGAATATGCGCGCGTATTGTTCCGCTTGATGTAACATTCATAGATTTTCAATTTAATAATAGCTTCATCTTGCCGTGATTCTTCGAGATTCAAGACGACGACCGAATGCTAGCTTTTTCAGAATTCATTGATCTTAAATACTACCAACCATCGTCGTCGTAGCGTCTATTCTATAACGTCGATCGTTCATAAACTTGAATTAATTAGCTTGGGTGGTTAAATTTAATCATCAGTATTAATGTTTACACAATTCTGCAGTGTACTGATTTATAACGAAGAAAAATAATACGATTGATTCAAGTTTTAATAAAGAAATATAGAAGAGAATTAAAAAGAATGTTACGTTTCTTTACCTATGAGAGTCAGATAATCTTGGCAAATCTACCGTGTTTCTGTAACAGGAAGACCTTATGAAAACTATCCCTCCGGCTATAAATATTGATGATTTGAAGTATACGCTTCGCTCCTTTCCATTTTACTTTAGCAGATCTACCGCTGATATCGGAAAATATGCACATGTATTCCCGCATTGAGATTTATGTTTATGGAACTTCAAGGGATCGGATGTCTCCGATCTATAAACGTCATCGGTCAGACCGTGTCAGCTTTTCTATTTTTGGTTGTACAATTGTACGCATGAACTTCAATAAAAGGTGAAAAATTCATATTAGACATTTGCAAAAAATTATCAAAGTAACTCGATGTAATAATTATTAATATAAAGATATATAATATTTCCTCCCAAACGCAATAAATAATAAATGTTGACTGAAAGTGACATTTCATAAAGCTGCTCACAATTGTACAATAAATATAAATGTAATAAACGTTGATTGATATACAAAATATTGATTGAAAGTGTCATTTTATAAAACTGCTCACATTTTAAAACATGTATATAAAAAGATTTGTGATACGTGAAAAATGTTAATTTTATCGCGACAATTTGTGTTTTAAACTGTTATCTCTCGGCGTGCATTATCGCCTTGCAGCAAACTCTGCAATTGTTTGCTGGCGATATTATAAAAAGATTGGATGAAACTTCTTGTTGCTTGCGAACTGGAAGCGCAGGATATCGTCTATCGCTAGTTTGGTCATGCAAACACGATGTTACCAACTGATTTCATCTGTGTTTAGCTGGAAATGAAATTCGCCGAGTTGACTAATCCTTATAAAACCAGGAAAATTTCCTGGTTACAGTTATAGTTGCTTCGATTCGCGCTAAACAAGAAACATCGAACGCTTTAAGTTTAATTAATTCGATTTGCCGCGTACGCAACTAATCAATTATGTGTCGTTCAAATATATTCGTAATATAATTTGGTTGCTCATCGTAAATCGTTTAGTGAACCACGCGCGACAGGCAGCGAATTATTTCATCCCGAAAACTCCGCGATGGAAAAGAATTCTGTCGCGGTACTGCTGTAAATTGTACCCGGCATTGTTCTCGCACGGCGTGCATTATTTTCCGGGGAAATTTATGACGTTAGCCGAAACGCATTAACGGTCGACCGGCGATAATGTGGTCGACGATCGCAGACTATCGCAGGAATTTGAGAACGGCTGATCATTATTAATGCCAAACTGTGTGGCGAATACGAGCGACGCACATTAACTTCACGGGGAGACATTTTCTTCAAAAGGATCGTGGTAAATATGCACGTCGAGCGACAAGAAACGCCATCATGTACGCGAATGGGGGTTTCATTAAATATACAAGGGACGTTAAAAGGGACTAGAGTTCCGAACTTTAGATGCATATAATATTCATCAAAATTAGCAAAAAAATAGTAGTCAACAATGGCTTTAGAAATTAGCTGTCCTCGGTTTATAAAAGTTGAAAGTATCGAATAAAGATTTCAGTAGTTTATCGATTTTCTGTACAAATACACGTCAGCGTACTACTATTGATGAATAATTTTTTCATTAAATAAAGATTTTTACCTTGTTATACCAACGCCTATTGTATTCTTGAAATCTTTATTATCCGAGCAGATTAATGCAAAAAATGTGATAGATAAATTCGGCGAGTAATTCATGCGCTACCATTTCTGAGAGATTAAAATCGTTTTCATCGAAACGCTCGAATAGACCCCAACGTCTCGATTGCATAACGATCGACGGATCATTAATTACAAATCCATCATTACTTTATCATGAAGTGCAGTGTCTGAAGTATGGCGATAGAGTGCGCGTTCCCCTTTATTATGCAGGAAATCCTTTTACACTGATCGAGCATTTTTCGTATCTGATTACGCGAGCGTAAGTTTTACAGTAATCCGTCAGGGAGGAAATTGACGTGCGGGTATAAATCACGTTACGAAGACCGGCGCGAGCGGACTGTATAGACACGTTGAAGAAGTAAGTAAGTGTTGGCTGACTTTGGGTTANCACAGCGGATTTAGGTCATATTTCCATAGGATTAAGCCCACACTATATTCTGTAATGCAATGTAAATGTAACGCCGCATTAAGTTGCACCATAAGCAAACTCGTCGAAGTTCCTAATCTGAGCTCTCGTCTTTTAGCGATGCGAAATTTCCCATAGTCTGTGATCTCTCTAAAAACTTTCCCAAAGTGACGGCGTAAATTCAAATCCGCGTTGCATCCCTTCGACAACCGTGAGATTGAACTTCGGCTCGAAAAGTATTTTGTTTTCAATATATTTGTTTTTAATTATTTGTTAGAAAGAATGTGTGTGACAAAATTCTTTTACATATTTAGAAAATAATTTCTAAACCCATTGCTTATTATCACTTTTTGCCAATTTCGATCAATGTTGTATGCACTTAAAATTTTATGTGTAGCTTTTTTAACGACATCTTTTACATATTTGATCAAAATATTATTCATTTTAAACGAATCGTGCAAATGTTATGTAGATTTGTTCTTATACATATATGTATATTAATTTTGAGACTTAATATTGAAAATAAGTCATTTCATTATGACTATATTAATTACATATGTCATCTTTTACAATGACTCGAAAAAGAATTATACCGATAAGTTTTGTAATATTCATTAAGATATTAATGTATTGTGGTTTGTATTTATTTAATAGAAATTTTGAATTTGCGGTTGATGCAAAATTGTTTCATCGAATTTAAAACTTTACTGTCAAATCGTCTGATCGTCAATGTACCGATTGCGTGGAAAAAAAAAATTCCTACAACGAGAACGTATAGATATACATATATGAGCATATTTCTAGCGTTATCGGATATAGTTGTATCATATATATCAATATATTTATATTCCTGTAGTTTCGTATAATAAATCTATGAATTTACCAGCTAGCATTACGAGAGTGATCTGTTTCCACCGCTTTAACGTTGCACCATTTTATTGATTGCTACCGCGTGTTGCGCAAATACGTAAAATTCGAAGCGCGAAGAAAAATGGAATTGAAATTACAATTAATATATGAAAATTTAAGTGATACAGCACACGTGTAAATATCATTGCAAGATATTTTGCATGATTCTACATCCGTGTCATATTTACGCGCGAAATTTATGAATCCATAAATTTACTCATACGCACGTATGTATAAAAAAAGTTTGCATGAAAAATGCCGTTAACTCGAACTGTGATAACGTCGAGCAAGATAGGAAAAAAAAAAACATTTTTCATAACCATTTTTGCAAAAGTAAAGTTTACGATGTTATTTTATACGCGGTTTTCTATAGTTTCTGTGTTATGACTTTCTATTATAATCATAAAATAACGCACGGACTCTTTCCTTTAAATCTTGTTAAATTCAATTTCTGCCTAATAACTTGGAAAAATCTGGAAAAAACACTGGAAATTGCATTCAATGAAAATGACATTCAAACAAAAATCATAATATAAATATTATATTTTATAGAAATGAATGGGGGATATACACAAGAGACAGACTGGGAATTTCACGAAACTGCTTCCCGACTGTACGTTTTATATAGTGACAAGTCTCACCCGTCAAAGCTGGGTGTCATTAAAGGCGTTTGCACCCATTGCATTTCGGGAGCAACAATCGTGGCTTTTAGGCAGAAGTACGTCGACAATCCGACAGTCCTTTGTCTCGTGCACAAACTCATTGCGCTCTTGGAGCCGTAGTAGAATGGAATGCTAAATTGTTTCCCACTCGAGTATACGCATTGCATTAAATCGTATAAAGTTAGAGAATATATAAATATTTAGCAAAATGATTTAGAGAGTTAAATTTTGTAATCATAGCAATGAAACAACAATAACATTCATTTTATCGGATATCTTTTGAATTGTTTTCAGAAATTTTTCTCTCACAGCAAAGAGAAATACCAAACTTTAATTCTACAAAGGTAACTTTCCGTAAGATGAGAAAGAGAGTACGATATAATGTAATTTAGAAATCTTGCGAGGAGGCACTTGTCGAGATTGAAGTTACCGCGGAAGGAATGCGTATTTTCATTTAAGAAAATGAAAACTATTTCTTGGCGGTACAGAAAAATCTGCCGACACGCCGTTCTTCTGCCTCGGAATATACGCCGATACTTTTTTTCCCCCATTGTCGTCTTTGAAAACGAATGGCGTTTGTAGATTAAAACGAGACACATCGTATGTGTAATGCACATCATGTGAAAAACAGAAGAGGAAACCTAGAAAAAGGGATCTCGCTGAAAGAGAGAAACATTTAACGATAGTCGCGCAGACGTTGCGTTACATTAAAAACTCAAGAACTTTCTCCATATATGCGACGAAAATACTTCACGATACATTATTCAATTAGTTTTAATATCTCGTTTAAAGCAGCTGCATATTTTTCATTAAACAGAACAAAAGCGGATTTTAAATATAAAGAAGTATAATAAAATAATTATAAATATCAAAGTATCTTAGTTTTTAAAGTGTCTTAATATTGAATTCATATTATCACTTTTTATGATATATTTTTCGATAATTAAAATATTCTTTTGTCAGAGACGAGAATTTGCCGTGTCTCTAATGCAAATTAAATACGCACAAATTTCTACGCCGACTTGATAAATATAATATAGATTGGCTGCATTTGTAAAGACGATAAATTATAAAAGTGTACCTGATTGTGAAATGAAAAAGAACAGCTGTATCAGACGCGGTAGGAATTCAACTGGTTTCTTCCCGAGTAAAGCAATCACATTGAACTGAGGATCATAGTCGGGCTCGGACGAGACGTACGTACCCGAGGCACGCGGAGCAGAAATCAAGAAAAATAAGGACACATGGCTAATTGAATTGGGATTGGTTCGCTTCGATCGCAGTTTAATTTTTATCGTAGGAACAGTCGTAAGCGACAACTATTGCCGTGCTACATGAGACAATTGCGCGTGAAAGAGAGATCGAAGAAAGGAAATGTCTGTCGTAACCTTATAAAGTCTATAAAGTCTATAAAGACAGATTCATGCTTGGAACCAACTATTTCCGTGTTCACCAAATCATCGCGTACGACTAATATAATCGATCGTTTAAATCTGGAATACTCGAATGGGTACTATGTATACTATAAATGACTTGCGAACTAAAGGTTCGATGATCTCTACCAAAAATACTCCAATCATTTGGATTGAAAATGATGGAGATTGATATATTTATCGGCAAATATTGCCAATTTAATCGATCGGATATTTCCAGAATGATAATATTACATTGTTGAAATGACTTTCCCGTTTGTCGAAAACTGTTTCTTTCGGTAAATTGTATTATGCAACATTTCGGGACATAACGTTTCTTGTACCGTTAAGAGTACTTGGAGTACTTGAAGTAATAGCGAGGGAAAATAGAACGGGACTTTCAGGAAAGTAGCTCTTTTGGTCAGTAAGCGATAACAGCAGCACGGAAATTGAGAAAACGAATATCATTCTGCTGAAGGAAGGAAGAATTCGTCGGGGGCCGTTACAAGAGCAACTCACAATAACGACTTCGTGGCAGTAAAAGATCGAGGGAAAAGAAGTATACTGAGTGCTACGGTCTTGTAAAACTTAGATGCTAAGCTTATAGTTTCCTAACACGCGAAGTGAGATGGATCGATCCATCGGATTAATGGAAGATTCTTTATAACGCGGGAAAGAGGAGAGCGAGCAGTCCCGACATATTTACAAGCCTCGCAGAAGGATAAGAAGAGGATAACTTGAAGTGTTATTATCGAAAGATCACACGGCGGATACTTTATATTATCGGACAGAATTTTTTTCTAATTTAAAGCATCTAAGAATTTATCCTCGAGATATTTAATATACAAAAAATTTAAAAATTCATCAGCAAACGATAGTTTTCTATTGAAGCTTTCCTTACGAAAAAATTCTTCAGAAAAATATGCGGGATACAAGAATACGCCTGAATTGAAATGCATTTCATTTTCTCGACGCTATCCTGAGAGCATCAAAAAGTTTTCATCTTAGCGCCCGCGCAGCGCATTTACTCCGATAGTTCCAGCGGCAATAACTGGTTCCTCAAGTTTCTCCGGTGGCGGTGCTTAAGCACGTGACGATCGTCTTCGAAGAATCATACGTTATTACACGAGTCGCCGGCGTGGGAAGCACTTAAACTTAATCGATTATCGATGTTGCCTCTAATCCCACTCAGACTCACGGACGTCTAAAACCGTCGCGTCTCGGGTCGGGTAAGATTATACACGGCGAGATAATCGGTAGCCGCGCATGGGATGCCATTAATTAGAGCACGCGGCGCGGCGCACTTGTCTGGAATACCTTAATAGTTTGCTACATTACGTAGTTATGTGCCGAGGAAAACGTACTGTTCGCTTGGTGCTCTATTACTTAGTGTACCATTAATTCATTATTTATCGGATAAGATAGTTTCTAGAATCGAAATATGTCTCCACGCTGCTTGAAAAACCACAGCAAAATCAGCACCGTCTAGCCGAAGGAAATGTATTTATTGATTAAATACATTAAATACACATTACATTTACGAAATCCAAAATTATTTTTCTCCTTCGAGACGTACTAGTATTTTCAATTTATTTCAGTAATATTTAAGATGGTTTAAAATATCCTATAGCAAATATTTGAAAATTCTTATAAAGATGTATAATTTTATAATTATTTAACAATTCATTCAACTATTTTTTTGATGTCTCAAAGTTATATATTAATTTATTAAATTTTCAAAATTATATTACATTTGCTATGTTTAAATGTTACTAGAAAATTTTATACATTTAAATAAAACTCCTACATCGTACTTTTGCATTAATTCGTACGTAAAACTTTTTGCCCTTAATTTCATCAAAGGATGAAAATTATATTTGACATTACCTATCTATCTATCAAGCGACCGAAAGTACTTAATTATTTAGTTTTTAATTCGACGGAAACCTTTCTTCCGCATTTTCTGCGAAGTAATTAATTTCACGCGTTTTAAGCTCTCATTATGCGGGACTTAAATAACTTAGTGCTTGAATACGCGCGATCCTAGTCAGCTTCGTCTTTTTTTTTGTGAAACGTTAACCATTTTCCAAAATAATGGCAAATTTAAAATTATGCGATGATACATCGTCATGAGAGACGCGATACATTGCTATCATTACACGGATACAAGTTGCACATTTGACTACGTTATTATCCATATAAATTATAACCGATTATATGTTATAATTTATCGAAAAGTCTAACATATAAATATTAACACGACAAAATTTCAAATATATGTATATTAGTGTTTAGTAATGAGTAATTATTTTTCAGTAATTATTAAAAATGCACGATTGATAATACGATTATTTTTCTTAAGCTGGATCCAGTTCGATGCAAACGAAAAATGAACAAACCCGTTTAATGAATGCGAATGGCAATGGAAAATACTCATTGAAGCAAATTGTTCATTCGTGTTTGTCTGCGCTCGTTTACTTGCTACGAGGTCCGGCTAAATTTGTTTTATTCTACTGAATTTAATTTTCCATACAAATTTTATTTTATTTTATTTTAAAACCCATATAAATATAAAAGCGATTTTTTTTCCGAAGATGCGCAGAGGACTAGATATTACATAAAACATTCAATACAATCTCTACATACCGATTCAATTGTAATACTATATTCTAACACGCCCTTTACACGAACTACATCCAAAGTTACATTCAAACAATCTGTTGCTATGTCGATCCGCTCAAGTTTCATGTTCAGCTACTTCCCTAGAAACTCCCGCTACTCGTCCGCCAAAAGCATCTATCTATTTTTACGACGGACAATCGTAATCGCCACACTATCACGCGCACTTGCTCACATTTCTCACACAATACTTTTCTGGCGGCGCGAGATGCAATAATCCGCGAGTTGCGATAATTACGCAGAGGTAATCCTTCCGAAATTGCGCTCGAATCGGGCGACGCTCGATGGGCTCGTCGCACTTGGTGCTCGGCGAGGATGCTCCGGATAACCGCGACGACTGGTTTTACTGGAATTCTCACTCGCACGGGGCTGCCATAGAATCCCTGACTGGACTGCGCCAGATGATGTCGCAGCCCGACGCCGGCGGGACGGCGTCTCGTCGTTAACGAGAGGCACCGCCATTGTTTGCGGCCTAGTTCTGCCCGTCCGAGCGATGGCTTTCTATGCCAAAGGTCCTGTCTGTCGATACTGTCACACGGCACGTGGACGCAATTTAAGTATTACCTCATTACGTCACTCCCCGTCCCGGACGCCTCGTTGCGGAAACTTGAGGGGGACGGCTGGAGCGCGGCTAATGGACAGTTTCTCGTGAGGACGTGCTAGGGGAGTCATTATGCATGCATATTATGCGAGGGTTGCGAGCGGCCTCGAGACGCGGCGGCGGCTTGGGAATACCGCTCCGCGGCGCGAGAAAAATTTCAGATAAGCGACGTCGTGCTACATGCCGTCGTTCATTACATCGCTGTTTGAAACTTGATTATTAAAACACAGAGAATACATACGATGATAAGTCGGAGCAGCAATGTTTTAACGTTACGTTTCTATCGTGAGAAATATTTCTATTTATTTCGATTTTATGGCGAGCTGGCTTCGCTTATGAAACCGGAAACTTTGCGTTTGTATAAACTACAGATTTGTTTTTTTTTTTTTTACGCGCAATTGTACGGCTTTTGCCAGAGACTATCGTCGAGGATTGCGTAAGGACTCGATACAAGGTCGATATTTTTTTTGTTCTCAGCAACAAAAAAAACCTGCGCAAAGAAAGGGGCTGGTTTTCAGATTTTTATTCCCGTTATGGAACGTTTTCGAGAATAACTGGGAAATATGATGTAACGCCTTTATCCACTCGACTCCCCGCTCATTCTTCAACCTTCCTTCACAGAATTACCTCATGCCGCGTTACAAGCGGCATTTGTACAAAGCAGAATCGCGGTCCGCACGCATGCATTAGCTCGCGCTCTCTTATTCTCGACACAAAATTGAGTTCCACAGTGGTAATTCTTCAGCTGTCAGAAAATAGTAATATCCAAGAACGTATGGAAGACGAAACCGTGCTCGAAACCGGGACATTTTCGCGCTAATGACATTCCTAATAAACGCAATTTGTCGCTTTGCTTTTAACATTTGGCGGTCTGTAAGTTGGCACTCCGAAATGCAAAATCAATTGGCATTTGACTGTCCACAATTTGTCCATAAATATACAACTGCTTTTTTTCTTTCTTTTTCGATGTATTAAAATATTTCTCCAAATTTTCTTTTAAATTCCATTATTTCTGATATAAAAATTTCAGATGACAATCTGTAAAAAATTATTTTACATGTTTCTTTCTCACAATTTATCTGAACATTTCAATTCATATAATTTAAAAAAAAATGCAACAATGATGAAACCTTTTTATTTCTTTATAATTTTTTACAAGATGAACAAAAAACATTACTTACGGAGAAACATAGACAAAAGATGAATAAGAAAAATACCATACCAATTTGTGTAAAACAAGAGTATCAGAAAATCATTTGAATAAAATATATACGCAACTGCATACAAATTATTACATCGCGGGCTACATTGATAGACACCAAGTGGCAAAAAAGACGACCGAAAACTTTCTTGATAGAAGTAACTGTTAAAGTAGCTGTCACTTGTATAATACGCGACTCCGGTACACTTGAGCCAGCGGCTTACCGCGGCAAGAAGAAAATGAAGTTTCAACCGGCGGCGGAAACATTAATTTCAGGAGGAAGCCGAAGTGAATGGCGTAACATCTTAATTCACTCACTTCCCTCGTTCATCTTCCATTTTCCCCCGTGTTTGGTTTGGCCCGGGCAGCCTTACGTATGCATTAGCTTACAATGCGCCTGGCTCTTAGCTAAGAAGGCGAGGTTTTCGCCGCGACGATTTCACAGCCGGGCGGAGCTCGAGTGTTCGCGATCACCGCGAGCTCGACAAGTGACTCGACCACGGTTGCCTCGCGCACAGCTACGATTTTCTCCATTTTATTTGGTCTCAAAACACTTCGGGCGACCGCGCGCTCGGCTCTTCTGACTGATGCCAGTTGCTCTCGTTCGCTTCTCAACTATTCAATCTACTCATCTTTGCTCTCTCTCTTCCTCTCCGCCCTCTCCTTCCGAAATGACAGGGATCGCGAAATGATTTACACGCCACTCGTACGTCTTCCTTTGTGCTTCGAATTTATGTATTCCGACGGAGAGAAAATTTTCACGTCCTAAGGCCGACGACGCGACCAAAGTTTCTACAAAGTTTCTGCAGAGTTCAATGTATACATATATATTTCTTTATATAGCTTATATTCAATTGTTAGTTGTATTTTTTTAGTTGTTTTGCATCTTATATCCCAAAGACAATTTACAATTTTTAATTTAATTTGTAGCCCACAAGGACGGAACAACAATAATCACTAGGAAAACTTTCAAAGATAAAGTCATAAACGCGAAAACACTTTCTATATCAATATTTACACTAATTTCTCTGGAAAATGTACTGTTAATAATAAAGATCTATATAGGTTTATTAATTCTCCTATTTCCGTCTGGCCAATTTACTCGAAAAATCATTTACGTTGCTTTCAATAAGCTTTTAAGTCCTAATTTAACGACTGCTGTAGCGCTCGCGATTGTAACGCACGTTTGTGCATTTTATGTTTTCATTGCGCAGTCGAATGCAGTTTCTATACATAATGATCAGTAATGAACTCGCGTACGACCGTTGTAACGACACGTTACGAACACGGCACGGCCGTGTGTGAATGTTTATCACATCCATAATTTGTATGAAAACGCATTGATAGCCAGGGCAAATAAATACGGCACAGAAGAATTGATCATAATACAAATTCGCGACTGTATACCATTGTAATTTAACAAAATTACTCGGTAAACGCGTATTATGGGTCACCACGTATTAACGGTCAATACACGCATCCACAATGCATTCGTTGCGCGATAGTGAATATTGATGGGCCCGTATTAACATCGTCAGCCATGTACATACTTATAATAATAGATACGATCGTGCATATTGATTAATTATGCATACAAATTGTTGTAATCATAATTTTCCCATGCCTTATTTACCGCGCTATCTTGAAGAACGTAATTTGTCTCGCACTGAAAAAAAATTCTGGTTAAAAACGGACGAATCAGAAAAGTCTTGTAGGCGTGATAAAATATTCTGGTTATTATAAGTTATAAAGTATTGAGTTCTATTATAATAACACTGAAAGAAAAATATAGTTACTTTTGGCCACAACATTAATTTTATAATATTTCTAATGATAATTATGGTTAATATGTATAATAATGCATATAGTTAATCATATTTATTGTTAGAAATATTATAAAATTATGATTGAGGCCAAAAGTAACTATATTCTTTTCTCAGTGAACCAGAATATTTGATCAATCCGACAAGAATTTTCTGATTCGTCCGTTTTTAACCAGAATTTTTTTCAGTGCGCGCATAAAATAATCAACATTTAAGATTGAAATTCTTTTTTCTTTTGATTTTACATATCATTAAGCAAATAAATTTGTAACACAAATCAATACAAGTTAGCTACAGATTATTTGTGTTTAGAAATAAGATGTTAATTTAATCGATGTTAATTTAATCAAAGCGAGAGAGAGAGATTAAATCAATTAATATAAGATCATAAAACAAAAGTGAATATCGATCGGACGGAAATTGTAAAAGAGATTCACGTAACGAATCTGGGAATATCTACTTGCTATCTTTTTTTTTTTTATTCAGACGACCAAGTCTAAATCAATTTTTATGCAAATAAGCGAGCCTCCAGTGCTGTGAGTTCCTGAAACTCGTCGGAGATTTTTTTTTGTTCATCGATTTACACCCGTTTATACGCGGCCGCTCCTGTGTGCGTGCATATGCATATATATACACACACAGTATGAATAAATAAAACTGCATCCGTGACTACCGCGACGAGTTCCAGCGCGCATCCGCGCACTTTATTTTGGCAATTGATGCGGCACAATACGCGCTTGTATGCTCGAACACACGCGTTCTCTCGCCTAAATGTGTGCAAATATCAATGAAGTTCGTCAAATAAATTGTTTATACCAGCGCCCATGTACCACCGAAATACATTTCGCCGACGCCCGACGTCGCCGACGATTGTAAATCGAAAATGTTTTTAAACTGAAGACATTTTTAATATTGAAGAATTAGATGGACGCGGGATGTTTTTGCAGCGGGATCAGGTGTTTTGTTTTTTCGTCCCTGCGCGTCCCATTTCTGCACTGATCTCGTCACTTTGCGTTTCGCAAGTTACTGGAAATGTGACTCGCGTTATGTGCGCGTTCTGCCTTGTAACAGAACGCACGATGGAACAACGCTGTCGATACTGTTTATTTCTACGGTGCAAAACACTGGGAGATAGAGATGCTCGCGTGAAGAGTATAATTTTACTTGAATGCGATGAAATGCATTTGCATGCGCGTTTTAAAAGTAAGCCGTCTGATTAGCAAAACGGGACGAGCGTTGTGCTCAATGTGTTACATTCCCTCGTTCCTTTCGTGCACGTCAGCGATATTCGTTGATTGAAATGTTATAAATAATAATATATATGTCATATAAAAAATGATAAAATTGGATTGTAACAATAATGGATCTCAACGATTAACGTAAATCAAGATTACATATCGCTGCGTGTCGCAAATTTATTCTCGTCAAATAAAATCAAACCATCACACGTTACATCAGCATCTAGACTTTAGAAGCTTATTTCTCAATTTCGATATACAAATCGTTAATTTATAACATTTCACCATCTTACTCATTCTGCAGCAATCGCATAATTAATGGGTTCGTTTGTTCAAGCAACATGTTCCATTCGCAACACTTTGCAACACCACGTATCAATTTCAAAAAGAAATCCTTCCTTTACACATACCGCGCACATATCACACCGTGGTATCCTCGGACAAAGATAGCGTGGGTCGAGAGAAGCCCCAGTGGGCGGAAAATCCGAGTACTTTCTGCGATCTGTGCGAAAGAGCATGACCGATCCTTCGAATGCGCGAAACGAACGCTGTCCCGTAAGCGACAATCGTTATTTATGAGACACTAACGCGAAATGTAATCGTTTTACGAGAAAGGCGATTACCACGTACGGACCGATTTGTTTTGGTCTATCAAATCCAGCGATACATTCTGAGCCTAATAAGAACAAGCTATTCCTGGTTATCGAGATAAGTAGAGCTTTAGCTGATGAAAAGAATTTTTAATAGCATGCAATGTATAGAATGCGTCAACATCGTATATCGCTGATTTGTTTAGAAAATATATTCAACATTTCGAATAAAGAAGACTTAAACATGTAATTAACCTCAAGTGCTGTATTAAAAATGACTATCAAGTTAGCAAACGCAACAAATAAAATTAATTACACCGAGAGAAAAAATATAGTTGTTTTTGAACCCAACCACAATTTTGTAATATTTCTAATGATAATTATGATTAACGTAATAATGCATATAGTTAAGTTAATCATATTTCGTGTTAGAAATATTACAAAATTATGGTGGGGTCCAAAAGCAACTATATTTTTCTCTCAGTGTAGAAAATTTAGAAATATTACTTGAAATTAATGAGCATATAAAGCACTCTATAAATAAACTGAGAAATTCAGGCATAAATGATGATTATCATGAATCTTTCCTTCAAAGATAAATAGATTCTTGAAACAGGAAAGTGGCTGTAATTTGAAAATAAAACGAAAAAAAATGTTACGAATCTACGCAAGATTTAAAACAGATTCTACAACCTATAATGTACATTGATTAATACGTAAATCGAGCAGAAAGATACAAGTTAATTCCTATACCACGAGCAAACGATTTTCGCGCGCGGCAAAAATTCTCTCCTCTCTCCTCTCCCTCTTATAGATTTATCATTGTTTCGTAACAGGTGTACAGACGCGTAAACGCTCGCTTCCGCGCGCGTATTTGCTGGCGTATTAAATGTTACAGCGACGTTAAATCGCGCACATCGATATATGCATAAAGGTCAGCCGTGATTTACCGCGTACGGAAGCAGGTGTGGCACGACTATAATCTCTATAAGCGGACAAAATTGCATAACGCCATTTGTTGCGATAAACTCGGTGACATTTCTGTCGGTTCTTTTCACGCGACGGAGACATGTGGCCTGGATTCCCCTTTTACCTGGCATCCGATTAAGGTTACTCCACGGCAAATCGCTCCAAGGTAATTAATTGACTTTTGTTTACAGCTGTCAGAAAAAAATGTCGGACACCTCCGGATTATTGTGAATCAAGTGCGGTTATATCGCGCATTTGATGCTGCCGGAGAATTCCAAAATTCCAAAATAAAATACGGCAATGCCGAACGATGACGGGTAAAAATACAATACTCTATGTAGGCTGTCATGCAGAGAAACGAGAAAGAAAAGATTTAAAAGGAAGCCAAAAATATATAATACGGTCTATATCTGCTATTGGAACAGGAAAATTACATATATTGAATGTGCTTTCCAGTTTGTTGCCCTAATTTATAATGTAAAAAGATAAAAATAAAAAGTGTCGTTAAAATATATGAAATTTTTTTTTTATTTTCTTAACGTTTGCTCCCGTTAAAAATTGTGCCAAGTTTTAATGTCAAAAATGATTTTAACCACTTGTGACAAGTACGTTTATAAAGTACTCAAGTACTTTCTTTTTTTCATTGCAGATTGTAAAATATACATATATTTTAAAAAAGTGTATTATTTCGAATTATCTTGAACAATTGTGAAGGTGGACAATTCATCTCTTACATTTTTGTCAAAATAATTCCTGACTTCCTCATGTAAAGTTTCTAGCGTTGAAAAGATCTCGCATTACACGTGGTTACCTAACGTAATTGTGATTGAGGCTAGTATAATGGAGACGCGCGTGTTATGGCATCGCGAAACATTGTAGTCTTTCATAGCTCACAAGGCGGCTTCGACCTCGCGGTTCGTCGATCGACACGGAATGCGACGACCCCACGGAACGCAATTACGGTCGTTTACGGTTTTGTCACGGCTATTCATCCAGGAATTGCGCGTTCAACAGCTAGGAGTTGACGAGCCCCCCACGTATTCCTGCCTGCTGTGATTTCTCGTGGGACTCCAATCGACGACGTGGTTCCTCTATCTCTCATTCCGAGACACACAGCCGCATCCACTCGCTCGTCGTCCTCCTACGGGTTCTTTCCTCCCTCTGGGGACCGTCACCGACCGCGGCAGATACAAATCAGGATCCGACTATGCACGCTTGTCGCGCCTGAGCTACGATTTAAGCGATGTGCCTGTCGAATTAACCGTGGACAACGAGAGAAAAAGAGAGGGAAACAGCTGCCCAAAAAGGAAGTAGTCCTAGTATTCAAATCCTCTCCCATTGTAGAGTATTCTCGCTCGTTTTGATTTGTGATAAAGATTATCATTCAACAAGCTGAATTTCGAGGTGTACTCTACCTCTGCGCTTTGCAACGTCCATTATATAACTGGTTTAAATTAATTAACAGCATATGATTTCAAAATCGATTCTCTGCAACCGACTTTCATTATGAAACGCTGCTGAATTTGCTCCGAAAGATTTGAATCTTCGGACGAAAAAATGCGATTATGTAACAGTAGAAAATGCAATGCTAATTGGATGTTTAAAGTGCATATTTATCAATAACTAAATTCATAGAAAAATTAGTAATAATGCAATATATGTTACAAGACAAGTTAAAATTTATTGCTTTTGATAGTAGTAGACGATTATTTTCACTAAATAGCGAAGCAGACTTTATGGACCCAGTTAGTTTGTTTCAAAGTGACACACAAGCACCGCTGCGTCGTATAAATCCTTGCTTCTCGCCAAAGTAAGAAATTTTTCGTCTCGCGGGAACAGCCTTTCTCTCTCTTTCTCTCTTTCCACTCGCCTGTCTGACTCCCACCATTTCGCTCGCATGAAAGCCGTCGCAAATCTCCGCAGATAGAAATCAACTTCTGGTTACGGTTGTCAGGCGTGTAACATATTTAATCGCTATGCTTGTCAAATTAACAGTCATGGAATTAGAGAACGAGCAAACACTAAGACCAAACGTGAATTTTTTTCTCGCTGTCATGTATAGAAGAGCCCGCTTCTATATTTTCCAGGATAAAGCTCGTAAAATATAAAAATAAAAATTCACGTTATTTCAGACGTTTAATAATTAAAAATATTTTATTTAAATATTTAAATATTTTAATTCAAATGCCCCTGTTTAAAACGAAAGTTGATATTCTTCATTTATTATTTTTTTTTATAACGTATATTGAACAATTACTTTTGAAATAAATTATTTTGATAGTCATTAAACAGTTTATTATAAATTGAGACTGAGAACTTGGAACTTAAGTTTCAAAACTTTGTACAAGTTCGTTCGTTTCTTGGAATTTCCCAATGATCGAGAAATCTCAGTAGACGAGAATAACCGCGGGGGACTGGATAACCGCGGTAAAGTTAAAAGGATTCAAACATCAACATAATTCCGCAACCTCCGGAATAAACAAGGTTCCACAGGCTATTGTAAAATCCACCCCTAAGCTGTGAATAGCGTGCCGCAATATTGAACGTTTTCCCACAGCGGTTCGCGAAAAATTCCCGTTCACACACGCGATGCCTCTCTCTCTCTGTCTGGAGGAACAGCGTGTTGACCGGAGTCTTCGCAGTTTTTAGCTGATCTACCAAGATTCGATCACCAGCCAGAGTTTGCAAAGAATTTTTTCCTACCTAAAGTTTGAGTCATAGTAATTCTATTCGCTTCTAATTATGTATATATTTAAACAGGGAGATGTAAAATATATTAAAGTGCTCCGAATAAGTTGCCAAATTTATCACTGGCTCATTTCGTATTGCGAGAGAATGTAACCAATAAAACATAAAAATTATTTACTAATATTTTGCTATTTTTTTATTTTTAAAAGTAATTTTTTTACTTTAGTTTTTAGAAAGTTACTTAATACTGAGCTATCGAGTCTCTTGTAACTTTTTGAAAATTAAAGCAAAAAAATTAGTTTCGGAAGCAAAAAATAGCAAATAATTTTCGTGTCTTATTGGTTACGTTCTGATAATTTGGCACAGATTAGCTTTACATATTAAGCCTATCTGAGCCAAATTATTAGAACGTAACGAATAAGATATGAAAATTAGCGATTTTTTGCTTCTAAAACTATTCTTTAGCTTATAAAAAGTTACGAGAGGCACGATAACCCAATATTAAGTAAGTAAGACAGGTTATCGAAAAAGATTAAAGAATTAAAAATTAAAGCGCGCGTTCACCATTAGTAACTGCAAAAACAGCGATTAAAATAAAAGAATACCGCATTAACTACCGCAACCGTCAGACATATTTCATTTTGTAGTGGAAAGAAACGGATAGCGACGAAACATAAGAAATGCATAATGCATTGTAATTTTTTTTTTCCGAGGGAAAATATCGAAATAAGTAGAAAATCGAAGGAGGCCCGAGAAGCACGGCGTTATTAAGCGGATGCCCTGCCTCCGTCTCGTCACCTTCGACTGATCGCTTTTCCGATAGTTAATGATCGATCGCGATGCACAAGCTGTACTGGCAGTAACGAGCCATCACTGCCGGTTTCTTTCGAGCGTATGGAAGCGTTCGTGTACATGGCGTGTCTGGCCCGTTTTTCCCGCCTCTAAGCGGGAATCCGGCGGCATTGTCGGAGGAACAAACGATCGTCTTCTTCCCTTGCGCGGCACATTACCGTTCCGCTCTCCTCGCAAGTAGAAGAGTCCTTTTTATTTAGTGCGAAACAAACGGCCGGCAGACAGCTGACGTAGACGAACAAAGACGACGGACAACTTTACGCGACCAGCATAAAAGGGTTACGGGACTAACAAATTCGCGAGCGCTATGAATTTCCTTCCGGAGTCCCCTCCTCGCAGAATTTCCGAGTTGCTGAGTTGTGAAATAATACAAGAAAGCGGCGACGCGAGATGTGGACTTATGAATTCCTTCATAATTTCTTTCTCGCGTGAAAAAAAAGTTATTTCTACAGAATTTTTAATTAGGCTACTACCGATTTGTAAGAAATAAAATAAGTTAACGCAGCGATAATTATTTGTTCGAAATATAGTTACTTTAAAAAAATAGTTAACAGTTAACAATAAATATGATGAACTTAACTATATGCATCATTATGTAAACTATAATTATCGTTAGAAATATTATAAAATTGTGTAGTAGCGATATTTTTCTCTCAGTGTACTGCAATTTCGAAATAAAACTCAAATTAATTTCGACTTGGTGGAAAGATCAAAAGAACTTTTGAATAATAATAATAAAANATTCATGCTTTAATTTTCAGTTAAAATGAATTCATTTTGATGTCACCCCATGATACAAAGGGTGCGAGATAATTCTACCGATTCTGTGTCCAAATTAATACATGTATTTGCATAGCTGACAATATCGAGATTAAATCTTGATTAATACAGACGCAATGTCTGACAAGCTGTCTGCATGACCATCTGGCTAACGAATCAAGCGGAGCGCGATGATTACATTAATATCCGGTTAGCCCGCAAAGTAACAGCCCGGGTGCTATTATACTTAACGTGCGTCGTCTAGACGCTCTGCGACCGAGCGTAACCACTGATGAATAATTTATGCGTCCCGAGCATATATGGGGCCTGACATTTGTTGGCCGCCGCGCGAAGACGGAATAGTGGCGGACTTCACCGTATACGAAATCCGGTGCGAGATCTCATTAATAAATTATCACCTCGTGAAGAAACGATGGCGCGAACGATAGCAGCGAGGCGATTGACGGCTCAAGTGATTTGTCAGACAAATAAAAAGTGCACATAATCCACAATATTATTCATCGAGGAGCCCGACAACTTTTGTAAAAATCCAAGTATTAACTGCCTCGCCGTTCCATTGTAAAAGTTTCCCCACGCGAAAGAAGACTCAAACGAAAGCGCCGAAGGAATAATTTCAATATTGAAAAGGGATTTCAAATAAAGCATTCTCNTATATTTCGCGCGAGCGAGTATTCGTGTACGAGCTATCGTTCGCGCGAATGCAGTTGCCTTACTAGTGTATGCGGCTGCATTACTGCAATCGGCTTAGAAACTTAAATTTCCGCGTATAACATCTCCGAATCCAGAAAACAGAGAATTCCGCGCATTTCGTTACCGCGAAAACACAAGCGAAACACACGGATGTTCGCGAGTGCGAGTGAAACACGCGAATATTACTTCCCAAAGTATATTTATCTACAATGTGTGTGTGTGTGTGTGTGTGTGTGTGTGTGTGTGTGTCGATCATGTGATCGGGGATATTTCGTCTACATTATCAAATATCCCCCCAGTTTACTTTCACGCATCCACCTCGGCGGGAGTTCTGCGAACATATTTACTTCCGCGAAAGTTGGCGTATATTTGTAAACCTTGTAGGAATAAGACTGTATTACAAATATGTGTACGAGTTTGTTAACAATTCTTTTTCAGTTAGGTACATTCTACCGCAACAAATGTTGTTATTTGAATAGCAAATAAATTATAAGCACGCACAGCGTTGTGCAAATTCGATCCCGCATTAGCACAAGCACTGTAGGATAATTAGATTGCAGTAATGCGGAGAAAAATTTTTTCTCATTTAAAAAATAAAAAATAAATAAATCAATAAGCAAGGAAAACCTTAATTAAAAAATTGCAATTGACGAGTTATATCTTCTATAATAAATAATATCGTAATTTTTACATATACAATAAAAATTACGATATTATTTATTAAAAAAATAACTCAGCAATTGCAATTTTTTAATGAAAGTTATCATTGTTTATTAACTTTTTTTCATCTTTTAAACAAGATACATATATGCATGTGTTTATTATATCTATAGTTACAACTGTTGCAATTCAACACAACTTCTCTTGAAATGCAATATTTAATATATTAAAACACAGAAAATTTTCTTCGCTAGTTAATTCAATTAAGATTGAAATGGAATTTATAAGTCGAATAAGTAATTCGGAAATCCTAACACTCGAATGCATTTTCAATGTGTCTCTCAAGCACTCTCGTTCTAGAAAAAAGTAAAAAATAAAATAGACAAGAACGCGTCGGAGTCTGCATGCTGCAAATATCGATCGCGCTCTTTCAGACCGCATCGTCGACACGTTTCTCCTCCGTTTTCACTCCTTTTTTTCTCCTCTCCTCCCGCCTTTGCTCACCGTCACTCCCTCATCGTGTCTCGTATTCTTTATTCGTATCGTACGCATCACACCCGGATGAGCCAGCGGTCCGTACAATCGTTCTCTACCCCGATGTGCACGTGGTTTCCACATCAAAGAAAGTTATTTGTTAATGGGGCGTAATTATCCCGCTCACAATGGTAGACGGCAGCACGCCACTGTGAAATCAGTTGAGGGTGTCGAGAGCAAGCGATGAGAAAGGGTGGAGCTTGTTCGGACCGTGCTTGTTCTAAAGAGGGACATGGGGGTAGCACATTCAAAACTATCGTCGTTCGATTGCTTCGTGCGATCATCGTAAGCGAACTAAATTCCAAGAACTCGCGGCGGCAAAAATATATGAAATGTCTTTAGACAATTAGAAAGTAGGACGAACATATTTTTCATTAAATTACATATCAAAATAATAATTATTAATAAATTATTCAAGTATTTTACTGTGTCTTTAGATTTATTATAAATGCTGAAAAGTTGTGTATAATAAAATATTATAAAAGTTGAAAATTTTATTATAACAGGTTGTTAAAAACTTTCTTTATGCTTCGCTTATGCTCATATATATTCCGCGAGAAAAGCTAGTAAAAATTATATGTAAAAAGTAAAAATATAGTGCAGTACTAAATTATTCTTTATCTCATGCTGTTAGGTAATTCATATTATGAAAATGAATTTTGAAAATGTTATGTAAAATATTCCGCTAAATGTCAGGATTATGCTATGATTTCATGGATCCGCCGGTCGCTTTTAAGATTTTCCAGTCACTTTATCTTTCGTCATAAACATAAAGAATTCGTAAAAATTACTGAGCCACTGCATCGACAAGAAGTCCTGGCTTAATACCATCTTTTTACCTGTTGGTTCTACGATGTGTCTTTAAATGATCAAGCAATGGTTAAAAAGCGAAGATAACGTTGGAAGCCGGTCAGACGGAGACGCAAGAAAACGAATAAAAAAAAAAAAGAAAAGCAAGCTAGACGTTTCTTGCTAGCCGATTACGCTACCCTTTTCCCGAGATCTCGGACTATCCTCAAACCGGATGAATTCAACTACGAGATAATTACGACAAGCAGAGGCGCGCGCACCGCGCAATTTACATTGCATAAGAAACGGTCCGTCGTAACTAAATATTGCTACAGGTATGGGACTTTGAACTGCAAGTCGTAGAAATCGAAATGAACGTTGCGGTTAATTGGCCGATTATGAGAGTGGATTAATTATGATCGGCCGATGATTAAATGAACCGTCCGGAAAGCGTCGCGACGCGCCCTTTAATAACGCGAGCGTTGCCGGGTTAGTTTGGGGCGCAGGTGATCATCGGGCGATAATGGTATTAATACATCATCGCCCCCCGTGTTATGCCTCGCCGCCCCCTGATTGCACTGCAACCGCGCTTTGCTATATGCATTTTCTCACCCGAAACCGGAGCGACAAATACGAAGCGTGTAAATGAGAAGGTCCAGCGTTCACTAGTATAAATGTTACAAAACGATATTTAACACTATAATCCTTGATGAAAGAGGTCAGTTAAAATACGCTAATACGAATTCCACGGATACGGATAGAAACGCGAACTTTCATAATTGTAATTCATTTCTTCTTATTTTCTCATTAATGCGCGTGTTCCTTAAATANATAAATAAATACATTTAAATTAAATACAATAATAAGATTTTAAATAACATGTTCCTCCTCATGGAACGTTTTATTCAAGGTAAGATAGTTCTTTGCAATAAGTGAGAAAAAAAATTGATAACATTTAATAAATTCACGTATGTTTGTATACAGACTGCCGGTCTGTTCTCTAAGAACTGTTGTATAAGATTAATAAGCCATCGCGGTTGTCGCGGTACAGGAAGAGTATCGCGATTGCTGTCCGAGAGATCGAGGATCCATAATAGGCCGGCAAAACCTGTCCCCGTTTTCCGCCGAGATCGGAGTATCTTGCGGTAAGTATCAAGATTCCGTGGCTATCTCCTTGTTCTTTCTGTACCTTCGCTACCGTCATTCTCGTCTTCCTATTCGCGACGACGAGATGTGACAGCGGTGATGCGTTTGTACGTCGCGGATATTATCTATACCGCGAATCGACAACTTGCTTGATTATGCGCGTTCATGCTGTTAAACGGTTATAGCTTGTGGCCGCACACGATGCACTCGTGTTTAAGTTTAAATAATCGCGGAGTATTGATTCATGCAAACGTTAATTTTATTTCCAATAAAAAAATATTCGATATGTGTAATTGTATATAACAAATAATCTTCTCTTCAATAAAAGAATATTATTTTAGTAATTTAAATATTATTTTATTGAGAAAATAATTTTTATATAGATTGTTTTTTGTTATCCAATATTTTGCCAATTTGCAAAAATTGCATAAATTAATAATCGATATTGATAAGAAAATAAAGCATATAAATAATATGAAAATAAGTAAACTCTCTTTCCCTATAAAAGCAATAAAATAATATTGTTATAAAGAATTCAGTGTCTAAAATTCTTTAATTAGCATTTTTATAATTTTAAATGTTTGCACATTTATCTTGTATGCAAAAAAATTGTTACAGAAATTACGTTAGTAATTTAATTGTAAAACTATTGATTTAGCCTTTTATTTAATATCATTACTAAACCAGCATAAATTTCAATTATAAATAAATCCATAAATAAGTATGGTGACTGCAATTTTTTGGCTATTAAATCGTTATTTGCTATTACTATTCACTCTTAAATCTGAGGTGAGCGGAATTCGCGACAAGGTTGACATTTCTCAGAACTTGATTTGCTGTAAAAATTTATTCTGTTTTTACTCTAATTTTCGATTCCGTAACGTTGTAATCTTGTTGCGATTAAAATTTCTCGCTCTAAAATTCTTTCGAATGTAATAATGCGTGAGCAAAAAGTTCATTGTATGTAGAAAGAATAACGCGTTACGAATTGCTTCTTTCACAGTTTAAATATGTATTAAGATTTGCAGAGTGCAATGTAGAATGTAAAATAGCCTAATTTGCGTAAAATTTTCTCAGTCTCTTTTGTAAGATACATATGTTAAAAGTTACGGTAGGCAACATTTTCACATTAAATTATGACTGCTTTATATTAGACTTTTGTGTAAAAAGTGTAAATGTATTGATTCGAACAAACAATTTACTCGGAATTAACATAAGTTTAAACAATTTTAACGCGAAACCTCGCGTAAAATCGCTGTGCAAAGCGCATAGCGATCATTTATTAAGGTCGACGAAGAAGGCCACTGTGACGGACACTAATTAATTATCGGAGACGAGTTAATTTCATTAGAGTCCTCCCACTGAGTGTAATTGTTCTTGAATGATCCTCTGTCCTTACGCGTTCAATCTCTTAGACGTCATCCATTAACGTAATTCAAGTCTGAATGAACAGTAGAAGTATTAAAAGGCCCACTAAACGAACGTTTGCCTAATAAATGAGACAATTTCCAGGAAATTATCTGAGAAACTCAGAATTGGGAGATATTGTTTCACTTTATAACGTAAAAAGTCTCAAAGTTTTTTAACATTTTAACATTTCTTACAACTAATATACAGTATACGTAATGTATACATAAAGATTATATCAATTTGAAATTATGTCGTATTAAAGAGAACAACATTTAATGACAAATAATTCTTAACAATTGTTTTAATAATTGTTCTTATAACAACATAAATTCTAATTTTATATTTTCGAAAACTATTAAAATGTAATATCAGTTTCCAATTATTCTGCGACCTTTAAGAAACTTTATTTAAAAGTTCTTATTCTGATTTTATCATTTAATTTTCAAGGTTGTTTGTCACTAAAAAAGAGCAGATACTATCGTAAAATATTTTGTTTAAAGATAATAATAATCACATTGTTCTACAAATAAGTAGAGTGATATAGATACATAATATTCTTTCTTAAGATATAGTTTTCCAAGTATTATTTAATAGTAAATACACTTTGACGACAAAATATACAGAGTTTGATTTAGGTTTCAAATAATTAAAATTTACTACAAGATACGGAAAAAAATGTTGAATTTTATAGAGATACTTTTAATGACGAAAAAAATTATTACAATTTTAATAAATGCAAATTTATTCTTGCTAGTTTTTAATTTGCTAAAAGTGATGGAAATAATAAACTTTTAACTTCATTAAATGTTGTTCAATAAATTAAAAGTAAAATTATCGCTACTTATCGAAAGTAGCAATAATATGCTACTTTCTATTCCAACGATAACGAGAAAAAAAAATTTAGGAATTTTAATTCTACTAAATTATATACAATTTAACATTTAATATTTAATTGATCTAATTAAAAGCTAAGGTTTATTAAAATACATTTTAATAAAATATTTCTTGTCAAGTTTAATAAAAAATTCCTCGAAATTTTAATACATTTTTTATAATTTCATATAAATCGTCGATGCGATTTATATTACGTATAATATTTTACAGAGATTACATCTTTAATAAAGTAAAATATATCTTTTAAGTAATTACAACGTGACATTATTTATTCAGAAATAAATTATCAGTAGTATTTTTACGAATAACCTAAAAATGCTAAAGATAATTTAATCGTGACTTTATCACATACTGCACTCTCTATCGGTTTTAACGAAACGGAAAGTGCTAAATTAACCCACAGCTATATACAAGGCGAAAGTTAAAGCATGTGATAAAGCAACCGAAACTTCATCCACTACCGTCGATCCGTAGATAATTCTATTATATGCATCGAACCATATCTGTCGAAATTTACCTCCGGCGACCTCGCGTTTGTCATTGCTATTCCGAACATATTTCATATTCTGGTGAATTATACAACTTTGCAATTGCATACAAATTAAACAAGCGATGCGTTTATTATCAAATGTTTCTCTTTTTTTCTGACAGCATAATGCAATAGTAAAACTAAATTTCCCTCTTTTGCATAAATTTAATTTCCAAAGAAAATTTTCTATATTTTCGATTTTATTTATATTATTATAGTTATATAAATCTTATCTCATATTATAAAAATTATCAATGTATGAAAAAATAAACTCGATAAAAGAAGTGATCGAGAGTATGTGCTAGTAAATCACTTTTATAGATTATAATAAAGAAAAAAAAAACTAAAACTGAATATTATCTTTTGTTTGCGTCTTTTGCTTTTCTTCTAATTATTTATATCGTTATCAATCGTAAAAATAGTGTGCTAACAATAAGTTAGAATCTGTGTACATGCAAACTCAAATAATTATACGGATTATCCCTCTGGGGAAAAGGAGATAGGAATGAAACGGATGATTAGAGAAACAAAACGGCGGAAAGTTTGATGGTGAACATTACAGATCAATGGCCGGTACCATTATGCGGTGAAGCATGCCGAAGTTTGGCTTCGACGCGATCAGTGATTGCGTGGGCGATCGTTGATTACTCCCGCTCTCCTCGTGCAATCGGTTGCGAAACTTTAATTAAGGTCTGCACCGTGACCGAAATGACGGGACGATAACGCGAGAGCTCTTTATATCGGTGCATGTGGGCGATCGGTTTTATAGCGTTCGAGCCTCGAAAAGAAGTCGTCAGCAGAAATAATACGTGCGAAAAAATGACATATCCCTAAAAAAAAAATATCCCTCTTTCTGTCACTATAAAATGTTACGAGCAGAAATTCTCTGCCTTGCCTAAATTTGAAATGCACTAAAGAGATGATACACATTACACACCCAACACGAATAAAAACAAATAAAGTAAAATTAAGATAAAAATAAGTTAAATGTTAAAAATGGCGTCGAATAAAAAAATGTTAAAGTTAAAAAATTATCAATAAATAATTATTAACTTTAATATAAAGATGCTAATTAATAACTAAAAATCAATAATATTATACTATAACATCTCTTAAAAATATTATTTTATCAATCATATAGAAAAATAAGCTAAAATTCAACGAATAATCCTTAAAATGCTTACTTTAATGTTTTAGAAGAAATTGTGATAATATAATTTGTATAATTAGAAATTCTCTTCGAAAGTCTCCAGCTCAAATGAAACTGTAAGCGAAGAAACGAAGGATTCAACCACTAATTAAAAGTTGCACTTTAAAAGTTTAGTATTGAAGAGTTCCATCAGCATGTTCGTCTTATTTTACTATTACGGAACGTTACTCCGGACGTGAACTTTAGTATAGTATATTATTAGTGGCAATCAAGGTAAACCTTCCGAAAGTTCTTACGCGAGACGTCGGGAACATTCTACCGTTAAAACGTTTCCCTAACAATTTCTTAAGGAATTGTATAATACCGGTATTAGCTTTCCCGGCGGTAGCATTTTTATCGCAGCACTTTTATTTGTTACATCAATATAACTTAGATGTGATAAAGTATAGCTGATATAGTGATAAGTATAGCTGAAATCATTTTTATCAATTCGTGAATTGACGGACTCGTAGTACCAACTTGTTACGTAAAGCTAACGATGGCGCGATTTAATTACCGGTAGTAAAATTACGACCTGACGTAACATGCTGATGATTTAATAGTCGAGCACTAGGATCTCCATAAGTACAAATTTTATATAGAAATAGGAGTAATTCAACATGTCCAGGTCTTGCCTTTCTCTCTTCTAATTCATGAATTGCAGTGGTAATTAACACAGATATCACGAGAACTGAAGTTAGTGATTATACATGACGGGTCACAAATTGTTGCACGTCTCACGTAATCGCGCCGATCTTGTTAAGCTTTAAATAAAGGTTTACGTTCAGTAAGGACGATTTGTAAAAATACAACGAGCAAAACAAATGAGTAAAAGGTTGCACAGTAAATTATTAATTATTTCTTTTTAAGGTTGCACGATAAATTAGTAATTATTCTTTAACATTTATTCTTTTAATTCAAAATCTGTATAATTTAAAATCTAGTTCTATCACTTAAAAAATTTTAAATAAACATATCTTGTAATGATAATAAATATTTTTTGTAATCAAATAGATGTATCAAATTTTAATGTAAATCAGTCGCAGGTCACATCAAGGCGGACGCAAATGGCTTACTTTGTGTAACTAGTTAAGCAAAGTATCAACGAGATAACTTGAGCAAGAATTTCAATTCTGACTGTCAAAATGCAAAATAGTTGTTGCATAATTCTACAACTGTGATTGCGCAATGATATTCGCATGTTGTGTTTAGAAAATACAGCGTATTGCGGAAGCGGAATCAGCAAACATAACGAGAAATGTAAGTTAATAGTCGGAATTGTGAGTTACTCCACATACCAGTGTTACACTCCAATTTATGCTCCACATCGATACATATTGTACGTTAAGATATAAAATCACACTAATTTTTCAGCTATCACGAACACGGAAAGCTTATGCGAACGATCAGCACGGGATTTGCGAGAGCATTGAGAGAAAATCAAGCAGTATTGGGCGGCTTGGATTCCAATAATGCAAACTCGAGATGAATAAATCTGGCATGCAATATACATATGCTCGCGATGTAAGTGCATATCTAGAGCAATAAAGCTAATATCGGCATTTCAAATAAATATGCAGTCTTTTCAAATCTTTCAACTCCCCGTGGCGAAGAAACACGATGCATTCTGTCTCCCTTAATAAATTCTCTAATAAAATTCAATCTTTCCTCGATGTCGACGCGTTAAACATGGAAATCTAATGATATTTCATAAAAGAAATGAACATATTCACAATGTCACTCGTTCACTTTAACAGTTCAGGTGAACGATTTGAATTTAAAATAAACTCAACCAGCAAAGAACAATTTTAGAAAAATCTTTCCTCGATATTTGCGGTACTAAGATTTTCGATAATTGTGCAGAATGTGTAAAAATGGCAATATTAAATTGGAAGTGCAAATTTGCAGTATTAAATCATAGAATCAGCAGAATATTTAGAATTAAAAAGATCACATTAAAATAAAAATGTTCTTAAATAGCGCTTAAAATACCTAAAATATAAAATAAAATTTAGATTTTCTTTAACGTAAATAATGTGCAGTTTTTTTTTGTATAAATCCATTTTCTATAAAAAAAATTTCATTCCAAGTACGTAAATATTATTTTATAAAAAGACCGTCTTTATTTTCTGCAATTGTAATCTTCTATTTTGTTCGCATAACTCCTGCACTCATACAGAATGTTCAAAGGAATCCGAGAACGAAGCATGTAAGTTGTGAAATATTCTTCGCAATCTTGCCGCAAGATCGCGAGGAATATTCATAGGACTCTACCTGAGCATGAATATTTGTGAAATATGAGTCCGGTAACTTTAATCGAAGTTGAAACGCAATTTTAAATTTAAATGTTCATCGCGAGCAATAAGGTTTACTGGTAATTATACCGCGGTGGTGCCTTTGAAGTATCAGTAAAGTAAATCTTTATCAAAAGAGAGTTAATTTAATAACACGTCAAACTCAAATAAGAAGGTCCATCACGATAACATCGAATCACCATATTTAGCACCCAAGTTTGATTTAATCTCGCATTCAAATTAGAATTGATCGCGCAACTCGCTCAAAACCGCAGGCGCAATAAAGTCATCCCAGACTGTTATTAATGCACATTAAACTTCATGCTCGGCTCATGCTCCGCTTAGAATACCGAGATCTCAATGCACGATCGGTCTATCGGCGATAAATTAAACTAAGATTGCCTTCAGAAATACATGTAGAAAATATGCTTGAAATGCCCGCGGAATAAATAAAATTGAATCGCGACTATGTAAATGAGCGCTTCAACGGCTCACACTACTTTAGCTGGCACGTGATGCAAAAAAGATGTAAATGAAAAAAGCAGAAGTTTCCATGCGGCGGTTTCGTCTCGGCCGATAAGCTAAGTACGAGCTAATACTGAAAGTGATATATAAATTCGCTCATTCGCGTACTATGAAGGCTCTCAATACGATGCGCAGTGTTAACTTAATGAGCGTGATATCTACCAAGCTGAATGCCGGGACGAGTCCTCTCGGCCATGGATATCACGCGGGCTTCGAGTAAATACTCGGCAAATAGTTGCCGATCGTTCCCAATTTTCTCGTCCACCCTATCTAGAATCCTATCGGTTGCCTCGCTCGAAGCTATTCCCTTTGGATGCATAAGCAAACACGCATGGTCCGAGCAAACAGATACACGATTCGTGCGCAAATGTCAGAATCAGGAATTTTGTACGAATTTTGTTAATGCGCGATATCGGTATATAAATAACTAGTGAATTCCAAGCTTTAATTCTTTCGAAAATCTTTGCCGATTATACTACGGGTTATATTTTAAAACATGATAGTCTTATTCTAGCGAGCTTTTTGATGAATGATAAAATTGATAGGATATTCATATGATATTTTTAAGTATGTAATAAAAGTAATAAAATTGATTTGATTTTTTTATATTTAAATAACATCTCTGATCAATTAATGTATTATATTTTACAAAATGAAAATGTATGATCAAAACTGATTTATATCTCTTTTATTGAACATTTGTGAAAAAGAAAAAACTAATATGCATTATATGTAATTTATATTCCATTATAAATATATTATACCTAAACCTTGTAACAGTAAGCCAAACGATAATAATTTAACCTTGTTTATATAATTAGAACTAATTGAATTATTATATTATTACGTTTTATATAATTTATGTAAAAAAACAGATCAAGTATATAGGCAAATTGCAAGACATCGTAATAAACGAGAGTAATTATTTCTGTTAAACAATCAGTTAATTCTCCCGACAAGAAATAACCCAGTAGAGAAGAAGGAAAAACCTTTCGCCCTCCAGGTGATGAACAATACAAGCACTTTAACACATTCGCACATTAATCCACAGTGACACACGTGTAGATCCACGTATTTAGCACTCGTAACAAAGCCCTTGAGAATACACATGTGCACTCGTTTTCCAACTCGCGCAGTTTCGCACGCTGCGTATCAGTGCTAAAATCGAGAACAATCGCCAAGATTTAGGGAATCGCCAAGGTTTGTGTCGTGCGGAATCGTAGCATTCAGCCGAAAGGGAAAGCTTCTACCACGCGAGCTTTTTCCAAGCGTCTTTCAATTTCCACCTGACGGAGTTCATGACCCGGCGGCGGCCGCCCCGAGGACAGTGCAATTACTATCGAATCGTCCGCCGCAGCATCTTTTCGCGAGCACGGAGACACGTGTGTACACACGCGCGCGCCGGCGAGAAACTCGAGAACACTTTAGCCCGACGACCTGGCGCTCGAATTCGACCACCATCAAGTTCCCTCCGGCTTTTTCCCGTCCGTACGTTCTTCCGTGACACTCGGACGTTTCTATTGGTACTTGAGCACCTCGAGAGCAGTCCCCTAGTCTACTCTAGCTTCTCCTTTCCGCTCGGCCGTGCTCGGGCGCGACTCGTCCCGCCGAGCCCAGGACTACGCTTCAACCTTTGATGACATTAAGAGCGAAGGACATCGAAAAGGCACCGTGAAACTCCTTCCACCGATCTTCCGCGCGGCGTCAGTTCGTCGTGCCAGTGATCACGCGTGAGGGATTATTATAATTATCCTCTATCACTCATCATTATAAAGTCCCCTCTCGAGTCACGTCATCTCGTCTTCGTTTTCCCTCGAGACGAAGAGTGCAAACACGACAAGATTTATTATGTCTATTATTATATGTCTGTTACGCAACACACGAGCGTTATTAAATCGCGACTAAACACACTTACTACTGTAAGACAAATGCCACCAATTAGATTTCAGTCTCATACATCTTTTCATCTTCCGTAATATTTTCCGCGTATTTTTCTAAAACTGGGGATAAGCTTTATACAGTTTTATTGAGATAAGAAAATGCTAAATCAACATTAGATCTTTAATATCTTCATTTTTCTTAACAGAAGATAAATGCAATATTTATTTGGACGAAATAAAAAGGATCGTAAAATCAGAAAAAACGAACCGATATCTCATTTCCGCTTCTGCGATGCGCGAGGCTATATCGATTTTCACCGAAAATATACGAAAGAAGCTATTCCGATCGTATTAATTAGAACGATAAGGTTCTGCAACCAATGAGGCTCCTCCGTCAAGCAATCAGCTCATCCTCATCACGAAACTGTCAGCTGCGAGTCAGTCCGGTAATCACAAACCCGAGAACATTGAATTCGTAGCGTTCCGCTCTCAGAAATGTAGCACATGGTCACAAAGGCGGCGGGAGTTCTCTTCGTGGCCCAGCTATCGAGCGGATCTCAAAATATCCCCCTCGTCCGCGCGCAGGTTCATCTTCCACGCTGCCGATATCATCTCGACGGAGGCGGCTGGCCATTCCGGGCGTACGTAAGGAATCGTACGGTGCCCCGCGGAAGATCAAAGACACGTGGCGCTCACAAGAAACATCCCGTATCTCATATGGGCTCGCCCTCGCCCCGTGCTCCCGCGATCCTCCTCGCCGATCGGATTTTCCCTCGACCTTGCTTTCATCTCGCGGTTATCTTCGAATTCCCACGTCTTTGACGCGACCGCGTGCGAGCAAACGTTTCGAACTATCGCGGGGGACGCGAGATCCTCCAACCCCCTACGGAGGGGGTGGGAGAGAGGGCGGCGCGGGACGGGATCGATCGGACGGATCGACGTAGAGGCGACCGGCGGGCGATCTATCGCGCGAGAACGCAAGGCATGAGTGCGGAACGCTGTGGTGTGTACGCGGCACTGTCGTCTGTACCCTCAACTCTGTAGGTACTCCGCATCCGCACTCCGTTGCCGTGGCGGTCGGTCGTGTGCCACTGTGTGTGCGACTCCGTGCACGTGCACCCACACAACCACGTGACACGTGGGCGTGTTGCGGCACGAGGGGGAACAGGCTGAACTGGTAGGGACGGGGAGAAGGATCGGGATACGGGCATGTAGAGAGCGCGGAAGTAAGACAGAAGCTGAGGGATAGCGTCATGGAGACTGAGAGACAGAGAGAGAGAGAGGAGAAAAAGGAGTGTGGAGGTTGCGCGAAGAGGAGAGACACAGGCTAGCCTGTGTACATGTTTACGCGAGACAGAGAGAAACAGCGAGAGAGAATGCTATGTACTGAGCGACAGGGAACAAGAGCGAGCGAGCGATGAGGATGCGGCATGGAAGACAGAAGGTGCTGGAAGGGAGCGACGTGGTGAGCCAGGGGTGGGCTAGATTATAGAAAAGACGACCCTGACGAGTGGAATATCAGGCAATTTCGCGGACGCGGAGGAGGGCGTTCCGTCATTGCCTTCGAACGTTGGTTAACGATAACAATTAAAGCGGATATTGATTAACGTAAATTAGTTGTCTTTGCCCTACTTCGTATAAATTGCGTGNGTGTTTGAAGCGAGCGAGCGAAAAGCGATTCATTTATATCAATTCGTCTGAATTCTAGCAAATGGATGACCTAATTTACTACGCGAATTCGAAAGCGAGATTATTATTTTCGAAAATTACTTAAGAAACATATATATACTAGAATTATAATGCAAATTACATTGCAAATTTACTGTATATTTGTTTTATCACGCAAAAAATATTGTATAAATTTATAAATTACTTAAGCATCGTAACAGTTTACATGTGCAAAGAAAGAACTGAAATATTTCAAATAATCAAAATAATGACGATCGTTTGTGCTGCGTAATATAATTCACACGTGCGTAATATAATTAGTATCCGCGTTACCACACAATCGGCGCGACGAAATTTGCAATGTAAAACATGGACGCACATGGCGCATTCACGTCATTTTATGTTTTAGAACAGGGTTCGGCAAAGCGATTATGACTTTTTTGTATGATGCTTAAATTTCAGTAGGCAATTGATTGTAGGCAAACGTATACATATACGATACATACATACGCGAGGACAATAAAGCGAATATTATAGAGACTAGAATGTGACGCCTACATATTCAGTAGATAAATCGGTATTCAAAGGTATTAATCTCATAAATGCTACCTTTGAGAGTTATACAGCCATGGAAATAATATCATTTATAGATAAACGATAAAAAGGGATAATATAAATATACATACAAGATAGTATAAAATAATATCAAGACAACTGTTCGTGAGATATTAAGTTATGATTAAAGCACTGGATGATTACACGATATTTAAACGACACATGTCCTTTATGTGATCCATTATATAATTAATTAAAAATACATATTAGAATACATTTCAATTTCTAGCAAAAATATTTTCTTGGAAAAGAATATCTTTTGTAATACAAAGAGATATTATAAACTTGTAAATAAAATAATGCCAGGAATATGACGGTATTATTTTTTAAAGAGAGGGAGAGAGAGCTAATTTCCTTTCCATAATTATAAGAAAGTAACGTAAACGTATTAGTATCACATGCTGTTCATGTGTATAGTATAAACAGTTTCGGCAATATCTTTGTTTGTTTATTTCTACTCCTTTATGTTCTTAATTACAATGTCTGAGAATTTTGTAACAATGTAGATATCTGAAATTATTCTCTTTTTTTCAAGAATTAATATAAATAACATTCTATTTATAATAATCGCAGAAATAAAGAAATCATATTGCATTAAAATATTTTACTTAAATTTAATATATTTTTTAAAAAGTTTTTAATTGCTAAGTTTTTCATTATCTCTTTTTAAAATCCAGCATAAGGCTATTCCAAATCAATGAACAAAAATTAATCTTTATCGAATTATAAAGATATATTTAATTAAAAAATTATATTTCTTGAACATAAATCCATTACGAATTTAAAAAAGTGATTTGTTTTAAGACTATATTAGAAACATTTATATGTTCTGTATTTGTACGAATAGGAAACTATAATTCATATTAGAAAAGCAAAATTAACGATGAAAGATGTAGACTAGAAGAGAGTCCCTTCTTCAACATTATGCAGTAATAAGGATTACGTTGCATAACCGAGAATTAACATCAAACCCTTGTCTTCCTTTACACGTATTTTGCTTTACCTTTCATATACTTTATACATGTAACAACAGATTCCTTTATCATGAAAATGAATATAAGAATATATCTACATATATTATATTAATCAAATATTTCAATATTCTTATCGGTGAAAAAGATGAAAATTATGAGCTGTAAAATATTAAAATGACAGATAAATATTGCGTAACAGAATTGAACAGATCGACTTCGGTGGGCATTCCCATCGAAGAATTGAAGCACAAAGCAGAAATCGTGAGGAAGACGACGTAGGTGCGTAAATACGTACGAAATGAGCAGCGGTACGGAAAACGAGAGAAGGAAGAAATAAATCGACCCTGAAGCGATGGCGCCTCGTGTCCATAAGTCGACCTCGAAATCGAGAGAAGGAGAGCGAAACTCCTCCTCGCCAGTCCTTGTCGCCCTTCCACCGGGGTTTCTACCTTGGCCCGATACCTGGCCTGATCCGCATAGGTTTCCCTCGACCCCCTATCGGATCAGCTGCCACACAATTTTTCACGGCGGATGCTTTTTCGCGTACGCGTGTGCATCTTACACGGTGGTCGAGCCACGCTGTGGTCCACCGGCGACCGATCGAATTACGTAACCTCATCGGTCGATGGGAGATCAGGAGATCAGTGAAGCGTTGCATAATAGTTACATAACGGTACCCTCTTCCTCCTCCTCCTCTTCCTCCTCTCTTTCCCCCCCTTCTTTCTTTGCTCTTCCTGTCGTGTGTTCCGTTTTATACATATACACGTAAGCAAATTGATTTTATATTTCAACTTTGAGACTGAAGAATTTTCTCAATTGCCGCGAATGGCATAGAATGCACCCCCCAAAAAAAGTATTTTACGTTTAAAGTGACCATAATTAAAAATATTACGGTACTTTATATTATCAGTTTGATATAATTCAGACACTTGGGCTTTTCTTTTCATGTAGGCATCTTCCTCTTATTAAGGTCTGGCTGATCCACTTTAATTGAGATATCTCTCGCCGCGTTACCACGAACACTCGTTACCGATAACACTCTAATTGAACGGCAACGAATCTATCGGCTCCTTCGAAACAGGCCCTACATATGCGCGCTATTTCGATAACTCTGCTGCCGTGAGCTATTTCAAGTATTACCATCTATATCCGTCGTATAAGAGTATCGATTTGTTGGATTAAAGGTCAGTCGCGAAACTTTCTTACGTCAAGCTCTCGCGGCGGTCTCCCTCCGTGTGTTTTCTCAAAAAACATATGACTTGGACCTCGTAATTCTCGGGCGTAGCCAAACACGGGACAAGTTTCCTTCTTCTCTGCACAATACGTAAGAGACAAATTTTCTATTTTTCTACATAATACCTAATTGAAAAAGATCGATTATTACTATATTTTTATTTCTATAAAGTTAATTTCTATAAAGATTATTTTATTTCTATAAAGTTAATTCTGGAACCACACTCAACAATAATAATTTTGATATACGTGAAATCTATTAAATCTTAGAGGATTTTAATCTTACATTGACCTCAAAAAAGGATTCCTTTGAAATCAAGAGAAAAAATAGTCTAAACAAGAGCATTTAAGAGAGAAAAAAGTATTTTTCACTTTGTTGAAAGAGGAATATGTTTGCTGTAAAACAAACTGATTTTAAAATTAAATGAAATTCATATTTTATCCTCCATCTGTTTTTTTTTTCTTTCTGACAGATTAGTCAGTGGGCGAAATGTAAAACGAAAGCACAGAAACAACGAAATCCCGAAAACTATAAATAATCGAGATTGCTAAGTAACCATAATGACTTCGGACACCGCAGAGATTTTAATGTTAAAGCGCGCAGAGTGCTGCCGCAACGATCTTCGTCTTGCCGCATCTCTCACCGCCTTTTACTAGCTTATGTATACGTAATTGCAATTAGGAAGGCCGCAACAAAAATGCAAATACGCGGAGTAACAAGCGTGGGAGCAGGGATATAATTTTCGCGGAAGCGGAATCGGCGGAGTGCTCTTCGTTGTATCTGACCCTTACTGAAAGGACAACAACGGCCAGACTAGGTGCAAAAAAAGTTCAGCAGGAAGTCAGAGGTCGCAAAGAAGATTCCTCGGAATAATGAAACTTTGCTTCATACGGGGATTTATTTTCTTCGCGCTGGCTTCTGGTATTTTTTTGCGACATTTTTGGTCCTTTCTCGTATTTTCGCGAAACTCTGAGTTATTAATGGTCATTGCACCTTGTTCATCGCAATTCTGAGTTAGAAAAGAAAATATCTTAAATATTTTGATGACAAATTGCAAAGAAACGTTTCCTTAAATTTATCTCACAGAGTATAATTTGCTATAATTATTAAATTTATTTATTACTCTTTTAATTAGAAAATTAAAAAATTAAAATTAAAATTAAAATTTAAAAAATTTCTCTATTGATTACCATTATGAGTGATGTTAAATACTATAGAAACTGTAATAATGAGAAGTTGAAAGAAATAAATTCAATAATTTTCTATGTTATTACACGTTCATTACAGCATGTGAAAATGTGCGTGGTATTATGAACGAAAGTATACGTAAAATGCATTATGAGATACCTGGGAATATGTTAACCATGAAAAGTTTCGGTGCTCAGTCATTTACGAACTCTTGAAAGCAAAAGTTTCGGGATTGTTAAACGAATTTATCCCCCCAGTAATATTTCCCGCTTCATTGTTGGCCGAAATTTTCACGTTGGATATGTGCATTCAATCAGAATCAGAATAATAGTTTATTATGATTTAGAATCTCGCTCCTCTTTCTAATTACATAGTAATTACAGTTTTAAACGTATCATAATGCTGAAGAGATATTCCGCTTTCTACTTCAAATTTGTATATGTACATACTAAGAGAAAAATATAGTTACATTTGGACTCAGCAATAATTTTACAATATTTCTAACAATAAATAATTAACTATATGCATCATTATTAACCATAATTATTATTAGAAATTTTACAAAATTGTGGTTGAGTCTAAAAGTAATTACACCCAAAAAAAATTTTTTTATATACGTGAAATCCTCTAAATCTCAGAGGATTTTAGTCTTATATTGACCTCAAAAGGATTCCTCCGAAATCAAGAGAAAAATAGTATAAACAAGACTATTTAAGAGAGAAAAAAGTATTTTTCACTTTATTGGAAGAGGCATATACATATACATATATATTCGCTGTAAAACTTAAAGTATAAAATTATAGGAAAAATCACTTTGAACGTAAAATACTTTTTTTGGATAATTTTTCTCTCAGTGCAGCATATTACTCCGAAATTTAAACTTAAGCTCCATAAAAAGAAAAGACACAAAGGCAATCTCGCGTGATTTTGATATAAATACTTATCATTTATACAATTTAGATTTTCTCGCGATTTCGTGTCATCGCGCGAACATAACGATCACCAAAGATTTATTCGGCATGGATGGCGCAGGGAATTACGCTCGAAAAGGAACTAAAAGGAATTAATAGCGATCTCAAAGAGATTGATATCCATCGCGTGATTCGCAAAATACCTCATGCCTCAGCTAATCCTCCGCGAGAACGACGACGGCGAACGAGACGTAAATCGCAGAAGTTGGGCAACGAGTGGAATTCCAGCCGTGGAATAAAATCACGGGCGGAAATTTATCGTCAGCGCGGAAAAGTTCGCGTCGCTCGCGGTTCGGTTCGCTTCGCTTCGCCTATGTNGCATCCTCGCGCGTCACGTCGGGCGAAAATATCATTTCACGACGATTCGACGAGACGGCGAGCGGCAATGGGACGCGACCGCAACGCGTACGTCAGTTTCCACCGCGAGCGTGGCGGCGCACAATGGGCAAGGGTCTCGCGGTGCGAGCCCCTGTAGGTAGGGCTTCCCGAAAACTTCGTAATGTGCGCGGCGCCGTGATGTACTGCGGGTGTAACCCGAAACGCCGGCCGTGTCGTAAAAGATGAGTGACATTTACGAGGCCGCGCCGCGCCGGATTCGGCGTGCGCGATGGTAACTCTAAACGATCTAGAGATCTCTCCTCGACGCGCTCACGCCGCGCCGTGGTGATCCTCGGCTGTCCGCCTCGAAGTGGCGTGGTCACGAGGCAAAGTGAACTCGCTTGTACCTGCGGCCTCGCTACAGATCGAGGTAGAAACGTTAATCTTATACGGCGAACAGACGGGGGCCACGTAACGATCGCCGCTGGAACGTCCTGTGAACTTCTACAGCCGCGGCCGATTCCTTACACGGGGAATGGACGCGCGCGGACATTTAACGTGCCCTTAAACGATAATGATGTTTTCGACACTTCGGAAGCGCGGCGCGTTGCGGAAACGGTCGGCCGATCGTTGGCGCGCTGATGCTTCAATCCGGAAGAATTGCCGTAATCTTTTCAAATAATTAATCATGTTACATTGAAAAAGGATTCTGATTAAAAACGAACGAATTAGAGAAATCTTGTAGGATTGATAAGTTATAAAGTATTGAATTCTATTGTAATAACCGGAATATTTGATCAATCTTATAAAATTTTCTGATTCGTTCGTTTTTTAACCAGAACTTCTTTCCAGTGTAATGAATTTCCCGCACGTTGCAGATAGCGGTTTGAAAATAATGGAAAATTTCCGATAACAATAAATTAATTATCGATTAATTTAATTGTATTATCTTCGATTAATATAATTGCTATTAATAAAATAAAATTGAGAATCGTTATCCACGTATCTTGTCGAGAAAGATTTTGCGAAAATCCATAGGATATCAATGTGTTGCATAACTCGAGTAAACGCAATTACGCAAGACGTGATGAAAATGTTGCCGAGATCGTGGATCCTCACTGATGAGAAACAAAATAACTTTAAGCGATTTAGATTCCGCTGGGGCAATCCACGAGAGAGATTGTTACTCCAAAACGATAAGTTACAAAGTTGCTATTATCCAAAGTAAATATATGTTATACTGTAGCAATAACATGGCTACGAACCACTGGTGAGGATTCGGAAGACCTCTTAAACAAATATTACATACCCTCGTTTACGTAGCATCGACATTCTATTTTCCGAAGCTACCTCTATTAATATCGTAACAATGATCTAAATTAATATTAATTTTTTAACGAGAAATTTAATTTATCGCGGATGTAAAATTACACATTAAATACTTTTGTTATTCAGATAATTATGAAGATCTCACTTAGATTGAATTTTTTGCATTTTCTTAGACTAATGTTACTTAGATTAATGTTACATTTTATTAATATACATTAATAAAATGAAAAATTTATTATGTAAAGTTTATATTTATCGTTCAAAAGAGATTAGCGGGCGTTTAATATAACTCAAAATACTCCTAACGACATTTCTAACTTTTCTAGTTATATAACTTTTTACTTTTTTTAACTTTGTGTTAGGAAAAAGAATAGCGATCAACTAATACATGTAAATGATATGTGCCGTTAAAATGTGGCAAGTATATGAGTAATAATAAAGTCATTCGCATGCAATAGGATAATTCTTCCCGACCCCAACAATACGTAAAGGGAATAATTAAACAGAATGAAACGTATTAGAAAGCATATGTTCTTGTAAGGGGAGCGAATAAATATTGAAATATCAATATGAAGAGATAGATAAATATTCCATTTCTTACTATGTCTCTCGTAATAGTGCTCATTGCATTCAATGCCATTTCCGACAAAGATATCTTAGATTTAATTATTTATTTTTCTAATAAAAATTGTTACAATAATTCCTAACTTAATTTTTTATTATAAGCAATTTCTCTTTCACGTAATAACAAAAAATTTTAAAGATATGTAATTTGCAAGTATATAATTGATGAAAACGTTAATTGAGTGAATATTTCTAATTGCATAGACAGCTGAGAAACTTTTTGCGAGCTAATAAAAAAACGACATGACGAATATTTTAAAGAATTAAATGATAATGTATGATTAGAGAGAGAGAAATATCGCAAGCGCGAATAATTTATTCGATATTTTTATCGTTTTCGGAATCCACACAGCAGAGTATTCAATAAAAGGTAAATGCAAATTTAATCTGAGAAAAATTTACTAATCGGTACGAAGTCTGCTATATTAAAATTTAATTTATATACTAGAATCTCTTTATAAGGTTCTCTCTTTCGCTCTCAATTCATATTTTAGATGCTTGGTAAAAGAATGCTCGTCCGGTAAAAACATTGTAAAATAAATTCCCCAAGATAATGAGCCTCTCCCATCGTGTTGCACGTGCGTAGTTTGTGATCAAACAAAAAAAAAATCTTTTCAAAAATAAGAATAACATTTAATTCAATTATATTCTTAAAATATCTCATCATAATTAATATTTTATGCATTAAACAAATAGCACTATTTTCGCAAATTTTCATCTTAATAAGTTCCCTTCCTTCATTTATTAAACTGTCAACAAATCTGTCGATTGTTTATAAACTTATCGACAAGAATACTTCGAATGGTACCATTTATATTATTATAACGCTTGATTAAACATGACAATACAAGCCATAATATTTCAAATGGTTAATAAAGCTATACATAATCATAGGTTTTACTTACATTAACACAGCGCGGACAATCATATCAATATTATTGTTTGACTCACCTGAAACAATAAAATATCATATATTAATTATAATGTGTCACATCAAACACAACTTTATTCTTCATTTATAAATGTGAATTATTAAATTATTTATAAAGCATTTTCACGTGTATTATGAAACAATTTGCTTTGCTAAATACATCAATATAAAATCACTAAGCCAAAATATCAAAACATGATTTTACAAAAGGTCAAATGCGCGTAAATATTATTTCATCATTTTATCAGCTATAACTACAGTAAACATTAAAGGTTAATTCTGATTTTTCCTTTTATATGCGATCGTTCACCTTGCGCTCGGTGTACTAAGGCTGTGCAATGTTGCAGAAACAAAAAATAAAAGAAAATGAAAAAAAGGGATCGCTACACTTATCCGAAGCGAGACAATGTCGCATCTCTGGCAACATGGGATAAAAAGAAGAACCTACTTCCCCTAAAGCTCAAATCGGCCAATCGAGATTACACAAGGATTCCTTTAACAACATCCCTCCCCTGAGCTTCTTAATAGCTCAATAATCTTAGGTAGAATGATTTTTATTTTCTAATTCGAGTTCGGAAATGTGTACTAGATCGATACTTCGTGCACTGTGTCGATATATTCGTCACGAAATTCTCGAATGTATTTGAATATATGAACTAATGAACTATTGCCTACAGCCATCAGGTCGCATTGTTCGCCAATTTTGTTTTTCTATTTTCGATTTAATTGCTTAATCGACTATTAATTATGTTACATAATTAATTATAATTCGTCAACTAATTAATTATTTAATTACATAAATCAATTTTCATTCAAATTAAATATATTCTCTGCATTTGCCGATTAAATCAAGAATTCGTAAATAGGAGCGACGGTGTACCGTGTCCTTATTCTATCTATATTTCCATTTTCATAAATCGCATAAAATTATTTATTAACTAAGCTAGTTCAAACTATAATAAAGTATTATCGATCTTTTTCCTTTTTCACATTGACCGATTACGTAAAATAATATCGATGTAACTGATTATTGATTTTGTCAGTCAGACGAAACTTTCAAATATGTTGAGAAAAAAAGACACATAAATGTAACTATTATATGTGTAATCAAATTCTTACACTCTCCACTAAAGTGGAATAAACATTTCCTCATAATAAAAGAATTTTTTACCTTAACCGTAACATTTCGACTCTTACACCATAATGATTTGTTGCTCGCAATTAATTGATATAGTTAAATAAAAGTTTTAGATTTATTTCAAATTTCTATCATATATTACATATATTGTATCGTTTATTGTTATCAAGAAATTAAGAAAGAATACGCGATACGTTTATAATTGAAATTTCAAAGGTGGCAGAAAATCTCAAAGAAGCCTTTATGCGAGCTTTATTAAGAACGGAATGGATATCGCGTTGTCATATGCGTGGGACAATGCGACCCTTCGCTTTTAATGCTCCCGAGTTTCTCTTTTTGTCAACTCTGCGCGAGAATGTAACAAAGAATTATGGTCTCTGCCGTGAAGGATAAGAATTAAAGATCATAGCGAAAGAGAGAAGAGATGAGACTGGGTCAACGGCGAAAAGTCTCTGATTAAAATCACGATGGCACAAACGCGCTTAGAGCGCGAAGCCGAGGAATATACGACGTGAATATTTTTAATAAAGTAATCGTCACGCCTGGGTTAAACTTGAGATTGTCTCGTCTTCCGTTTCCTCGAAGAGCACTGTGACTTTTTATATCTCGGCTCTGTAATCTCAATATGACAAACAGTCGAATAAAGATAAAAAAAAACACTCAAGTTCGTTGAGCAAACAATTATATCAACAAGCACAAACAAAATGTGGTAATATAATAAATTTGACATTAATTATATTTGATGTTAATGCTATGATTCAGGTTTTGTCGGGAATTATACCGCGACTCTTGGCCGCCTCAATTTTTTTTTACTATTAGGTATATTATATTTCAGCAAAAAGTTTAATTAAAATTAAATTGGCACATTGCTTAAATTTAAAAAGCTAAATTAATATTGAATCGACATAATATTGAAATAAAATCTTCACAAATATACAAAAATAAATTCGCATTTTTTACGCTTTAGTATAAAATATGATATGAATAGAGGCGATTATATTCGGTGTGAATTTGAAATGAAAAAATTTTCGTGTTGCAATCCGCTTTTCTGACACAATGTCGATATTTTTATATCACTATAAAATTTCGCAATTTGTCAGATTAATTAAAGCAGATTTGCATGAACATTATTGATTTAACTTCAATATTATTATACGTATTAGTTTGATGTACAGAATTTATATAATCACTTCCGCATGCCGCTACCTTCCTTGTTTGCTACAAATCGTGCGTTCAGAAAAGTACTTTATATGCAATATTTGATAGATTTGACAAGTATTTGCAGAAATCTCTCAATATTAATTAATTGAGAGACATTACTGTGAATAATTTTCTCGTTCACTTGCTCATGATAAATTGAGCTTCTGCACGTCAGTTATATGCAATACAAAGTTAATTAAAGGTAGAGCAATGATCTGTTTTATCCTGAAGAGAAATGAATAGCCGATCAAGTTTAATTAAATGGATTTAGTTGGAATAACAAGAAATATTCGTTCAAAAACACATAATGGGCTGCAGTACAATAGGAAGTATCTGCAAACACATACGAGGTTTGTTCAAAAAGTTGCCGAACTTTGTCTTTATAATTTCAGGGATTGAATAAACCTCATACAATAAAAATCTATTTGGGATTTAATTACGAGGAAAAGGATGAAGAAGATAAATGTGAAAATAAATGGCACATAATATAATGCATTTTATATAACAAAATCGTTCCGCACAAAACAAAGAAAGCGATAAATATGGCAAATTGTATTCATATACACAGGTGGTAAAAATTTAATCTCAATATATCAAACTAATGCGCATCAACAATATTGAAACGACTCTAACTTAATAAATCTGCTAACAAATCGCAAAATTTTCAATTATTGATAAATCCTACATTAAACCAGCAAATAAAATATGTAGATAAAGACGATCCAAATTGAACGCTACTTATATCGTGTTTCACAGACTCAACCCGATTAGTCGACAATGCTTCATAATACTTTCGCCGAGCAACATTCTATTATCGAATTTTAGTTGAAATCCGAAACTTCATAAATCTTCAAAAGCCAAGAAACTAACGCGCAGCGACTGCAAAGAAAGCTTCTTAGCTGATTAACTTATCGCTCTTCCACTCCGAGAATTAATGAATACTGAGAGAGAGCGGTAAGCCTAGTATTAAATTTCATGAGATATTAATTAAATTCAAACAGAAATTAAGATCGCCCAGAATTATGCTGTTACGACGACAGATAGGAAAAAGTTGATAGATATTGCATTAATTATCGTCGTCGCACGCACGCTTGCTTGCTGCAATTATTATCACGAGCAACTCGTATGCGCGCATTTGGGCAACGTTCACGGCCCGAAAGGCAGAAGAAATAACTATCGCGCGGAATATAAACAATGAATAAATGCTCGCTTAAATGTGCGAGGTATAGCGGAAGAAAGGAGCCTGGCTATGAAATTCGCTGTCCCGTCGTTCTCATGATATACGCGAAATTAATGAGCACCGTGCATGCATCCTATCCCCGGCGCGTTGATTGCGGCCCCTTAACTCCGGTGCGCATCGCGCTGCGGAAAGTGCACTGCGGAAAACATCGGCATGCGCCCGAAGGAGGCGCGAGATGAGAGGATAGCCCGTGCGTGCTCATACGTACGTGCTCCGGCACCGTGTATGCCTTAGCCGCGCCGTCCGCGCAAGAGGTTGATTACAATATATGAATATTCAGTGGGGCAGCCCGTACCCCTTACTGTTCCTTTTTCGCCTCACCCCTCCCCTTTCTCGGGGGCTTTATGCGAGGGNGAGAGAGAGAGAGCTCGGCCGTTCGCCGAGCCCAGCCACCCACCGGCGGCCACCACTGGCAAAGTTCGGAAACCACCTTAATTAATTCCCACGGAAGTGAAACCTTCGTTAACGCCGGTTTGCACTAATTAGAACGAATTAAAGAAAAACGGAACGGAAGTATCCTCGAGTATCTTTGCCGTTATTGTTGCTCCCGGCTGTTTGTTTCAAGCATTATGGACAAGTCATTGAAATCGCGAGAAGTTCGCGAGATAACTGAGATTATTGAGATGGAAAGAATGATAGATTTGATCCGAGAATTAAAAGTAAAATTGCGATAATAGAACGCCAGAAGAGGTACGGCATTTTTGCCGTTTGTTGCTGAGAGAAAAATTTTAACCCCCCCCTCTTCTTCGATCAACCGTTGAAATTTTCCAAACAGAACCCGAACGATTTCTAATCTCCGGTAATTTAGCAGTTTACTTGGATTTGATTCGGATCCGTTCATTCGATTATTCGGATCGTCAGATGTATTTCCTATGTACGCGAATCCGGAAAGTGCAATACCGACGAGCGGAATTTCCAAATTCAATCAATGTTTGAGGTAAGCTAACGCCTTTGAATGCGTGCGTGTATTCGTTTGGTTAAACCGGCCGGTCAGAATCTACGCAATTTGAAAATGTTTTTACATCGGTAAAATGTATATCGGTATTTTGCGTAATTAACCTATTTTTAATTGCGGCAATATCGAAATTATAACGGCTAAAAATATGTGCCACTTTTGCGCGTTACCGTACGCGATATATGATAATAAAATCGTAACGTACGATAAAATTTAATTGCGAGCGAAACACCTACATTCTCCGTAAAACGTTTCGAAATTTTCGTGGCGGACACTCCGACAAAATTAACTCATTTTACCGTACGATAGCAATGTATCTCTCATCTGTGTAACGTTTTGTTCTGCTAGTTGGCGCATAAATGTATTGCGGATTGCATTTTATCGAATTCGTGCGTATCACCGTCCCTCTATTTATCACAGATAATACAACGTTGTAGCATCGCTTACAAATTCGAGACGCTCATTGTTGAAAAGTAATTTCTCACGTTAAATACATGTGCATAATATATTAAAAAATATTGTTTAGAAATATGTATAAAGAGAAAATGTGCAAATGCTTTTTAGAGGCACAAAGATCAAACTTGTAAACTCAAAAATTTTTAAATGAACAAAAAAATAATAAATATTTAAAGTTTAGTTATTAACATTATGTCTACTATATGTAAAATTCATTCGCTAATAGTTATAACAACGCGAATAATATAATAATTATTTAGGAGTAAAACTGGAATGCGTATACTTGTTACAGCTTCTACGTAAGTGATTTACAGAAATATTAAATAAAAAATAATATAATAAAATATGTTTGATATTAAGATTGCGGTCATTTCCAATGACAAATGAGATATTTGGTATAAAAATCAGTATTTTTAATCATATTGTTCATTATTATATGACTATATTTCAAAAACTAAATCAATGACATATATTTTCATTGTTAACGAAACAACGAATGAAAAAGTGATGTCTTTGACGCAATCCTGACCTATTTATTTGATAAAACATTGCAAAAGATCATCTTTCTACGCAATTTTTGAATGTATAAATGCCGATACCAAATAAAATTTAATAAAATAGATTGTTATACCGTAAAAAAAAAATTCAATAGAGCCAGTGATTTTCAATAACGGACCCCGCACAACGCATTGGACGGTGGCTTCACTGGAATGCAATCAATCGCATCGATACTCTTTTTCCTGCCAGTTAGAAGTGAAAACTGCGCAGTCGTTGATTTTACAGGAAACTAACGTATTCGTGCGCGTTCAGCGAGCATAAGCTAACTCATCTAGTACTTCTTAATTTCACAAATTTCCCTCGATAGAGATATTGCGCTCTTCTACGCGAAATGTTTCCGCAACGCAAACACAATCCATTAAATTTTGTTTGAGAATATCGAGCAATCACCGAACGATATGTTAAAAAATTTTTAATGTTTAAAAAATACCTGAAATGAAATTTTATCATTGAATAAATTAAATAATGATAGAAACCCCTAAATAGTCGGGCTGGGTCTCTTTTTTAATTTCTTCGAGTACATTTTTCGCTTATTTTCGCTTCTTGTTAGCCGATTAATACCGGCGTTAAATACCGGTCTTTAAAACGCAGTCTCAAGCTAAAGCTAGAATTGTATAATCCCAAATTAAATTTGGATATTAAATTTAATAATTACGATACTAATACGTATCATTAAAAACTGTATAGGAAAACTGTTGCGAAAAAATATTACCTCAACCAAGGTATGAACCTGAAACCTCCCGACTATAATATTTTTTTGCAACACACAGTTTCCCTGTATAATTTTTAATGATATATATTAGTATCGTAATTATTATAAATTTTATATCCAAATTTATTTTAAGATTGTACAATTCTAATTTTAGTTTGAGACTACGTTTTAAAGACTACACTGAAAAAAAATTCTGGTTAAAAACGGACGAATGAGAAAAATCTTGTAGGCGTGCAAATCAAACATTCTGGTTATTATAAGTTATAAAGTATTGAGTTCTATTATAATAACCAGAATATTTGATCACGCCTACAAGATTTTTTGATTCGTCCATTTTTAAACAGAATTTTTTTTCAGTGCGGTATTTAACGACACTTAATCGGCTTAGCAAAAAATTTAAAATCGAAAAAATTATTAGACAAAAGAGATCCAGCCTGATCATTTAGAGCTTTCTATCATTATTTAATTTTTTCATATAACACTCTAATTGTTAACTATTCTTTATTTATCACAAAAGTGCCCGGCTCTCGCCTATTTATCCCGCACGGTTTAAAAAGTGTTTACGAGCGAATTTCGAGGGAAAATGAGTACGTGCACCATTCGCATCAGCTGAAAACGCGTACATTTCGCCACATATAATTGTAATATTCCGCGATATGTCGTGTTGCGTGCGCCGCCGGCGTCGTCGACGACACGGCGGTCTCGTCGCGGAAGATAATACGGGGATAATCTCGGTATTAATTTCTCGCTCGCGACGCGTCGAGGAGCGGCGGGAGCGAAATCGGATTTGACGAAACGAGACGGAAAGAGAATCACGGGTGTGCGGTTAGTGATTTTCAATAACTGACTCCGAAACACCCGCGGCGCGAGCAACAGCTCGCCGAGGAATGTAATCAGTCGGCCCGACGCGAAACTTCGTTGGCTTTGGCCGCTGCCTTTGGCACGTAACGGCCGGGCAGCGCCGCCGTCTGTGTAGCGTTAACACGGTCCAGGACGCGCTCACGAGGAATGCAAAATCTACGTAACAATCTATTCCCAGACCTGTTTCCACGGCCAGCTTCCGTCAGTCTAACATGCATTGACGCGCGGAGGAGAGGCCTGCGCGGAAAACGCGCGGGCGGCTACCGATGCAAATAAGTGTGGTAGGTACGGATTGCCCGACAGACTCGCGGAGGGATTCGCTTCTATCCATCTTTCAGGCGTGATAGTCGATTGGAGCCCGATGATTTGCTGACCGTAGCCGAGTCACGATAGTCACGTTACAATTGTACGACGATTTGCCGATGCGGTTCCGCGGGCAACAAATTATGCTTTCGGAAATACGCAGAAGTGTGAGTGTGGTCTCGGAAAACCATGTCGAGTAACAGAATATAATTTATCTGTCGTGTTTTACTCCTCAGAGAATATTTCGTCTCTTTCATTTGCAAAAAAGGTGCAAAAACGCAAATTTCTAAATTTTCTAATTCCCAAATTCCAAATTTAAATAAATTTATTAGACTTAAATCCAAGTAAATGGAAGTTCAATATTTAATTTTATTGATAGAATCCATGTAAAAAAATTAATAATTTGTGTCATTAAACAAAATAATTCTTCGAGTATTAAATTTCCACGATGAAATCTGTACAAATCCTACACAAAACACGAACATTGCTCGAACACATGTTCTACCTGCGGTGCAGTTTTTTTCACGGAAAAATGTTATCATCCCCAATTGGCAGCACGCTCGCAATCATCGATTCGCCCCGCAATCCGATTATAAACGTATCATACATATCGTTCAATGTGCACTTTTGTCGTCAAGTTTATAAAATGGATCTTTCTTTTCCGCGGCAAGACGAGTGTCATCGGTGAAAAACAGATTAAAGTCGGACATTCGAACACGACGTTGCTAAGAATAAGAGAATACGCCCGAAACTTTGTCCCAGTTGCGTAAAGAATGCGCTGCCTCGACAAAAGTTAGAAAGAAAAGCCATTCTGAGTATTACATTATTCTCGTTAGGTCGTGCGGCGCTTTAAAGTACGTGTTCAAAAGACGAATCTATTTCAGAAATTATAAGAACTCGCCGAACATTGTAAGAACCGTTGAATGTATACGTGAATAATTTCGTCTGACAAAACTTTTCGAGAGGAAGATTATCATTATTAAACTTTTCTCTTTATTGGTCTGAACTTACGGGGGATAAGTAAACCGGTTTTGTATTTAATATTGATATTTTCGTCGAACAGTGGAAAGTTTTATTCATGCGCAATGCTCAACTACACAATAAGATGCGCTTCAAGCATATTTCGTGAAGCTAAGCGTGAAGCCCCTTTTTTGTCCATGCAACTCTCGGATAGAATATTGAATAGAATATTGAATTGATCCAAAATGCAAATCTCAAATACATTTAAATAAAATTAAAGAACGAGAAGCTAATAAAATATTACTTTTTATATCTATATTATATTTTTTATTAAAAATATATACGGTATAACGTTACTCGATCTAAAAAGGCCAAAATCAACATTATTCTAAATCGATATGAATAAAATTATAAAAGTCTCATTGTCAGTATTAAAAGATAAAAATTACATCGTCTCTTTATAAATAGATCTTTTAATCTCTCGGGGAATATTTTCCCTTAACGCAATGGAGAGATAAAATTGTCCCGAAGAAACTGTACCAAAATTTTATCATCATGGCGACTGCCGGCAAAATTGATGGGAAAAAGGGTAGTGAAATAGCGAGGGTGATGGCGGAAGTTGTGGCCCACAATATCGGGGAAACGAGAAGCCGGGAAGAAATAAAACCCTCGCGCGAAAATCAGAACGTGGCAGACGTCTGGTCAACAGAGGGTCTGCCGACCAATCTCTCAAAGTAACGATACTCTTGAGAAAGGACCAAGAAGGGCTGTGATTGAGGACTGAGAGACAAGTTCGCTTTTATGACTGACAACTGTCACTTTGGCCGAAATACCGTCCGACACAGAAAACGTTACGAAACGATAAAAGTATTTTGTTATCGTTTCGTAAATCTCGCATAAACGACATCTCTAAACAAAAAAACCGAGTAACGGCCGATTTGAAAAAATTGCAATCCCATTTCCCAGCTTCGATAGAATCGATACGACAAGAGATAAAAAAATAACATTTAAACACGATTTTATTGTGTAACAGAAAATCAGTCAAGAGATCCACTTTGGAAAAACTAGGAAAATACTCGCGGTGCGTTTGAGAAATAACAAAAATAAAAGTATCGTAAGTTATAAATGAATAAAAATATATTTATTTTATGGAAATTTGCAAAATAAAAATAAATTGCATATTACAAAAAGTATGAAGGAAAGACGCAACTTAAGACACAAAAGAACGAGAATTGAAAAAAGTCGGAAGATCGATGAAAATGTGAAGTGCGAGAGTTGACGATAACGTAAGAGTGTGTAGGGCCGGAAATAAAACAGGCGCGTGGGTTTGAAAAGGTGGCAAACGACCAACGGCGGATTTCTGTCCTCGAGATAACGATATACCCTCGGGAAACAGCGGGATAGAGATGAACGAATTTCCCCCGTGAAGGTGGAAGAAGGCAGAAGGTAGAGACGAGCGATCAAGAATAGGAAGGCGCGCTGCAACTCGTTCTTTTTCGAACGAGGAGAAAACACGCTCGATGGATCGAATATCCTGTTCGAAAAGCTAAATGAGTACGGACGTCTGCTTTAACCACAAACTACCTTGGTCTGTCGGTCTGGCTAGAATACCGCTGCAGTATCGCGTATCTAGGAAATCGAGTTACAAATATCTACAAGTCCGTCGATGTTAATATCTTTTTGCTAAGAATTTAACAAACTGAATCGAAATTTGCTCAAATAATCAAATCAACCTCGAAACAAATAATAATAAGAAATAAATTTCTATCATCAAAACAAAACCAAGAAAAAATATATATTAATAATTAAAGAATGTCCAATTATTAAGTTTATAACAGAATTAACTATATCTATTTTTAATGAAAGTATAAAGTAATAGAGAGCATAATAAATACAGATATAATTTTATTTGTAATTTTAATAATAAAAATGTCTATAAAACTAATTACAAACCTTCAAATAAAAATAAGAAACAAAGTTAAATTTTCCTTCTTGTTAGAAAAGTTTTAGATAGAGAATAAAACGTTATTCAATTAAACTGAAAATGAAAAAAACAATATTATTCGCGTTCTCGGTGAGAATATAGTCTTTTGCTGATAAAAAAAAAAAAAAAATCAGTGGAAGAAAGTCTTTTCTTGCTATTCGTTTGTATGTACATATCGGTTAGTGACGCTTAATACTTTAACAGCGTTTTACATAATTATATTAACTATGACGATGTGAACTGAGAGATAAATTATTTTACATCAGACTTGAGACAAAAAAAAACAGATTTTATCTCGAATATGATAATTTGAAATTTAAGAGAATTGTGCCAATGAGTTAAAAATTCCAAAACCGTTTATGACGTACATCTGCCATCGACGCTCGTCATTCCCAAAAACCCTTTCCTAATTAACCCGTCCAATCCGAGAGGGAATGCTCGCTTTCCTCTCAGTGAAATGTTTATGCACTCGCCATATGGCGCGGCCGGCAACTGAATCTAAATTGCAAATTCGCCATTGGAAAAACATCGTCGTACTCGACTCTATGTATTTGGATACACGTCTCTGAAGAGTGATACATGTACGGTATCTCTCTAAATGTAAGTGTTTAAGTAGTAACTAATTGAAAAGCAAAGTTTTGCGATCATCGGATTTTTTTCAGAGAGAGAGAAAGGAAAAATCTGCATTATTTAATTCTCAATTACCGCAGAGATGTCTTCGCCCATACTATAAAATGACATATAAACTGTCATAAGGCATTTACATATGGACGCAGACACGATAATGAATTTAATATGCGATCTAATGAGATTTGCCATTAGGCACAATCAATGTACATTAATTATAATCACGAAAGCACCGCAATTTAATCAATCAATTATGCAACTCCGTAACTGAGAGCCAACAGGAAGATAGAGTGGCATTATGTAGACGTACTTTGGAAACTTGTTAATGAGCTTGCCAGATACTGCTTTGTCGATTAAGATGTTTTGAACTTACCTACATAGTCCTTTCAACTCATTACGACATTAGCGGATAAACATTTTTTAATCCGTAATATTGAAACCGAACTAGTTCTATTATCGGGCATTTCGAGTCATGAAATACGAATATCATCTGTAAGGCGTCTAATTATACGACGAGCGTACGGTCCATTGTTTGCTCCCAATAAACGAACGAAATTATCACTTCGCTAAAATTGTCGTCACGTAGACTTGAACTATCAATTTAATACTATTAGATCAATTAAACGCTGATCGACAGCCAGGCAATTTGGCTGCGATGTCGTGGACACCTAACGAGATAATGGCCTGGCGTGCCAACGAGAAGTTGGTAAACATTAAACGCTCGTAAAACGTAATCCTCCATTGGACGCCGCACGTTTATCCAAATGACAATACGATCCGCTAATTCGCACCGCGCTGTTTTATGTGCGAGCAGTTTAATATTTTGCGCGCTGTTTGTTTGTCACCGCGCACGTCGAGACTTTGCAGTAACGTTTTCAAATCGGGTCAGCCTTTTTTATTGTCGCTAGCCAATAATGTCGAAAGCTCGCAAAAGACTTTACACGCATATTTCGCTGGTGCAAAATATCATGTTAAATGCATAATGCATATTCATTGTATTATAACCATGACAAAAGTACATCTAATTTGGATTAATGTATGATACATTAAATCTATGACGCATAATTATAAATAATTGTACAGTCGAGATTATGTATATTATAACATTAAATACTTAACATTTATGAACTTTATTAAATGTAAAGTTTTTTTTTATATCTTTTCAATTAGTTTTCGCAAAAATGGATTCCAATAAACGAGCGCGAAAAAACACGAATGGAGCATTCGTTTTAACAAGCGCCAACGACGTCACGAAAATTCACTGATTGAGAGAAACGGAATAATTATGAATTCCGTGAAAAATCTAACACCATTAATATTACGTATTTGTGTGGAACATTTCGCAGTATTACAAACGCAATGAGATAGTTATTAGATCACGTTACGAAGGATTACTCACCCCGCGGTTGCTCCGCCGTTGCCGGACACACATCTCTCTCTCTCTCTCTCTCCTTCTCAGTTTATCAGTCTTTTTCAATGCACTCACGCTTTGTTCGTATGCGACGCGCGATACTCGAAATATTATTAGTAAACGGACGACGTATCGCGATTCTTCCTTGAATCATTCGAATCGCGTCATCGCGTACCATTGCCGCACTTTTCAGAAATCGCCATAAAATACATTTAAATTCAGCGCACGAAAAATTTAAAGCGCAACACGATATACGTTCCATTTCAAGTATCATTATTAAAATATCGCAAGCACCCGTAAATATTGCAGCGGCGCGGTATTTTATAATTCCTATTGCTTATCGCTCGGATTTTTGCGCCACGTTTTGAATAATACACGCAAAAGATCTGCGTCAGTAAATCGCTATTGATCAAGAGTCGACTAATTAATAATCGCGGATTAATTAATAATCACCAATTTTTTTAAAGGGCGTCATCGCGGGGGATAATGCGCGACGATACGCGACGAGCGGACTCGCGGCGAACCGGCCTGCTCGAGTGACTGCATACGAATGATAATGCGGTGCCTTACATAAACAATAGCGCGCCGTACGCCGCAACAACAAATACCAAGGCCGCGAGCCCCGAATTCCTAGAAATACCTAAAGCGCACTAAAGGCCTCTGGTACAGTTATACCTTGGCAGTTACTCCGGAACGTGTGGCTCGCTTAACGCTTTGTAACGTAAATTCATGCGAAATAGATTCCTCCTATTTTAATTTACAATTAGCACACGATGAATATATCATGATTTTTTTTTTATCGAATTATTCATGATTCAGCTATTGCTCTATATTCTCCCTAAAAAAATGATAGACGAATTAAGTTTTAAGAAATTACGTTATAAAGCAAACGTGAAAACATAATGAAAGTATATCGATTTTAAATTAGTTTTAAAACACCAAATAAAAGTTTACGACACAGAATACAGTAGAGGCAATTATTCGGTCTTATCTACTTGAAATTTATTCGTTTAAACTATTATTAATTATATACTGTAATCACATTTGCAAAAGAGCAGTGAAAAGCTCTATTCTTTTGTATTCTAACAGCTGTCTCAATTATTAAAAGAGATTAACTTAATGCGGCCGTTGTTAAATATATGTATACGTACCGCGTTAAATTGTTTGCCAGCGTTTTCGTGGCAAACGCTAGCATACTCCGGGAGGATAAAAGTAACCAACAAGAGATGGTTCACGTACTACAACATTAAAGTACGCTACAGTACTCCACCATCGTATAGCAACAGAAAATAGTCCGGAATAAAAATAAGCGTAGAATGTCACTCTAAAGTTACAATGGACTGCGGAGGGTTAAAAACGTAAAAAAATAGACTAGCAAAATAAAATATAGTTCGTCGGAGTTGCAGCGAGGAAGAATAAAGTATGAAAACACCCATTCGTTATATGTTATAAAACTGACAAAAATGATTCTTTATGTTTTTAAATTTCGTCCCACCTATTAATCATTATAGTACGTAGAAACGACACAACGACTTGGCGGACGATCAAATTATATTATTTCGAGGCTTTAATGACTTCGATAATAATTTCCAAGATGTGCCATGAAATAGTAACTACGATACTCCCCACGTTACATTAAACGATCAAAATCATGATGCGAAATAAACCTCAACGATAAGAAATGCTTACCGGGGTCTTACGATTGTAAAAGAGAAGTACAATGTCGTTCTAAAGTTGCAGTAAACTACAAAAAGTTAAGGCATGAAGAAACACTCGGCGCCGTACAAAACTTCAAGATACAATGGAATCAAGATATTCTCTTAGTTTAGCGAGTTGCAGTTCCATCGAAGTTCTTGATGTGAAATACGAAATGCAGTCTGTATATATACACCGCGATTATGTCGAAAGCGCAATGGTTCGAAGTTATAATAAGGCGTTTTACTAAAGAATGATAAAAAATATGGTCTAAAAGCGGAGGGAGGTAACTTTTAATGCAAAATAAAAGTTCAAGTATCAGTGTAAAAAAAAAAGTATGCTCTCACCATCGACTACTTTTAATAACATCGATAACGTACGGAAAAAGAGCATCTTCATTCGATAAATAAGCCTCATATATGACAAAAGAGAGATAATGTTCCTCATATTTTCTTTCATACAGAACAATTATACGAAAACGGCGTTTCTTTCGTAATTAAAAATCCATTGCATAAATAAGAAAAAGAAAATTAGATTAAAACAGCATTGTATATTATCGAAAAGTTACACTAAAAAAAAAAAAATTTACTAAAAGCAAGTAAATTCTTATTATTTTCTCTACTTTAATAAATAGATTTTGTAATTGTAAATAAAAATTTTCATTTTAAATAATGTTTACTTAAAGTATTACATTTTTATTTTAAATATATCATTTAAAAATTAGTAAGCTACTTTTTCATTAAAAAAAACTACTTTTCTTAATATTAAAATTGTATTTCAAATGAATATCTTTTTACCTTAAAAAAGAAATGTTCAATTTAAAATAAAGAATAAACATGATTAAATGTTTCTTTAAAATTAATAGAGATTGGTAATATTTTAAAATAAAAAAAATCACTTTCTTGCAAATATTGAAAACAATTATTCATTAGAACTAAATAAAAATTTCTTGCAAAATAGTACATTTTTTCCGTGTATAAACATTAACGAAAATTTCAAAAAGTAAATTACTTGCAGAACGAGAAAATATTCGCGTGGATTTTCTCCGCATGGTATCGATATTGCACGACAATGTGAACTGAGACCAGCAATTTCGCATATTTCGTTCCGACGCCTTCGGTCCGTTGCATTCTAAAATATTGCCATTATAAATCGCCGTTCGGTGGGTCTCGGCGCGATTGTATTATAAAATGCGGACAAATTAATTCCGATTCCGCTGGGAAAGGCGCCCGACGAAACGTGAGATCGAACAACCGGCGTGTATGCCGTCGCTATCGCGCCTTCGTTACCCGCTACGGTGTGCGCATTGGCATTAATTATCTCCGTATGGATATTGAAATAAGGATTTATAGCTAAGGGAATCTCTCTGCGCCCCTGTATCGTTCTTCGATTCGTGAAATCCCCGCCCTGCGGTACGTCTGATCATTATATAGAACGTGGCCGGTGAATTTTGATTGTAATTCGATTGTCCTGCGCAGTCTGGGTCGAACGAAAAGCGTAATGAAACACTCGGAACCCGATATACGGTCTTGTCTTCGGACGATTTATAATACAGAAGTGATAAAACGGTCGAAGAGCATATCTCTCAATCATTTTAACGCGCGATCTTCTGTCTCCTGAACGGATAAAGCGAACGTCCATTCCACAAGATACTTCAAAGATCAATCTCTCGAAATGTCAGGCATTAAATACGCTTTTAGAATAAAATTAATTAGATAGATAATTGGAATAAAATGTCACGAAAAAAAAATAGAAGAAATCCAGAATTATATTGATGACGCGAATCGAATGTCAAACGACATAGCCAGAGTCTTCAATATCATCGTTCAAGCACGCCGATTGTAAAAGATAGCAGCGCGCAAGTTGCGTCGTTTAAAAATGTTTACGGCTTTATCCTCTCCGAGACTTTAATTTCTGCTGCGTTGCGAAATGATATTAAGGCAGCGTTTGATGTAGGGTGCCCGTTCGTGTTACAAGCGGTTAATTAACTTTGCTACTTTCACGAGCTCTTGACGCTTGAAATCCACGCAAAGGACTTCGTAAAGATTCGGTACGACCTGAATTTATATAGACAGTTCGCGCAATATGAGTTTGAAATCTTGATAGAGAACCTCCCTATCGATTCACGTCTAAATCACGCGAAAGAGAATTCCTTTTTTTTTCTTCGGTTAATACGTCACGATTAAAGAGATATTTTTATTCCACTTAATAGCTCATAAAATTTGATTTACCTTACGCATAAAATTCTGCCCGTTAGAATCACCAAATTATTGAATATTGCCTCCCTTTTCGGTGGGAAAAAAATTTTATATTACATTTTCATTTACGAAGAAAAACTATTTTTTATATAATCTCTCACAATCCAATTATAAGTTCGAAATGTCAAATCAAATCAATCACGCGAAATGCTAAAGTAAATAAGAAAGTATTAATTGAATCGGCTGACTGCGGAGCTTGTTACTAGCCGAGCTATCGTAAAATAAATGCGCGCGGACATAGAAACAGGCAATTAGCGAACGGACTAATTTATTGTACGACGATTTTCATTTGTAACTTTCAAGTGCAGTCGCGATTTATCGTGTACTCTCGTTTGGTATCTAAGTTGCAAGAAAGTAAATTTCTCATCTATTGAAAGAATGTGTTGAAAGCACGGTGATTCGGCATTTTCCCCGAACCAATAATAGTAGACGAGCATTCTTTGCAACGTTCACCCCGGCGGTCGGTTGTTATCCACTCGAAGATTTCTACCGCTCCCGTTCTCGATTTATCCGGCTAATTTTGTGAATTAATGGTTCCGAATGTTCCGGAACCGACAAATTACATTGTTTAGCTGCTCTTTCGTCAAGCTGCCTTCCAACCATTTTTTTTTTCTCGGAAATCAGCTCCGCAACGTTATTTCGACTCCTTGAGAATGTAAATCTTTTTTTCCCGGTCTCTTAACTACTACAATCTCCACGATTCATTTTGCTCTAATACACAAATCTATGCTTAATAATGCAGAATATTTTCAAATCTTTATCAGCATTAAAACAAAAGTATAATAAAATTTTTTCTATTGCTCCGAGTGATAAATTATATTAAAATGTACAGAAAAAGTTGTACGATTTTTCATTTTTATAATCGTATTAATTTTAGAAATAATGCATTGGACAATTTTTAATTACATTTATTCTTTAAATAATACTTTTCGAATAAAAATAAAGGAAGCAATAAAAGTTTAAATATTCAATTAGAAAATGAAACGTAAAAATATTCCAGCGCATTTATTATATCTATAAAGTAGATCAATGTAGAAAAATTAATAATACAAATTTAAGAACAGTACTGTACTGTATCTTCGCTGATAGTCTCGACTTTCTTGAAGATAAAAGTGACAATTTTTGTGCCATTTCGTGAAAATTGCCGGGGCAAATTGTTACTTTCTTCTCTCTAACATTCTTCGCGAAGAAAAATATTTTATTGAGTAAAGCAAAGCAAATACGATTTATTATTGTTATTATAAGAATATTATTTCAAGTAAAAGTCACACAGAAAGAATTTGATTGACCAAATTAATAAGAACTAATAATAATATCATATTTTTTAATGCAACAATTTTAAATAATTTGGCTCTTTTCCTTCTTTATAGAAAATAATTTTCATTATATAAAATTCATAATTTTATTTAATATCGAAAACGTTAATTTAAAAATATTAGCTTCTCATAGATAACAATACATTGACGTTTCTCTTCTCGCAGGGAAGAGATAAATTATCTTTGAACAGAGAGAGAGAGAAAAATATACAAGAAATTTCAACCATCGCTTTCACGTTTTAAATTAATTTCCTTGTTGAAATAGTAATTATTCTATCTATTTAAATGTCCTTTACAATTCTACCCTATGTGGGTGCCCTTAATATTTTATCGATGGCATTCAGGCTTCTCACGCGGAAAACAGATAGATGGAATGGGAAATGCATTGTCATAAAGTGGCACGGCAGACGCAACGGTCGAGGGGACAGGGTTGCATCCAAGGACTGTACAGCAAAAGCGAATGAAAGAGTTGTAGGGATGAGATATCTTGTCCTCGTGTTCAAGTACCATCGACCTCGCGCGTCTTTCTAAAAAGGTGATAGGACACGCAAGATTGATCGCATCCAGTAATCAGAAATATCGATATATGTCACATTATCTATTCAATTGTATAGATAAGTACACAAGATAGTATTATTATTATTATTAAACGTAGAAGAATTTATACGAAAAATTTTCATATTATTTTAGAAATACATGTTCGCATATGAATTATTTAGATTATAGGTAATAAAATTAGCCGTAATATTTTTCGATATTTAAACGCTCGTGTCGTGCCTTTCTCTTATTGCACCTCGTTACTTAACAAAATGGCAAACAGCCTAGCCATCTAGTTGATTATAGGACATTATTTTAAGACTTACCGAGATAGCAGCCATACTTGTGGGAGAGAATCGATTACATACCTGTAACAATAGAAAAAGATACATTAGAGTTGTATGAAAAAACTACATTACGTGTAATGATGCAAAAAAGCAAACAATGCAATTATTTGTAATATTGGAATTGGAAAAATGTTTCATTAAAATCCACTTTTATAAATTAACCCTTACAATCTATTCTAAGTCTTTATTTGCACTGTTTGTCATTAGAACGGATGCTACGAAAATGAAACTTGAATTGCCACCATTACAATTTGGTTCAAGCAATAATATCGAATTTTTAGACTCGAAATAAAAAGAAATCATCTAAATATTAGTGCTTTGAAAATATTTTTTAGACGAGCATAGAAACAATTGCATTTATATTCAATTTAAAGTCTTTCGACTGTCTGGGAATATTTATGCGATTTAAAACACTATTAACTGATCCGCAGAACATGCCGATTATAATGTTAACGATAGAGGCGAAATAATTTAGAGTAACAGTTTTAAGATATTTTATGAAACCATTATACATTATGAAATAGAATACTTCGCAAAATATGAGAATATGATTTTGACGCGATATGCGAGAGTAGCTATGTATTATGTGCGCTTGTTACGATATACGTGTATGAATCACGACAAGCATCTCGCATCGGTCTGCAAGTAGATCTTGAAATATGCAACGGACCATCATAGTCATATACCATTTCCAAGCTCAAATCTTGCGGCTCCCCTTCCGTTACTCTCTGCGTGTACTTTTACATACTCATGTTACACATATAATGCTCGGGAAAAAAGTGGACTAGCCTCCAAAAGATGACGGTGCGTTAAAATGGTTCTCTGTATCGTCCTGGTAATATGTGACAAGCATCCGCTTGCAAACGAGAGAACGTCGGCCTTCGCGTATCGCGCTATTTATAAAACTTGAAATGTTTTTTAGAAGTGTTTTTCAGCCAAAGTGTGGTTCTGTTCCTTTTGTGAAAAAAGGAGTTTTTTACAACTTTAACATAAAACGAGTTTTCTGTTTTTTTCTCTCAAAATACTCAAACTTTTATTTTTGTTTTCATTAATTTCAATAAATCTGTTAATTACTAGAGATTGTTATAAAACTAAGTGATAGTCACTTCACCTGCCAATCTGACATAATCGATGATAAATAAATCTATGTCACAGAATAGGATAAGAAGGTGAATAATGAAGCAACACCGCAAGCACATTAACGAAGTGACGTGTTCAAAAATAACTGTCAAAAATATGCGATTAGGGATAGTAAATTATTCGCCGAAGATTAATATTAAATTGCATGACAATGAAAAAAAAACCACGTCGATGTCGAGGTATTGATCACTCGGTACGCCTGGAATCCATCCAACTGTGCGTGGCCATCCGCATACGTTGACATATCGATGAGCGCGATGTAATCTCTTTATCAGAGCTTTTCAATAGCATTAATTTCATCATAGATCCAATGATTCGTTAAATGTCAATGTTTAATTTGTGTCGAGTTAATTCTACTTTAGTGATCACCTGATTTAGAAAAGGATCCACAAAAGCGAAATTATTAATTATTACGTTATCAATCATTTAATCATAGACAAATATACATTTTCGTTTCTATGCCATGTGTACGTTTAAAATAAAATAATAAAATAAAATTGTTATTTCCGGATATGTCCATGTATATAAACTCGCAAATTTTCTACGAGATCGCGTATCTCAATCTTGGCAGATTGGCAGATCGAAGATCCCGCGGAGCGAGAAGAAATGTGAGGTAACACAGTGAACTCGATCCGAGTGCATTTCGTTAACAGGCAGATGCTAAAATTACGCTAAGTGGCCGTTAATCCGATTATTCGGCTTTGAGATGCATGCAGAGCCGCACTTGGAGCGGGGAATGATATCTGTGTAGTAATGCGATAAAAATGTTCACCGCTCGGCTTCTCGCTGATCCCGGGAAGAACCAGTCCGCTAATAAGACCGGGCGCGTTTGCAGGAGCGCTGCCTTTGTCCCAGCAAAGGTGACACCGGGAATATTACAGCGGACTACATTCAATGCGGGAATCGTTTAATGGCATCAAAGAGAAAGAGAAAAGAAAGTGCTTTTCGCCGCCTGGCGGTTTGCTTTCAGCCGGTGTACGAGCACTTAAGGTGAGAAAATTGCAATTTCGGAGGTTCACGCTGATTCTCCTTTAGATAGAAAAAAAAATTATGTGTGACAGAGTAATTTTAAGATACATAAATAAAAGTAAAAGACTGACAATGTATGAATATATCGAACGAGCATAATATAATAGCAGATTATATGTATATATAAAATAATTTTCGTGATGAATAATGTTATTGAAATCCCTCTCATATAATTAAACGAATACATGTTTATAATAATAATTTAATTCGTGTTTGTCATAATAATTTAAATTGTTTGTTTCGAAATACGTGCAATCGCGACTTGTCTCGAGTCAATTTCGAAATAACGCGTAAATATGAAAACAAGCCTGGCCGGATACTCTCGAAAGGGAGTGCGAAATCATAACGTAACTCACACGGACGGCACGCGACATTTTGCACATAGCCGGTAGCGACGTAATACGCCCGCAACACGCATTCTTTCGTTTCATTTCGGTCGCTCGCCGCGTCCGCGAATGCGAAATTTCCATGCCGAATTCAAGCCCGGCCGAGTTACATCTCCGATAAATCACACAACGGAATGAAATCCCGAAATTTTACGAATCGCATATCAAACTTTGATATAGATACGCGTTTCCGGCACGTGTACGATACTCTCTCATTTCTCGCCACGTTGAATACGCTTTCCGATGCAGACCGATCTTTCTCTCGTGCATTATATATCGTTGCGTTTCAATTTCGCACTTGCCTCTGTTTTAGATGTGTAAAATAATCTTGGAGATTTGAATCAAACGACAAGGTAACATAAATATCTTACTGTCGAATCACTGATAAATAATCTGACTAACGACAATAACACTGTTAAAAACAATGTGTGAATATCACACATTTTTGGCCTGGAATGTGTGTCCCTCCGTTTCAAGACGTCTATGAATATGTAAATTTTTTAAAAATGTGATAGATTCACATGTTTTTTTAAAATCATTCACCGTAAAAAGACATTTTGCAGAGACACAAGGGGAGTGAATTTTCACTGTTAGAAGCAATGTGTGAATATCAAATTTTTATAGGTATGTGAATTTTTTAAAAGTGTGATATTTACACGTTTTTTTAAAAATTCATAAACTCGTAGTCTTAAAACGTCGTCTTAAAACGGGGGACACACTCCCCATTCACTCCCCTTATGGCTCTGCAAAATGTCTCGTCTTTTTGCGGTGAGCATCTGTCTTGTCTTCGTTCAATTACACAACAGCCGAGTAAAGGATTGTGTCGCGCATCGAAGATATTAATATATATTTCGTATACGCGGCGAGATCGCTTTGCGAAATTCATTTCCCCGCGGGAAGATGCGGAGAGCCGGTGGGAAAAGGTCCGGAAGATCAGAGGCTCCTCCGGCGCGGCGGAGGCGACTTCCGCGATGGCGCGCGGGGCGGAAAGAACGGCGCGGCCTGTTGGTCGGGCTGGCGCAGCGCGCGATGACAGGAGCGAAATGAGAAAAACTGAGGCATAAAATTGCATTTGCTTGCATCGCCCTGCCACCTGCCAGTGTGCCTTCGCCCGGCTGCATCGCCGCGCCGTTCTAGCCGCATGCTGTGGTGCAGCCACTGTTTGCTCGTTTAAAAGGCCGCTCTGCCGCGCTTTAATCAAGTTCGCCCGCGGGAAAATATTACCAGACAGAGTTTCAATCCGAAAGGCGATGAATGCCCGCAGCACCAGCCGGCCCGGCCGCCGCGCCGCGGCTCATTGTGCATTCGCGCCGCGTATATCACTCGCCGGAAACAGGCGTGTAGCTCCTATCAGCCTAGCTAGATAGAGAAAGATACGAGAGTAAACACGTCGCATTAACAGCGGTGACGTGCGTATTTTCCTCGGGGTAATTATACAATTTTTCGGCAGAAGAAACATCGAATGCATCCAATATTTCGATTAATTTGTCGATACTCAATCTGTATAGGTTTAGAAAAAATTGTCAATTTCTTGCAAATTGCTTACATATAATTAAAAATATTTTAGGAATTTTTGTAATTTTTTTTTGGATAAATTAATGTTAAGATATGAATTAAATTTGTTTTTACAATAAGAAGGAAAAATATCCACAAACTATTCTAGGTTTAAGTAAAAAATAAAATAATATTAGAGGTTCAAAATGATAGACCCATTCCTGCAACACTTTTAAACGGTAACGAATTAAACAAGCATTCTGTCGCGTATTGAAACTAAAAATTCACAATGCGGATACGAAATATTTCCATTCGAGAAACGAAATACCCGCAATGCGACTTTAAAAATAATTTATAATTCATTGCAACACGCAGTTTGATCGAATAAATCTCACGTTTTTCAAAGATTACAATAAATATTCTTAATCTTGCGTTACAGCGTGGTAATTTTTTGTTACGTTTAGGTCTGCAAAGATTGGCACTCCGAAATGCGAATGTTTACAAAATTGATATGACATTTGATTTTCCAATTTATTCATATGGACAAATATAAACAAATAATGGACAATCAGAGTCTATATATAATTAAAAAAAAAACATTCCATTAGGAATGTCGATGAAACTTTTTTGTTTATTTTTAATGTTTTTAACAGGCTAGACAAAAAAAAACGATTATTTACAGATAAATGTGGACAATCAAATGCCACAATTTTGTAAAAATTCGATTTTTCGGAGCGCCAACTTCACAGACCTTGTTACGTTTCGAATATAAAAGTACAATTATTTTTTAACAGTATCCTATAACAGTTCAAGTATTGTAGATCGTATATGGTCGAAAGTAGCCAAGAAATATAGCTAAAACATCACCGACATGACATTCACCTCTACGACGGTTTCAATATCTGCAGGTTAAAAAGAAATTCAGCCAGTTAACGTGCCTATTACGAAGTATGAGAGCGGCCCTCGGCGCCGCGCTGTAACGACGCGCGCGTAACTTTGATAGACAGAAGGCGTTCTTTATTCGCTATTCGCAGAAAGTTTCGCGAGGCATTAAGCGATCAAGCCGGCACCAAACCGTTTTACGGCGGTAACTTGTGCGCCTTTGACAGTCTTCTCCGGGGCGCACTTTATGAACGCATGTTACAGAGTACCGCTGCTGTACGCTGTTGCATATTAATGGTTACGAGCGCCTCCTTAAAGGACGCCGCGGAGGAGGGATCGGTAGAACAAACGCGATCGCTGGCGCTTGTCTTCCATCAGCCACCCTGTCATCCTCGTCTCGCCACAGGGATATCGTCGATACGCACGTGGGAAGCGCCAACGAGGAAAGTTGGAAGCGAAATTTGTCTTATATTGTTGGAGAGAGGCACTCCGGAGCATCTCCGATTGTCTCATGCATTCTACAGCGGCGAAGCTATCGAGAACACCACGCGATCAGAGAAATTGATATTGGCTTCGAGTTCGACCGGAGCGGTCCAACTTCCTACTCTCGCGGTGGAAGATGATATAATCATCCCCTACCGGGGAACTGTTTCGAACATTGAGACGGTGACGGTAATGATATATTCCGAATCATCATGTGCGCAGTCGTCAGCACATCCTCTCTCTCTCTCTCTCTCTCTCTCTCTCTCTCTCTCTCTCTCTCTCTCTCTCTCTCTCTTTCTCTCTCTCTCCGGGGAATAGGAATTCACGGATCGAGAACTCAGTTCCCTTAGACCACAACGGAAAGCTGATCCGCAGATGAAGTAACGTGAATTGCATTCCACGTATAATGTTTCGTACAGAACCTTCTCCATAAGGGAATACATCAAGTCGAATATAAAAAAAAAACAAAGAAATGAAGATCGTGTGTGCATCGCAGTCACGTGTTTCGGTTTCGATTGTAATTTTCTACATAAGACAAGGGTATTAAATTACACTGAAAAAATTCTTTGGTTAAAAACGGAGGAATCAGAAAAAAATCTTGTAGTATTGATTAAATATTCTGGTATAAGTTATTATAAGTTATAAAGTATTGAGATCTATTATGATAACCAGAATATTTGATCAATACTACAAAATTTTTTTATTTCCTTTCTAATCAGAATTTCTTCGCGAATTTGTTTAGATAAATATGTAAGGGGACTTTCTTGTCACCAAATATTTCTTCCGACGAGAAACTACGAGCCAAAATGCATCCAGATCCAAATTTGATTCGCAATATCATGCAAAGCGTCAAGCATGTCGCAGCGCGATACTTCGTAATATACGCACGGGTACGGTAAACGGGTTGAACAACGTCTTCATTCAAGATCTCAGGAGCTCGGCTGGCTCGAGTCATGCGCATGCAAACGAAGCTTCACTTAGCGATACACGCGACTCTCACAACGTTTGCCAGCGTAACTTCGGGAGACACGGCACTTAAAGTTAGTTTGGATTAATTTTAATTAATACAACAGAAACGGCAATTGGAAATCAACGATATTCGAGTCCTTTGAGGTTTAAAGTACTAACGACCAAACGTTACAGAACAAACGTTGAAGGAAAGAAAGAAAAGAACGCGTTAAAGAGCTCTCTTTAACATTCAGCCGGTAACTAACAATTTATCACTTGACCTGGTTTCCATTTCCTCACGTTTGAGAACGCGCCTGGATTACTTCGGTTTTAACGACGTAACCTCCGCGAATGAGAAAAAGGGTGAGAAACTGAACGGATGCTGCGTGCGAGAGCGTTGCTGCACTTCTGCCTGTCGTTTCGAGTGCATCATGCATGAATCGGCATGGTATCTCTGACGAAAGACGGCGTCTCGTACCTCCATATTATTTTGCATTTCGCGCAAGACGATCGCCGTTACACATTCGCACGAGTGGAGTAAGCGGTAGACGGATATCAGAGCGTATTTCACAGACTTTGAAATTTTCTCCGCAGGCGTATCTCCATATATGGCGACGTAGCACGTGTACGTACGTAAATATTTGCTATCTAATATTAATTTCGATCGTCGACAAAATGTACGCGCGCGAATCTTAAAAAGTAAACAGGGCTGTCAAAGCACACACCGTGTCCTTTTTATTATTACAAAATGATTTAAAGATAGTTTAGTTGTACTGAGAGGAAAATATAGTTACTTTCGGTCTCAACCATAATTTTATAATATTTTCAACACGAAATATGATTAACTTAACTACATGCATCATTATATTAACCATAAATATCGTTAGAAATGTTATAAAATTATGGTACGGTCCAAAAGTAACTATATTTTTCTTTCACACTGAGAGAATAATATAGATATACTTTCGGTCTCAACCATAATTTTATAATATTTCCAATACGAAATATGATTAACTTAACTATATGCATAATTATCTTTAGAAATATTATAAAATTGTGGCTGGGTCCAAAAGTAACTAGATTCTTCTTTCACACTAAGAGAAAAATATAGATACTTTTGGCCTCAACCATAATTTTATGATATTTCCAACAATAAATATGATTAACTTGACTATATGCATCATTATGTTAACCATAATTATGTTTAGAAATATTATAAAATTATAGCTGGGTCCAAAAGTTACTAAATTTTTCTCTCAGTGTAGGAAAGTGACAATGATTACTCAACAAACACAGCTTTGGACATGACAGTTTTAGAAATAATCCGAATCTCTCAGACTCATTACGCGCGTAATCCTTCTTCTCGTCTCCGAGAGCCCCGAGAATGAGCGAACTGCAATTGTCGTACTAAAGAATACGTCAGAGCGAATCCATTATCGTCCAAAGTCATATTGCTATTGCCGGCAGGCGACAGGAAGTGGCAGCTCTCGACTTGTTGACGGCGCTGGAAGGCGCTCGTTTATTCTCAACTGACTTTCGCGACTCCGTTCTTTCCGTTGTCGCGAGCCATTCGTCATAGTCGCTGGCCGCGGCCCAAATCCGCGTCTGCGATAAGAAAGCACTTAAGTGCGAACACAAGGAATCAATTTGCACACGCCCGATACTTTTCCGCGATCATCAGATCGGCCGGGATTTTCGTTTCCGTCCCCGTTTCCGTTCCCGTAAAGTGTAGCCGGATTATTGAGAAAAGATCACCATTGATACTAGTGAAAAATGAAGGCGCGGAATGATGTTTCACGCGGGCGATAAAGTTGCATGGGCTTTTTTTTTCCGGGATGAAACTTTTCCTGCTTACTTACATCGTAAGTTCCTCAGTCTACGCGTTTGCCGTTTCCACGTGGAATTTGATGAGAGTTTGCCGAGAACTTTACAAAGGTTCGAAGATAATAGCGCATTGTTGGAAAAAGGTACGGCGTGATTAAAAATGTTAAGTGTGGTTCATCGCAAAGAGAGAGAGAGAGAGAGAGAGAGAGAGAGAGAGAGCTCCAATTAGTCCGGTATAATATAATATGATTATGCAAGAATTCGTACAGCTTGCGGATTATCAGATAATAATACTGATAATATTCTATAGTTACGATAACGAATAGCTCTCGTCAGTGTGCGATGGGAATCGATATTATTCAGTTACACCGATGCTACGTTGCAGAATTACAGTCTCTAACAGCCATATTCATAGTTAGGACGTTAATCAATTCGATTAAGTTTCACTACCCAGTAGTTGAAGCTGAGTTTTAATCTATACTCGTAGTCGAAATTAATCAGCCATCAGCAACTAGCTAACTACGTTTTACTAATCATAGGAAATTTGACGAGGTTACAATTTTAAAAACTGTTAATTCTTACATACATATAATCTTTCTTATTTTACATATACATTTTTTTTTCTTAACGAGATTTACAATATTAACGGATATATCGATATTAAATTATTGTAATTTAAATAGAATTATTTTTCAAACTGTTGATAGCTGTTTCGACTCGGTAATAACTTGTAAAATAATATTCTTGTTTAATTTATTTTTTTTGCTGAATTATCTAATGTTAATAATAAACTGTAATTTGGCCAAAGTCAATTTACACTATCTCTCATTTCATTTATATGCAGTTTGGCGCCGGTTCAGCCGTTGAATTTCACTGAGATGACTTTTATCTTCCTACAACTATAGACAAATCCGTTTTAGCACAAAAACGTCCGAGCAAATGTTGCACAGTTACGGTCTCTGAATAGCAAGTATCATCGTTTCACNTGTAAAAATGCGACCATTTGTACAATGATGCAAACTATCAGCATCCTCTGCCCCAGAAAACTTTATTATGTTTGGCGCAACATAGAGCTACAATGGAAGACGCGCAATTTTTTTCTCGGTTCTTTCACGCTGCGCTCGTTTCCCGTCGTTGGTCCTCTCGTTAGCGCGCAATCGATCTGTATCACATAAACCTCTCAAATTTCCGAGCCGTTTTACTACAGTTTCGGATTGCCTAATTAATTTTGTGGAATACTTTAAAAAAAAATATATATATATATATATATATCAAAGTTCAATATATAGGTATATATTGTATATAAATTTTTCCGACGATTTATCTCGAACGAAATTTTTATTTCAATAAATACAAATATCAAGATTTAATGCAGTTTTCAAGATGTAGTTGCCAGATAATTTAATCTAAACACGAAGCAAGGTAGAGAGTGAAACAGAAATCTAGGCACTAATTCTGGAGTAGAGTTGACTTCCAACTCGAAACTATAATACAATCCACCCAACTTGGTTAAATCTCTGTCGTGTATTTAATGTAAAATTACACACAGCAAGTCGAAAATCTGTCTTCTTTCGCGGATATGAATAACGATTGATCCAGAGAGAACTGCAAGTCATGCTCCGATCGGGCCACGGGAGAAACTTGAGTTCCGTTTGTCTTGTCTTGCCTTCGCGCGCAACTGCAAGTCACACCGACGTCAAATATCCGTAGCACGTGGTCCGTGAATTGCGGCGAAACTTGCGTTCCAAGAACTTGTGCTTCGTTGCTCGGGGCCGAACTGACTTCTTGGAGCTTCCGTTTCTCTCTCGCATGGAAAACCCGCGAGATCTAAGTTGACGTGTAATTTATCATTTCAAACAAAATCTCTATTTCGCAAAAATACAGAGGAAATACAGCAAGCAGTGTTTCGTCAAACGGAAAAGCCTATTACTGAACATCTCTTGAAGCAGCGACCTATTATGACAATATGCTAAAAAAATATTTAATTACTATACATCGCTACTTCTTTATTTGAATAAAGAAGTAGTGATGTATAGTAATTATATTTTTTTAGTATATTGTCATGTGAAGTCGCTGATTTAAGAGATGTTATAATAATATAATATTGATGTTATAGTAATAATAAAGTAATGCAGTACTGGAAAATAGAATATATTATGTACTTAATCATAAATAACTTAATTATAACAAATAGAAAATAATGAAAATTAAAAAATAAAAGATAGAAGCTGAAATATAATCTATTACAAAAGTAATAAGAAAGGAAATCGCGCAACGGGGATTTATTGAATTCTAAAGGTAAAACGGTAACAATGTAAAAAAAAAATCCACGTCAATGTCGTAGCAGATAAGCTTTCTGTTAATATTAGCCGTTACTTTTAACAAGACCTGAGGTATTCAGCGGAGTGCCTCATAACAAGCTGAAGCTTCGAACTTTCGCAGCTTTCTAGCAGAGTAAGCTTTCGCCATTCATGCCAGCCCGTCGATGTAACGTTCTAAACGACGAATTGTATCGCCTTCAACGTTACTTAACTCGGCGGTTACGAGCGAGAGCTGCAAATTAGTCGTTCGCGATTGTTCACGAGTAGTAGTGTGGCAGTGTTAAGGTAAAGTCGGGCACAAAACCGCAAATAAAAAGCCCGGGGCGAAAAAGCTCCCGTTTCACGCTGGTCCAATTAGCCGGTAAAAGCGCTGGGCGAAGGTATGAACGCGACGGGCGGGTGACGCACCTCGCGTTCGCGCGGATCGTTTTATTCGCTCGCGATGGCTATACCGCGAGGAAGAATAATGTGATGATGGCGCGCCGCTTCCGGCACGGGGAAAATTCTTTATGCGCTTTGGGGGAGAACAAAGAGCCGCGCGAAGGAAGGGTGAATAACCCGCGATTCAATAAGAAATTAGTAATATTCATGTCGGGGCGGCGCGGCGACGGGTAGTAACAGATTTTTACTCGCTCGCGCACGAGCCGGTCATATAATTTATATATGCGCTCTAGTTAACTTTATAACTTATATCCGCGCCCTGAATTATCCATTAGATACATTTTAAGTCGCCCTCGAGAAGGAGCGTAACTTTCTGACGTAAGTTGTAATCTAACTTGGCGAGTTCCGAAAGCAGCATTAGGGACGATTATCTTGAATGGAGATTCTTGTGAAATGAGCACTCGAAAGAAATTCGAAATTTTTGTCGAACTTGAATGGAAAACGCATTAGCCACTGGGACACAATATGACGTCGGTCGCACGGGGACTTTTGTCTTTGCTGTCCTAATTGTCGCATCAACTCCATTCCCAATTAGAAGAAACTTCAAAGTGACACAGCGTTTTTTTGACAATGAGATATTATAATAAATTCCCTATCCCGCAAATTGAAGTAACTTGATACGGACGAATATTTTTGTTTGTTAGCGTAAACGAGTGAAAAATGTTTCAACACAAGAAGTATTATATTTCTGACCCGTTTCTATTTTTTAGATTAATACTCAATTCGTTATGTGAAAAGCGGGATTCTGAAATATTATAACTTTTCATCAATCATTTATTCTGAAGTTATAAAATTTCAGAATCCTATCTTTCACACAAGAATATTAAATTATTTAAAAAAAATATATAAACGGTCAGGAATAATTGTCGGGTACTTTTAGTTAATTAAAGTCATCCAGATGATTATACAGGGTGTTTGAAACAAAAGGTCTCACACGAAAGTTGGTGATAGATCGGGTCAAACCGAAAAGAAAAGTCCTATACCATTTTACAAAATTCGCAATAGTTATTGAGTTATTAATTGTTAAAAATCGGAAGAAGGGATAGACAGCGCGGTGCGGGAGACGTGAGAGCGGCAATGGCGCGGCAATGGCAGTAGGAGCAGCGAGCNNCCGCTCACGTCTCCCGCACCGCGCTGCCTATCTCTTCTCGCGATTTTTAACAATTAATAACTCAATAACTATTGCGAATTTTGTAAAATGATACATGACTTTTCTTCTCGGTTTGACCTGATCTACCACCAACTTTCGTGTGAGACTTTTTGTTTCAAACACCCTGTATAATCGACGAGTATGACTGAGTGTCGCACGTCTCACGCGCTGATTACGAACGATTATTTCAGGATACATTGCCGTACATTGCCGGCAAGACAAGAAACGGCAGGCAAAATTCATCGTCATCAACAGCATCCGTCAGCATTCGCGTGGCGAAATCTTTTTATCGTCCGATGACAATTTATGCGCCAGCTATACCGAACACGCCATTCACTAGTATGATGGGCCCTTCATACTAGCGTCACGCCTCGTCGAGCAAGCTAACGTCCTCCATTAGGCTTATTGGCTGATGCAGGAATTAGAGCGTCCATTCTAGTCCATGGATAGCTCGAATGTTACGTACCGGGGCGTCCCGGTGTCGGATGAATGCAAAACGTTTCGCTCGACATCATCTTGCCTGCTGCATATATCCCCCGGGGATATAGCGCTACTGCCCATCTGGATAACGAGTGGTTCCTGTTTTGCTCTCATCCATCCAGGCACTAATGACGTTCCGCCCGGCGCTCCATCCCGCTCACGTAGCCGGGCAATCCCGTCGACGATGCCCGGCGCCGCCGACGACGTCTCGCGCGCGTGTATCTATCCCCGGGTTTATTTCATCTCGTTCTTGCCGGAGTACCGATAGAAAGTTTCTTAATATCGGATGAAAACGCTATTGCAACCTCATACGAAAGTTCACAGTAGTCGGCGGGAGGCGCGGCCCTTCCTGGGCTGACTTTATTTCCGCTCTCTTTTTCCACTGCGCGAATTCTGCGATGATTCACTGCTGCTTCTGATGGAAACGGTGTTATTTAGCGGGGGAGTAATCGATGGTACTCTTTCGGAGGACTTTATTTAAGTACGCGAGAGAAAAGGTCGAGACGCGATAGTGATAATGAACCGACCTCATCAATATAATAATATACATATGTTTATTATCACTCTCTTGAGTATCAACTTCTACACTGAGAGAAAAAAATAGTTACTTTTGGCCTCAATTTTATAGTATTAACTATATGCATCATTATGTTAATCATAATTATCGTATTAGAAGTATTATAAAATTGTGGTCGAGTCCAAAAGTAACTAAATATAGTTTATAGAGAATAGAATATAGAGAAAAGTATTGCTCTCAGTGTACCTCAACTTTAATTAACTTTATTAAATTAATTTTTAATTTATTCCTAAAAATAGTGTTTGAAATTCAAATATTTCAAAGACCTTTCAAATCGAAAGCATCCGGTCATTGAAATGTAATTTAATATTAAACGTAAGGAAAACTTCTTAAATTAAATTCTGATTATTATCTATAATTTCCCCGATTATTTCTTGGTATTGAACTATACTTGTATGAGAATATGTGTATAATGTGGAAATAATGTTAGTGTCTGATGCAACTTTCAATATTGCACGGTAGCTATTCGACGGAACTGCAGGAATTTCTCCTAAAGATAGGCGTCGCGGGCAATCGATAAGAAATTGCGGAAAATCATTGGTCTTTCTGTCTTGGCTTGAGCTTTTATTACCGGACTTTCGGGATTATTTTCGTAACTTTCTTTCCTACGTCAGAAATTTCCAGCGGGAGACATGTGGACAAAATGTTTGATTCGAGAACGATGGCTGGCGCACAAAATAGCGTAATTGGATTTAGAACGGCAATGTTAAACCTTTTCCTTTTCCTCTCGCAATTTAGAAGCACGTAAAGTCGCAAAGTTGCAAGAATTTTCAGTTCAAAGTAATAACGTGTGTTCTTTTCAGCTTCGCAATAAAAAATCTATGACACACGGTGATAAGTTAAATGATAAATATGTACTTGTATCTGCGCGGAGAATTACTCGGCAACTTCTAACGAGAGATTGCATCCGTTAAAAAAAAATGTGTGCACGTCTGGGAGAAGGAATTTTTCAGATTCATTATATAACAGGAATATTCATTACGCCCATAATTCTTAGCTAACGTTGCATTTTAATAATACACGAAACGACTTTCAGAATTGAAAAATCGCACCGCTTAACTCCATCGCAATACCCCGAGAGGCTGAAGATGAGTTTCAACAACAGTACTATACTTTCTTTCACGTGCATGAAATGCATACTTTATATAGTACCATCCATTTTATACTTCGTACAACGAACTACCCTTCTGCAAAAGATTGTCGGTATAATTAACCGTATATTGCTTAAATCTCGAATAAAAGTCTCAATTTTTATTTTATACTAATTTTGACAAATCATTTCATTATTTTTTATTTTTTAATTAGATTATTACTAACAAATAATTTCTTTAACTGTTACAATATTATATAAAAAATTACAATAAAAATACGATAATCATTTCTCTAAGTTCCACGTCATGAATAAATAATAAAAATTAGTTGAATAATTTGTTATAGAAGAATCTCGATATAATTAAGTTATTTGCACTTAATAGACTTTGATATTTCTCATAGTCTTAAAAAAAATTGCTCCAATTTTTCTTGTTGAATAAAATCAATGGGAATATATTTAATCTAATGTCAGTAAGCCTTTATAATAGAATGTAGTTAAACATTAAAAGTAATGTTATAATTAGTATTTTGTACATACAAGTTCTCTAAAGGATAAACCCACGTATGGAACGTGTGGACCTCACCAAGTACACCATGTGCAATAAAAGATTTCTTCTAAACCATAAACACTGATGCACTAAGAACTAGTATAGCAGCTACACTGTACACGTATTATCTTAAAGAGATCTATTCCATAAAACTTATTAACCACGAAATTGCCCGCAAACAGTCCATTGAGTGTACAAGCCAGCCACAACGATGTAAACTTTGAAGATTTCTATTCTTGAAAGCTAATGAAATTGTTCTGTTCATAGATCCTTGTTCGTCTTGTATCAAGCGATCCGCTCCGCACATAAAAGTCGTAACGGTATAAAACCTTATCGCTATGGGCCACGCCGGACGGTAACCGCTGACCCGAATCATTATAAACACATGGTGAGTTTTATTCGCCGAGCGAAAGTAACCGCGAAAGAGTATTTCTAAAGGCAGATTCAAACCGCTTAACAAAATACTGGTTTCATTTAATCTATACTATTTTACTAAGACGAGAGCGAATAAAAATTGTGTTTTGTCCATTTTACCAAAAAATCGTTCACTTCTTTATTCCGTCTCAATTCAAAAAGACGATAAAAAGTCATATTTTCACAAACGAGTGAAAATATGACTTTTTAATCGTTTTTTTTTGAATTGAGACGGAATGAAGAATTGAACGATTTTTTGGTAAAATGGACAAAACACAATTATTTAAGAACAAATGTGAACAAATTGTCGATAATCAATTGTTATGTCAATTTGATTCGCATTTCGAGGTATCAATTTCGCAAACTTTTATTTTTGTATCAGGTTACTCGCGTCAGATTCACACATCAATATCAATTTAAATTTAATTTCAAATATTGCCATTGTTTTTTTCATCACTTATGTTCTATCATCATTCCTTCGCTTTTTTATTCGGATAATACGTATTCACTTTAACGTTGTGTCCAGCATGACATCGATAGCGAAATAATTGTCTTAACTGGCCATCTTAATAACACAACGATCGTTAAACTAGCCCTGCGATACGTTTATCTCACGCTTAATATATCACCGTCGTCGTTGTACGCCGCGTATGCAAAATCGAGTTGCGGATACGCCCCGTTAACCGACCACGGTAAATAATTTATGCTGGTTGTGCATAATCCTGGTGACGCGCGATGAAACTGAAATTTCTACGCCTTGTGAAATTTCGGTAATATGTACAATAGAACCGCTCGTTTGTAAAGCCACAGGGGTCCATTTTACATTCCTGCGGATTACTGGTAGCGCAAACATTAAGGATAGCGCTTCCATTTCAAATTAACATCAAGTATTTTCTAATAAGTAATTTAAGAAAAGAGCAAAGAAAGCATAACAATCTTAACAATCAACCTAACGAAAAAGAAATAGAATAATGATGATTTATCATCATTTAAATCCTTAATCTATGAAGAACTAGCATTCAGTGTAGCTAGTTTTGATCTTTAATTAGAAGGCAATGATATAATAACAAAGTGTAGGATTATGAATATAATTATAGTCAAAGGAATTTATAAAGGTAAATATGCCGCGAGAACATAAATAAATGCGATCCATTTCGCACCGTTCATTGCCATTAACAAAGCTGCCGATGCTAATTATTCGAATGATTATGAATGTCTCGTGGAAACGCGAACCAAACTCATTGAGCAATTGTACATTCCTCATTATCTCAAACTCGCATAACAATTCCTAATAATTCCAAATACTAAATTCCATAGAAAATACATCTTGCTTAAAATTCTTTTCTTATAAGAAAAGTATAAAAGTTAAAAATTTTTATAGAAGTTAAAAATTTTTATAAGAAAAGTGTAGAAGTTAAAAATTTTACAATATAACATATACGTATATTAAGTTATACATCATGTCCCTATATTGTTATCGCTTAATTCTTCGATAGCTTTACAGAGAAATAAAAGATTAATGAACTCAATAGTATTATCGATGCGACACAGTTGCAATTTTGATAAACAGCACTGAATCGTGTTTTGCAAATGTAACGCAAATACCAAACGTAAGCCATTGGTCGAGTAAATACTCTGCTGAGCCAATTTAATAAATATGAAATAAATTGCACGTCACGCAAATAAATGCGATAAAATGAAACGATGTAAACGATATTAATTTTAACTTAAAAAAAAACAATTATATGCATTGTGTAAGAAAAAGTATATAAAAAAGTCAGTCAACCATGTATAACATTTACTGTTTATCAAACTGCTGAAGTTTCTAGATTTATGCTAAATTTCTCCGTGAAATATTTATATTATTTATAAAGCTTGCATGTACAATCGCGCTGCAGAAACTTGTCCGAAAAATGTACTAGTACCAGACAGATGGAATGACGGTGAGCACGTTTCACATTTATACGATATTCTCGATATTATTATCGACATGCCGTACCAACTCCTCTTTACGCATTTCAAAAGAGTTCCCACAAATCGGCTCAAGCAAAGTAACTTTAATGGCAAAAAGTACGAACGTAAGTTTCGGGACTGCATATTTATACATTTTGGAGATCCCGCCCGATCTCCCGGGTCTTTCGACCGGAGGCTCCTTCGAGATTCCGGCACGTCTCCTCTCGCGACGATTCAATTCCGCTTACGACCGCGCATAAAAAGTCCCGGCGACGAAGTCGGGGAAGATGTAGGTCAGTTTTCTGAGACGACGGCGCCATATAGGGTAGGCCACTCGAAATAATTTAGCGGCGATCGATGCCACCTTGCTGAAAATAGAACTGCCTAGTCTGCGGGAGAGATGTAACGTCGCGTGACAATCCGCCCCGATGCAACGTGCGCGCACGTCGTGCAACAGCGATCTCCGTTTCTCTCGCGTCGCGCGTATCCAATTATGTTGACATTTAGCGACGACTGCACATTCCCTCTCTCTCTCTTTCTCCCTCGCTCTCTGTCCTCGCACATGAGCGCGCTAGTCGCGGCTCATTGGTACGTACGCACACAGGCAACAGGGCAACGGTGGTGGTTCGAACCGAGCGAACTTCCACCCTTCGAACTGCCGGGTGTTTCGAAAATTGAATTTGCGATGGATCGCCGCAGTTTCGCATACACACATACACACCTCGCACCGCGAGCAGGTACTACGATGGCTTTTGCCGGCCAGCTTTTGCGACGCCAGCTCCCGAAGGCTTTTGCGAGGCCACGAGGTGAAATTAGCCCGTTGTGCGCGGGGGACGATCGCAAGTCGGGAACGGAGTCGTGGAACGGAGGAGAAAAAAATGCGCCTCGCCGCAATTAGTCGCGAGCTCGCGCGGAATTTTCGCGCGGCCGACTCACCGTAATCGAATAAAGCCCGTGTCGACGGGCGCTGGATGTGTTGACGTAATTTATAGGGACTGCTATACGCAAACGCGCTCATTCCCTATGCATCCGACTACATGTAAAGGCCCGCAGTACCGAATCATTAGCTTGAATTTACATATATGTACAAACGACCGTGTCATACAATCATGACTTGGAAACATACACGTGTATTTCGATATGTTATGACGTATGACGAGGAAAAATTTTTCATTAAACACGCGGAAATATTAATATCGAGGAAAATGTTGTAAACAATTATTTAGTTTATCAAAAAAAAAATTTATGTTTCACTTGTATATCTTTTAAATAAGATGCTTATGTATTTACTTCGTTTCCAGAAAAAGATATCTCTGAAATTTTTAGTGGACCGAACAATATGCTACGTAACGGATTTTTAAATCATAAAATGGTGTTTTAAAATACTATAAATTTGGTGTTTTTGGACATTCATAATATAAAATCCGTAAATGTTGAAAAGAACAAAATATAGTGCTTGTTTCCTAAACGCCCGCATAACGCGACAAGTCGTAAACGCGTTTGACGCATAATAAATCGACCATGTTTATCACGAAAGTATTGTCACTCGTGGTGTTAAAGAGCTAAAGCAACTCGAATGCACCGCGTCTGTGTAAATCCTCCTATAACGAGGGAGACAAGGAGAAATGTGCGCATCTAGAAAATAGCAGTTGTAAAGGAAGATTTTTTTTTTAAATATCTCGTGTCAGATGATTTAAAAACGGAATGGCATATTTTGAGACGCTCGGCTTACATTATGCTTGTATGCATTTCGCAATAATCCTTTCCGCACTGTACACGGATTGAGAAAATATATGCAACCCTGTATAAATATTTGCAAACTGTATAATGCGATTAAATACCTACATTTACAGTGTATATAAAAATCTTCAGCTGTTCTTCTTAACGTCATTAAGATTAATTAAACAATAATACAATCTTAGCATTTATCCCAACGATATTTTAATGATAAATATGCAAAAATAGTTTGTTATTGAACTTGGGAGAACTTTAATTCTGAGGAAAATTTAATTTAACTCAGTTTGTATTCATTCAGACTGTATTTCAACAATAGCAAAAGTAGTAAAAATTGCTAGAAAATGTGAGAAAAAGCAAACATGAAAAGTAACATTATTCAAATAAAATTCTTACGACGAGTATATGTAAAATTGTAATTCATATATTCTGCAATTTGTAAAGAGGCGACATGAAGCAATATAAACTCATTCAATTTGCATTGTAATTGATTGCTGCAAATACTGCCATCGCAACATTCTGTTACGCAATATCCAATATTATGTAATAAATGTCAGAAAGAAATTTTACACTTTACTCCCGCTGTAACATATACACATATCTTTTATAATTACCAATATCCATTTCTACCAATGCAGATTAACTTTAATTTCGGTTTATCTTTTATCTTTTCCTAATTCTTAGGACTAAAAAAAAAAGATAGAAAGTAAGTTGAAAACGAGATTAAAGTTAATCTGCATTGGTAGATAGAAATAGACACGAGCCACACTTTGTTTACATTTCAACTGTCCTGTTTTTGCTTTTGTTCAACAAATCTTAGGGATTATTACATTATAATATATGTTATTTACTATTATATTTATCTGTCTTAACAATATTTATAGCAAGATTAATGGCTAATGTGGAAAATGATTTAAAGAAAATTATTGCTCTTTCTACATTAAGTCAATTAGGATTAATAATAAGTTAGTCGTCATCGAGAGGTTTATAGAGTTCAAGAACTCGGCTGCCGGGACTTGAGAAGCGAGAGGCGCCTAACTCGCGATACGCGCGGTTAAACGCGATTCGCGTTTGAATATACATCGACCCCGCATGCGAAGCTTATTACGATGCGGTGGTCGCTTCGGTAATAAGCGAACGTCACTAACGTCGTCATTATCGTCACAACAGTATCGGCGCCTCGTGGTCCATCAATTGCGGCTGCGACGTCGCAGCCGGCGATCGGTTTATCGATACAACCCGGTAGCGCGCATTTCGGATGCACCCCTCCCCCCGTCGGCCGCGGAGTGATCTATGTTGATCGCATCGCTCGCCCGAGCATCGGGAAATCGCTACAAACGCCACGTCGCTATGTTTGCGGCACGAAATGCCAGTCTAAGCGAACCAATTAACGAGTACGCGTAAACTTTAACCTTAGCGACGCCGCTCTCTCGCCGGCATCGACGACGGTCCCGCAAATATTCATGACACGTCCGGTGCTGCTGGCATGTTTGCGCCATTAATTAATGTATCAACTTTAAAGATTATTTAACAATATAAAGCACGCATAACCTGCAGCACTATCAGGAAATAAAATTAATGCCAATGTTTCCATTCTCTCTCCCTTTGGCTGCGTAATTATTGTATCCCAGTAAATACGCTGAATTATAAACATTACACATACGGAAAATCGAGCTTTGAGCTAAAATCTCAATAATGTTTCGAACGTTTGCTTTACTGGAAAAAAAAACTATATAAAAACATGATTTCAAGCTTTTCGCGAAATAGAAAATTCTTTAGAGTTCTACAGTTCAAATGCTAAACGGCGTCATGAATATTCACATCGCGGAAGTTCAACAATTGTAATTAAAAGAAAATCGAACTAGTCAATTAAAGTATCGCGGCGAAAAATGAGACAAGTTAATTCGCTGCCTCGTAGAACCAACAAATCTTACACTTCGGGATCCCCCGAACGATATATCCTCATCCTCGGAGTTGTAAACTTTCACGAGCAAGCCAAGTAAAGTCGAATCGGGCGCGTTTCGGGCTGAAACAAAATTAAAATCCGAAGCGCGAGCGCGAGCCGTCTCTTTCCTAATAGTATTGTCGGGATAATTGAGAGAACCATTAAGAGGAGTATTTACCTCCCCGTTGGAGAACGGGGCTCGGTGTACCGATGCAATTTAACACCTCGCGCGCGCGTAACGCGGCGGTGTTATGAAGTAACGACGATTAAACTAATCCGACAACCGCGAGAGCGCCGATACTATTGCCGGCGCGCGATAATGCAATTCGGCGGTCCGAGATCGCCGGCGGATAAGCAATAGAGTTCGAGTTAACTTTGCAGTTCCCGGCACAGCTAAGGTAGCCGAGGTAGCTAAGGCAATCCACTATTTTCACGAGACGGAATCCCCGGAGCGGCGGGCGACCGCTCGCCGCGCCGCATTCGATGCCGATTGTTCGGCAAGTATAACGCCAGCGCGCGAACCAGGTAGATTATTCTCTCTCCTCCCATTCCCATCTTTCTCGTCCGCGCGCCTCAACCCTGACTCTTCCTCCGGTGGTTGCGAACCCGGCCACGTTGTTCCGCCGCTCCTCAACTTCTCCCGTGCCACGACCGTGCTCACTCACTGTGTCCCCTCGAAACTTGGAAGACGGAAATGCAGATTTAACAGGGAATGTCTAACTTGCCGTGCCAATGGCGGTGCATATACATAGTGGAGTGCCGGCAGTCCACGGAAATGCGGCCAAGCTAATCTCCCGTTAATTAAATGAACCGCACATGGCTTCGACCGACTTCCTCTCTATCTGCTATTACCAAATCGAGAGGAAGTCAATGAAGTAACGAATTAGCTACGATTTCTAGCACGAAAATACCTGGCGTAACCCAGAGGGCGAGAAAGAGAGAGAGAGAGAGAGCGTGAACTCACGTCTGCGCGCTGCAGCATGAAGAAAATCCGACAATACATTTACAGCGGACGATTGTAATTACAGAGAAACTTGACGATTTAGTGCCCATTCGCGCTCCGCCTCGCTGGCTAACCGGTAACTGCGAAAGACACTTTAAGGACCCTCTAATGCACCTGACTACCGCGATCGCGCAACCGCTGCTGTTACACAATCCTGTCGGATAAAGACGCTACTTCAACACTACATGCTGAAGGGTAAACTTCTGGCGTATCATTTTACAGTTAAGAACACCGCTAAATAGTATTTAAATATTAAATTTCAAAAAAAATCCCCTTCTTCGCCCTAAATACATTTTCAGGAATCAAAAACTATAAAAATAAAAAATAATTCATCCAAATATAATTTTATTTTATATACATAAAATTCAATTTTGACTCAATTGTATTTAAAATATTACCTAATCTTTTAAGGTAATTTTTCTCTTGCAAAAGTTTAAACATAATCTTTTAAATATTTCAATATTTAACTTTACTTTTATTTACGTAAGCAACATTGACGTATGTAATTTCGTTAAATAAAATCTAAACAGAATTAAAAGAACAAATTATAATTAAAAAATTAATAGATTTTTTTATTATCTATTTATATTTCTAAAGCAGAGAATATAGATATGTGTAAATACCAGATTTTAATTACATTAATTTAATAAATTTGCATTTGAATAGAACATTCTTGATAATATTATCCATCTATACATGTAGACAGCGTCTATAACGTCTCAAAGAAATGTACTGAATGAATACTTATTGTACTATGCGTTACTCTGGCGAGGATCCAAACGCAATGTTACCCATCCAAGATTTATGCGACTATTTCTTGCGCGAACTACGTCGGGTACGTACATACATACTGCGAAATATAAACACTCTTCATAACGATCTCTCTTCCCATTTCCCTCTACACATAACGATCATTAATAATACGCTATTAACAAAGAGATATCTCAACCACGCTGGCACAGCGGCACAAGTTGAAATATTCAAAGACATCGATTTTAATATCGAGATGAAACAATGCGCCATATAATTTCAATGAGAATATTTACATAAATTCGCCCAGTTTCAACAAATTGAATACCTTCAAAATATCGTATCTCATAACTGCGGAGAGAATTGTTCCGAAAAGGAAATTTTATTTTATTAAATTTTTCAGAAAGAATGAATAATGAATTTTAAAATCTTCTCGTGCCAGAGAAAAAGATGTAAATTATTTATGAAATTCATCTTTTCCTAGTAAACCTTCCTAAAGTTGTATTAAAAATGCATTATTATATTTTTAAATATAATTTAATTTTCTAAAATTTAAAGTTTCATTATATGAAACTTTTCAAGTCAATTTCCACAATGCACTTTACCAATAATACACTCCGTAATAAATTAAATTTGTAAAATATGCTTAGCCTACAAAACTTTGAATGTTTTCTCGCTTTTTCGAAACAGCACATCGGTTATACACCGGAGAATTTCCCATGTTTCTAAATGTTCCCTGGATTCATCAGGCAGTTACGTTTTCACATTTTCCTAATTTTAACACAACAGCGCAATTATGATCCTATGCAGCAAACGAACAAGTAAGACCGTACCGTTAGTCCTCTTTGTAACCTGACTACCATATTGGGTTAGCTACGTGAGAGAACCACGCCAATACGCTACTGCTCTTATGGGAGCGCGCTAATAAGTGTACAATATTCATCGCAACCCTGCAATCAAGAGTAATGGGTATGAATAATGGATGAGTCCCCTAGAATAACCTGATTCGAAATTCTAGAAAACGATCGTGTTATGATCTCGATAATAAACAGGCTTGGTCGATACATAATATCGATTCCTTTTCATTTAAATTCATTCTAGTGGAAAAAATATTTTAATGCGGTATTTAAAAAATATTATTCTATAATTAAATTAGCCAAACATAACTTTATTTCGTGTAATTGTTATTTTAAATCCAATAAACAAATGTCATAATTCATGATAATATTATCTTTTACCATATAATTATATTACTATTAATAGAGAAAGTTGTTACATAATCGTAAAGGTAACAAGCTAAAAAGTTGTTTGTGCATTTTGATAAAACTTTTTAATTCTCATCATACTAAAACTAGACATTATTATATATAATTGCTATTGTACGTAAACTTGTGGTTTAGCAAATGCTAAATATATCTTTATAATGTAACTGTAATATTAATCCGATTATTATAACCGATATCACTATAACAGATATTATTTATACGATTACTATAATTCTCATTCTCATTGGCGTTTGGACAAATGCAATACACAAGAGTCTGTAACAATAATCAATAGTAGTTATGGAAGTTCTATTCTACGCAATAATCACGAAGGAGAATGCAACGTAATGATGCATTGTTACAACACGCTGATCACAAATAGTAACTAAAGTCACATCTGTTTGCAAGTTCCTCCTCGCTAACGCAATTTCCACCGAACTCTTGACAGGTATATCGAAAACTTGAATCTCAGAAGTATTTGAATAAAGCCTAATCAGAGAAAGGGAAAGAGAGAAAATGTTGAAATTATTTTTAACCAAAAGTGTAGTCATGAAGAGCGGGGGACGGGACACAGACGAAAGAGAGCGAGAAAGGATAAAGAATAGGGAAAGTAAACGTGGAAAGAGTGGTTTCATCTAATCTAAACAAAAAAAAAAAAAGAGCAGACCGACAATGCACATTATTGTATAGACGAATTAAATCCGGGAACTCTCAACGGTAGGACGCTACCACATATAATTCCTGAGCCCTGAAAGCCCAGGCCATCGCCAGGGCTTCACTTCAAAGTACGAACTTCGCCACCCGTCACGACACGCTTCTAAAGTTCGAGCCCTTTGGGAATTTCAAACGAATCTTGTGCGGAGGGGATGGGCGCTCGTTAAGCTCCAGCGATATTTGTAACATTTACGGATGTGATTTACTGCAAAGCGTCGCGGCTATAATGAAGCGTTTTTCTTCGCATTAAGTTGCGGCATTGAAAGAGGCGAAAACGGCTATTACAAATGACACCAACGCCGCGAGGCTTTTCTCGAAGATATTTCAGTCCTCTCAATCTTTGGTCCTTTTCAACGAAGTCATAGTGCTTAAACAATTGAATATCGAAAATAGATTTAACGGAGCAGAGTTGAAAGTGACTGTATTAAAAATGAGATGAAAGATTTTGGTATTACGTTTTGACGCGCATAGAGAAAATTACAGTAGTAAAGTAAAAACATTTAATAATAAAAAAAAATTGCTGTAATATAAAAAATTTACACTATACTGTCATTAAATTAAATAATATTATTGTCGCAAAATTCTTCAGTGTAAAACTGTCTTTTCAAGCTTGTACAAGTAAATGTTCCGATTTCACCGACAGATTCAAAAGGTAAGGTTTACAAAAATGAAACTTTCTTCATTCATGAATTATTGATTTCTCCCACAGCCCATAGACTGGTGCATGACGAAGCAATATTATTAACAACCGCGCGGCGCGGTAGTAATAAAATATAACTGTGCTATATATAAAACAAATAATTAGAATCATGGCAGTCTTGAAAACTCTATACATTGGTGAAGTATAGAACTTTGTGAAAACGCCCTCCCGAAGCTCCAACTTGTCGAGAATTTTCGGGTGAAACTTGGCAGAGAGCTCGTTAACCCAGGATAATGTTTGTAATATTTACAAGGAAAATTTTAAGAATAACACGCGCGACTTATAATAATAAAGTCTCGTACTCGTAATAATTGTACTCGTGTCGCTTTTCTCTTGTACGACTGTTACTACTTTAGAAGAATAACTATTATAATGCAACGCTGAATACAGTACAAAATATTATAAATTGAGATACGGCCCTAGTCATAATGTTTTCAACAAGGCAAGAAGAATACGCTTTCATTTCGATCACATGTCTTCGTTAAAAATTGATCGACTAATGTAATAGATAAATAGTAGACAATTAGGAATACTAGTTAAATTATCCGAATCGCGATACGATTAATATAATATATTCCTTACCACATTAATAAGATTAGCGCAAGTAATCGTGAATAACGAGTAGAGCAATTTCCGAATAAGAGGTGGATGTAAGCTCCCCCGGAAAGCTCATGATGGGTTACGCTTGGAGATACGGAACTTCAACGTGCGTCATGACACGCTCGAGAAGTTCGCACACTCTGGGGAATTTAGGAGAAATCTCAGTGCGAGGTCGAGAACTCGTTACAGACGAGTGATATTTGTAATGCTTACGGTGAAAATCTCAGCTATGAAGCCCAGCCCGTATAAAATTATATATGTATATATATTTAAATAATAGTTTAAAAAAATATTCCCTTGCGCATACATATATGTATATGCGCAATGCTCAATTTATTAATTTATTTTATAATTATCTAAAAAAATGCATTAAATAATTTTATTTTAGCCTCATGTGACTACATTTTTATCTTCATGAATTCACGGATAAAATTCAGAAATTCTCCAATAAGTTTAATACGTTTAACACGACAACGGAATTTTTTTTTAATTTTTACTGTTATATTTTTAATATGCATATTTTTGCATAATTAATATAAATTTAAGTTTTATTAAAATTTTAGAAATCCAATACGTATAAAAGTCGACAATTTTTGCTATTATGACAAAATTAGCGAGATATCAAGAAGTAAATAAAATATTGTTTAATTAAATCTTTGTAACAATATTAAATATATAATTTATCTGAAATTACAATTATGATGAGCAAGAAGACAATAAATATTATCCAAAATGCATTGTACAGTTTTAAGTTCCAAAATTGATATAACGATATAGCGACATAACGCTGCGTTACATTCGATAGAAATTGTCATTTAGCGGGCCGAAGTATTGTAACGTTCAAAATAATGCGGCTAATGAGAGTGTACATAATTCATCATAACCACGTTACAGTAAACTGCGCAGCATTGCAGTTAAAAGCATAATAATTACAGACACCAGTTACCGCGATAAAATTTAAAACGCTCCCAGGCGATTCGGCAAATACGTATCGCATAGCGATGATAGCTGTTTGCCAGAATGATGAAATTGTAATTCCCGCAAACGCAAATGCAAATTTTTGTTACCGATCTCATTAACAATTCAGCTTGAGGTATTAATTATTCCAAGACGGAAATAAAGAAGATCCAAGGAGCCAAGAGGAGGAAGACTTGATGTATTTTCAGCATCGACGCGCATTCAGCGCGCTCGTGACGGACGGACATCTCCTTTTATCTTCATGCTTAAGCAACCGGCTGTGGTAAACGTACTACTCCTCGGTGAAGCCCCCAGGAATTCTGATTACTGATTTACGAGGTTCCGGTCCTACGAGGAGAAACCGATCCTCCTCGAGAAGGCAGACGGACCCCGAAGCAGACGTCGTGAATGCGAGCACCGAGAGAAAGAGAAAGCGCGCGCGCGCGCGCGCGAGAGAGAGAGAGAGAGAGAGAGAGAGAGAGAGAGAGGAGGTAAATCCTATCAGAAGTACTTATAGTTCGAGCGTTGCCACTCTCTTGCTCCGTACCTTCTCTACCGTAACTAGCAGCGCGGTTCCATCCTACTTAACTTCTACAGCTCGTCCACCATTCGCCAAGCCGTCTGTTAGATCTGCTTGGAGCATATCTGAGATTTAATATGCAGGACTAAATTATAATTCAGAAACTCTTGGGAAATTATGTGATACAAAAGAGGTTCAAAGTGTGAGCTTCAAAGAGGCAAACCAAATATAACAGCTTCGTAAAGTTACTTGTTTCACTTGATTTTTCAATAACATCGCGGAAACTCGTCACGCCTAGTTTCGCGACGCTAATATTGACACTAATTACAGACACGAACGAAAAGAAACGTCTGCGTCTCTGTGATGGCGAAAACAGTACGTTGATTATTGCAGAGAAAAAGAAAATAGCGTGATCTCTCATGACTATCTTATCCTTGATATATGTATATATCAAGGATACTACTATCCGCTCCTCGAGTGCGGACAGTAGAAACGAGAGGGTAAGAAAATATCGCTCCGTCCGAGAGCGAGGTATATGGAGTATCACGTTACTTAGCTTTTAATGGATATTAATACAATTTACGGTGTCCGCACCAACATTGAAAACTTTGCTGCGGCCATTAACATTTTTACGGTTTATTATGCGGAAAAAAAAGTATACATCCCTTGATCCGAGAACACTTGTAGTAAAGATATCGTTCGTTGGCCTCCTCCTCTTCGTCATTTCATAATCATATTAATTTAATTTATATATCAATTCATGTATCAAATAAAAAAAAAAGTGTACACAACAAAATTCATTAAATTCATATTTTACAAATGTTCAAATAAAAATGTATTATAAATTTATTAAAAATATAAATTTTCAGCGTAAAACGTAATCAACGAAGAAAATATCGTTCATCCAATTTGTTTGTAATATATACAATCTGATTTCCTCGATGTAAACAATTTCTTCTATCGAAATAAAATCATAATAATTGAAAATCAGGTTACCAAATTATGAACCGTATTATCCGAGACGAATAAAGTGTTTGAGAAGGTATGTTGTTCAAAGTTAACGCGAAACCAATGCGATCCAAACGTCAATGCGCCGACTATTTGCCATCTTTCGATGACATAGTAGGAATACATGATAAAATATCGAGAAACTGCATCGAGGAGCGCACGGTAACAGGGTTGCCTCGTACCAGTTGGTCGTGACACACGCGGGGAACGAAATTTTCTCGTACGTGCCGGCGAGACGTCCGTGGTATCCAAATCGTATTGGCATGACGCGTTCATCGGTAGGTCTTCGTGGTCGTAGCAACCGATATCGATCAGCCTGGCGTCCCTCACACACGCGGATATCCGCAAAAATTACTAACACTGAGATGCAATCCCCGAGCATTGGGCGCAGCAAATATCTTCGCTATCACTCAAAATCAATCAACGTTGCATACAAGATACGTCAAACTGACTTTATAAATTAGCTCCAGAATGTTTCATAATACTGATATCGATATCAATAATACTGAATCAATTGTTCTAATAATAATAATTTATAACAATGTATTGTTTATTTTTATATCTGATATAATTGCATATTTACTTTTATATTTCGTTTTCTGCATTTTCCATTAATTTACCATCAATATCAATTAATATTTCGACGATATCTCGAAATTAGCATAATAAATGGGATTTTAATAATAGAAATAGTATTCTAAATATATAGCATTATCGTTTTTTGTTTTGTTTGAATTTATATGAAACATTGCGGGGTTTTAGCCACCGCAATGCAGTAGCTAAAGTATTTCTCAGTAGAACCATCTAGGAACGAATCATCGCGACCGAAAGAAATTCCCACGCGGTCTCTAAGTAAAAAAATATTATTTATTAGCTGCCGTGTTATCCGATGATACTCCTTGCGCAAAACATGCGTATTCGTCGATGTGTTTAAAACGCGCGCAGCCTCGGTAGTGCAATTGGCTCTAATTTCCCGTGGGCGCTATTCGTCATCCGATTTTGCAGTTGTATCCTAAAGTCCGAATTACTTGCGAAAGAGACGCATAATTTAGTCTTAATCGATGGCTGTCACACCGTGCGAAATTAATATCCACTCTGAAATTATTTCACGGTAATTGATAGCGTTCCTCCCGAGAAACCTCGCGTCGAAACTACTCAATCAAGTCATTATCAGAACTTAATAAATTTCAGAATATGGGAGTATAAATCGGTAGTGTCATAGTCAACATTATTAAAAATTTTATTAAACGTCAACGTTATTAAAAATAAACCGTTATATTCCGATCTTTAAAGCAGTACACACAAATTGTACATTATAAACTGTAAAATTCTTTTGACGTAATATTATTATTCAGAAAATATTTTCTAATATTTATAAACATATTTACTATATTCCTTGCACTTTTGATCATTTCTTTTTATTAACAAGTTAAACTTTATTAAAAGTTATTCGTAAGAAAAACTTTGATATTATAAAATTAATATTCATTTTAATTGTAATTGGCTAAAAAATGCATAATTTTTTTAAATTTGTGTATTTTCTGCATAAATGATAAAATATAAAATTTTAAAAGTAGAGCATAGAATATTTTTTCCAACGGTAGCGTCAAAATCAAGGTGATGCAAAAAAAAACAGATGTAAGAACAAAATTCTTAATAAAATCGATTTCGCGACGCAGTCGATTCCCGAACAAATATAGTCATATACTTTTTCACATCAGAAAAAGCTAGAAAAATCTAGGAAAACATGAATAATTAATTTAACAGTCAGAAATGTGTTGCGGCTACACGTGCACGCCGAAAGCACACATTTGTGGTTGCAACGGGCCAGACTTCATGTGCTCCACGTAAATGTGGTCAACCAATTAGTGCCTCGTTTTCAGCCGAGTTAGCCAGAGCCAATGCATTACAAACGTCTCTCAATTTAATAAGTGCAGCTTCCATTGCGTCATATAAATTCCGATTTAATGAACGAGCCTCATCAGCCAGACGTACGTACATACATACGCGTGTAAATCCACCAAGCCGTTAGTCACATCCCTCTATCGTTCATTCTCGAACGCGAAATCGCGCGGGACTCTTTCTTTCACCCGCGGCAGATATTTCTATCGCGCGCCGCGTGGTTTCTGGTCATAAAATATGTATCTATTTTATGGGACCTGCTTGTTTCGAGATATCTTATGGCGTGAATAAGCACGGAGGTGACGAAAAAAAAAAACAAATTTATAATTATATTCGCGCTTAATTGCCGTTGCTTAAATTTCGAGCACCGGGATATTCCAAAGTCGGCTTTATAACCAGCAAGAATCGGCTGTATCGATTCCCCCGGATAAAATATGCGCTGCTTTATGCACTAACTCATAACTTCCCACCTACATTGGGCGACTCGATGTATCGATAATTTCGCTATGCTCCGCGTGCTCGGCCAACGCGCGTTCCACCTATTATCGGAATACCGGAAAAACGATAGCGCCGCGCCATTAATCTCACTGATAACCGTTATTTAAGGGAACCGCGAGCCGTTCCGCTTGTTATTCTTAACAAACAAAGGTTTGCAATAAAAATCGAGCAATCTTACCGTTATCTCCGCACAGCTAACGCTGTCTAAAAAATTCAGGGCGAAATTGAGAAATATCGAGGCTTAAAATGGATTTAAAATACAAAATTCATGTCATACTGAATCATTAATAAAAAAAATATGTAACATACTAATTATAATACAATCGTGTAACACGCACTTTGTAATATGCGACACTGGTTGAATTTTTGTAACTACATACAGTATCAAAAACAAAAGACACATCTCCGAAAGCTTTTACAGTCTCTTTAAAATAAAAAAATAAAAAAATCTCTCATAACTTTGCCCATCCCGCAATTAATCCAGCACTGCGCGTAGTTTGCATGTGTATTGAACACTCGCCAGATAATTTAGAGACATACCGAGACAATAAATGTTATAGTACAATAGACTGGTACTTGATGGTGGCAGATTTTTTTTTTCGCGCGAATTAATCATATCACACAACCGTGACAGATATGTCGAGGGTGATTGTAAACAGCGGTCATCCCGTTGCTAAACTATCATTCAGCGACGAGAGGCACGTCAACAGATATGCTACAACGTGCACGCAGAAAATTGGAAAAAAAAAGAGAAGAAAAAAGGAGATAAATCTCATTTGTCGAGAGCTGTTCCATTGCATATACCCGAAAGCGATTTCTATATTTACACATGACAACGAAAATGCGGCGGTTGACTTATTTATTTTACGAGATTTATTCTGCCATGTTCGCATAAAACTCACTGAAAATCTTTGTTTTCTCTCTCTCTCTCTCTCTCTCTCTCTCTCTCTCTCTCTCTCTCTCTCTCTCTCTCTCTCTCTCTCTTCATCGATTTTAGAATTAATTATTACAACTACGTGTGTACAAAATTATTAACGGCAAAATCTGACGTGCGGGAAAGAAATCGCCGAAGAGTTTATCAACCAACGAGAGTTATCATCCGAATAGTGCCGGAGCGCTATTCAGATGATCAGCTCTCGGCGCATTCGCCGAAACGCCAGCGCGCGAATCCAATTTCCCGGCGCGGCGCGGCCGACATACAGCAGGCGATAACGCAGGTGCGGCGCACCGCAACACAGCGGCTGAAATTAATCACTCTGATAAATAATAATAATGCCGGCGGCACTCTCGCGCCTAGTTAGTTCGTTATTAATACGCAATTCATATTAAACGGGCCCTTCTCGCGCGCCGGTAACGACATACGGGGCCGAACGTCCCCGTGCTTTTCATCCCGTGGCGCCGCGCCGCGCGTTCGCGAAATTTCGTGTGCGTGCGTGCGTGGCGCGGCATACGACGTGTGGTGCTCCACGCGGGGCCGCTACCTTGTTACTTTATGCGCGTATTGGACACATCTCATAATTAATGTGCCATAATTAATCGGCGCCGGACCGGACGCGGGTGTGGACATTAGTATCGTGGGACATGTACCTCATGCAGCATCACACTGTGTGCCGCGAGTTTCTAAATAACTCTACCTACGACGGCGCGACGCGCGCTCCGCTCTCTCCGTCTTTGAATCTGACGAGCTTGTTTCGTTTCGCTCGACAGCGGTAGTTGCGAGCGAAAAGGGACAACCGTCATAGCGTAGCGTACAGCTTGTTGTTGCATAAATATCACCTTGTATTATTCAAGCGGAAATTCTAGAAGCCACAGCCTAGTGTTCAGTATACGTATTATTTCCTTTAACAATAGCTAAAAATTGTGAAAATTAATATCTCTACATCCAAAAAAAAAATAATAATTTTGATGTACGTCGAATTCTCTAAATCTTAGAGGATTTTATACTCTTATATTGACCTCAAAAAGATTTCTCTGAAATTAAGAGAAAAATAGTATAAATAAGAGTATTTAAGAGAGAAAAAAGTATTTTTCAATTTATTGAAAGAGGGAATATGTTGTTTGCTGTAAAACAGTGAGCTTAGATATTATAGGAAAAATCACTTTAAACGTAAAATTGTTTTGGATGGAATCTCTTGTCCGTGGAAATTATAATTTTATCATTCTACGTGGTTTTATCTCAATATTCGGGAATTGAGATAAATTCTCTAATGGATTATACTGCTATTGAAACAAAGGTTGTATTCTCGTTTTAATGTTCTAAATTACAAAAATGAAGCTTAACTTTTAAAATACTATCGTATTTTCGAAAACAGGGATCCTTTTAAGAACCTTTGCATTTTCGTCAACATTGCGTATAAAGGTGCAAAAACAATGCAGCCTAGAAACAGAGAAGTTTTCCCTTTACTAGCAACGTTAGCGAAGGAACTGCGACAGGAACGGCAAAAAGAAGGTCCGCGCTGACGAAGAAAAGGACTTGACGAGCAGACAATGGGATGGAATCAACGTTCAAACAATCACTATTTGCAACGTCGTCGTCGACGTTGTTGATAATAATTCCGAAGGTAGACAATGAGCGGCCGTAACGGCGAGCAAGGGGACACGCCGAGGCGGGAGAGAATGCGCTAGGCCGTGCGAGATAAGCTTTTAATTTTCTCCCCCCGAGTCCCAGGAGCCGACAATGCCACCAAATTAAAACGCCCTTGGCGAGCTCGCGGCGGCACGCGGGCGCGACTGCGTTTTGCATAATCACTTTACGAGCGTACAAAATCCGCCGAAATAACGGCCGACTTGGCCGAGACGGTGGTCGCGTGGTCGCGAATATCCGCGCGATTTGTCGAATTTTATGACCGGATCGCTGCGCACACTACATACCCGCGCTTGTCGAAAAATTTACGGCGTTCCGTTTGCGTTTATGAAAAAAAGCGACACATTTCCGGCGCGCCATGTCGTGACAAAAGTTATATCGCGCAATCGTTCGTCCAACAACCGTTTCGATAAAACGCGACGATCGGGTAATTTTTTACGATCGCGCGATAAAATCCTATAACGCGCGCGGACGCGGGAGGGAAGAAGGGAGCTCTGCCGTTGGCTCATAACGCCCGGGGTTTTAATTTGCAAAATTCGGTTTGCTAGTGTTTATTAAGAGCCAACAAAGTTTAGTGGAAGACCCACTTGTAGGGGGGGCGTAAAAAGAAAGTGCAAAGTTTCCACGTCGGGATCACTAAAGCGCAGCTGCATGTGGAGAGACAGCTGCGGTGTAATGTTGCCGTGCCGCAAGTTTCAAACTGTTACGGTGTAATGGCATTAATTACAATAATCCATTACAAAATCTGCGGAATATCCTGGCGGACGTAAAGCGATTATTTGTTGGAACATGGTACTGCAACAGTGATAATCCAATACTCAAAGAGAGCGAGCGAGCGAGCGAGAGAGAGAAAGAGAGAGAAAGCTACCACATAATTGCGCTCGTAAATGAGGGGAAGAGTGTTTCCCGTTTTCCGCGCAATAGAAATGTTGATGTAAATTAACAGTCTCTATACATCTCTCAACAAGAATTAATTTCTAAACTTCTAGGATACATACAAGTCGCACGCAGATTTTCAGGATGAAGAAGATACGAAAACCAAGGCACACCACTCAAGCGTACACGTCGTTTATATTAAGTTAGCTGAGCGGGGAGAAAGAAGGGGGTGCACAACAAGTTAACAAAGATAAAAGGTGAAGGAGGATGGGAAAAGCTTTTATTTTTCACTCGACCCCCAGCGACAATGGACGGGAATTAAAGCGAAGTACCGCGAGCTCGCGTAATTGTTTTACAAGGGGATAAAATTCATGAAGGCCCTCGGTAATACGAACGGATGTTTCCTTTTGAGATGTCAGTTTATGCGAAACTTTCCGCGTCTTTGTCACTCCGCGGCATAAATATTACAATATCCGATGGTACTCTCTCCGCGAATACTCAGTGAGGCTCCAAGTGGCCGGCCTCCGGAGGGTTGTCGAGACATCAAATAATGTCGATAATGAAGTCGAAAATAGCCATCGATTCGTACCACTGCCCTACATTTCTCGCGAGGCTGCAAGGATCAAATCCAAGTAAATGTCACCAATATAATGTGACTCTATGAATCACTTTTCGTGAAATATAAAAACTAAATTACATCTTGATTATCACATTTAAAAGAAGCTAATTTTCACAATAAATTGTTACTGTTGCTCGTGTAAAATTACACGAGTTCATAAAAAGAGAGATTCAAAGAGGCAATAAACTTTTTCGGAAGACCTCTCGGGAATCCTCTTTCCATTCATTCTTGAGAAATAGCACCCCCATAAGGGGAGGGCGAGAAAGGACTAAACAGCACAGCTAAGGATAGCGGCCAAGATTTTAAACGGGATATTGTGTCCCTGCGGTGATGGATTTATCGTAACAGTCCTCTCGCCGGCGGAACCAAAGTGGAGTCCCCGTTGGCAGCATTACATCGTAATGATATAGTGTCGTACGCCAGTGGAAGTTTACGCTAATGGGACGAGCCCGGGGTAAAATGTGTCCGAAGTTTAGACGTCACCGGCGCGGCTTTAAGAAGTTGTCTCGGGCGACGCTCCTCCAGGATGGAATCTATTGTGTCTACCGGGCCTGCCTGAGCTTAGCATGCAGGATGGTCCATCGAAGCGACGGCACGGCGCAGCGCGGCGAAGGGCACGCGGAATATAGGCTTTTGTCAGGAAGTTTCTTCCTTCCGTTCGAGTTTAGCGATTATATTGGCTTAGTTTACGAATGACGTGCTTGGATACACGAGTAAAATATGCTTGCGCGCACTGTCTCACTTTTTCGCGCGCGCGCTCCCTCCCTCACCCTTCGCACCGGCATTCACGGCTGCAACGTTTCCATTACCGGAAAATCCAGTGAGCTGAACGATCATACCCTGAGTCCTTTTACGAGATTGAAAACGATATTTATGCGTAAATGGCGAAATATTTGTTCAGTTAACGAGATAAATGATTCATTCGGTGGTCGAAGTGACGCTAGATCATTATCACGAAAATTAGTATTTAGTATAATAACTTTACCGGACAATTATTAAACTAAATTGTTTGCGCTTTATATGTTATATTGTCTAATATTTTAAAATAAAATTAGTGTAAAAACCGATAATTAAACTTGTATTTTTTATATTAAAAAAAAGAAAAAAATGTTAGCCAACGAAGAAATTTATTTAACATTATAAGCGTATAAAAATTGGTTCAGAATCACCAAATATTCCTTTCACAAAATATTTTTTTATTAATTTTGATTGTAAAACTGGACTTCTTTCAAAAAACACTGCAACACTCAAAACAAAAATGAAGAATAAAGAACGTTTAATAAATCAAATTTCAAGAGAAAAATTTTCTGGCAAAGTTCGACAGCTCGATAAAATTTATCAATTAGTTTTTTCACTTAAATCTTATTTTAATTCAAAACTTAATTATAAAAATATCTGAAATTGAAAATACGAGAAATTACGATTTTCCTTTCATATTTTTAATAAAGAAAGACCAACTGGAGATTAGTTTAAAGAAGCTGCGGCTAAAAAGACGTCCGGTGGTTCTGGCACTTTCTGTATATTTCCGCGCAATGCTATATCTAGATGAAAGGTACATCAGCTAGTCATGACTGCTAATTTCCTCTATGTCCGTTTTCCTGGTAGACATTTCCTCAGGAGCGTCACGTTTCTCCGCACTGGCAGCTCGTATTAGGCAAATCAGGTGCGCATATTGATTCGAACGATAATCTAATTTTCATTTTCCTACGTCTTAAAATCATTACTTAAAATGTGATTTCTTATGCGTGCTCCACTTATAATATATAAATAAGATCTTTAACATTTGATTACGAGGAAAACGAAGTAACGTAATTAACAAAACTCATAAAAAAAGATGTGAGGGGAAAAAAAAAACACTTCGCGAAAGTGTCGCGATGAAATATTTTTAACAGCTCATTCCGCTGAAAGTTATGATGTGCGCTTGAGTGTGTTTGTGAAGTTTCTCGCCATTTCGCTAGCTGCCCCGTTAATCCAACTACGCGGCCGAGATATATACATATTTAGATACAGAAATGCATAACAACGAGAATATTTCAAGACATTGCATTCTCAATTTTTAGCGCCACTTTTGCGAGTTAAACTTAAATTGCTTCAACTTTCCGACATCCTCTTCCAGTCCGGTCGCATTTCATCTTCGAAATAATTTTGTAGGCAAATGGTAACGTCGTCGTGTAAAACATATACATATTTCTGTTAACTCTTTTATCATGATAATATAATTAAAGTTCTCGCTGTTAAATATTTTCTGTTCTCTCTAAACGTGATAGTTTATTACGTGCAACTCGAAGCTCTTTCAGTGGCGTAACGTCACCTCAAATTATCTCTTCCATTGATTTTCATTAACACCGCGAGTGAAAAGAACCGAGGGACTCCGTGATGAAGAGGCAAAGACCGAAATAGTTTGTAATAGACCGTTAACGTCGCGCACAAGCCGCACCGGAAAGAGGTGAGCGTCACAGCAGACGCTGCCCTGCTTTTCGATTCGCGCTTTCCGACTACGCTGCGGCATGGATAGAAATTTTCCTGGAATTTTCCATTACCCGGTGAACGTGATTCCGTGTCCGGCAAAGTATTATCGGTGCATCGTATCGATACTGTATCGAAATTTTCACATGCCAATTACGGGAAATCGAAGCCGATAGAATGCGCTAAACAAGTAAAAGGTAAATATGCCCAGCGGATATCAACGAAATTAAAATCCATGTTTAAGTGCAACATTGCCACGACTAAAAATCGTCGATTTCCGTTATGTGACAAAATTTATACTTCTGAAATGTGTTTATCTTGGATTTTGTCCTCCAATGTGCGGCATAAGATAAATACAAAAGCGTGTAAAGTATTTTTTTTCTCGCAAAATCACGCGAAAGTCTGCTGTGTTAAAATGTCGCTGGCTTAGCTAAAATCTTTGTGTGTCAGAAAGAACTCGAAATAACGTAGCATTTTCTTTCTACCGTGACAGACGGCCATAGAATATGTACAAGAATAGTTCGCTTCCAATTTATTTCACAAACAGAATCTGACATTCTTTCAAATAATTACTATTACAAAAAAATAACCGACATATAAAATTAATTTTGATTTTAACTAAATATTAAAAAATAATAATGATAAAAAAAATGGTACCAATAATCAATACCAGTATTAATAAAAGTAAAACAATTTTATGATAAACCAACCGATTTACAATTGACATCGAAATTGTAATACAATTTCTTTCTATTAAAGATCCGTTCATAAATGTAAATTAATAAAAAAAATATTTTAAAATAAATTAATAAAAAAAAACAAGAGCATTATCCGCAATTATCAAAGTACGTTATCGAATCACGAGATGTATGTATTTTCAATCAGGGCGAAGCAGCATACAGCGCCGTGTGGTTACTAATCACGCGCTTCGAGTTCATGGCCTACCACAACGTCATCGTTCATTCATTAGGAGACGTTAAGCGAAGCCCGACCAAAAACTCGCTATTCGTCTAGAGCGTTCCTGGTAGCGGGTCCCATTTACATTCATCGGCGAGATAGTGATTCGCACATACACGTATACGTCAGTCGTGTCGGCGCAATCAGAGTGGATCTTGCGCGACAGACTCAACGTTCATTTGCTCTCGCTTTGAGTCACGATATTAAGACTCCAATTAAGCAGCCTCGTCGACTTGGAAACTAATATGCCATTGGATAACCCCAACGCGCATTCAGAATGCATATCGGTGTATCTCGGACGTCGATGTGAGAAGGCAGGAAACTACCGGGAAGATCGCTCTTCCGCATCCGCCAACCCTCGCAACTCTCGACGATGACGTCGTCGTCGACAAGGAGTTGAGAGAGACATATAGCCGGAGAGAGAGGGGCAGGTGAGAGGGGACTGTACGTATAATGACGCGGCGTGTGTCCTTTGAAACGACTTGCAAACAGTGGCGCAAGCACTCGGAAGGAAAAGGGTGGAAATGGGCGGTTGAATGAGAGGAATCTCTCGGAATTACCGGAGGTCGTAGTTTAATCTTAGCGCCGCCATCAATTCCCGCAGAATTTAATCCTTTGCCACATATTCGTTATTTTCAGGAAGAAACGGAATGTCTCCCGTCAAAATGCTCCGCGACCGTAAAAATTAGACCGCAAAAAAGTCTCGAGACGTATCGCTGCGAAACACTAATCTTTATACGTAAATTACAAGATATTTCACGCACCTATGTGTATATCATTCAAGCTTTGGCTAATTTTTTTATATCAGAATACATATATTATTTTAAATATTAAAAAACTAAAGAGTTGCATCTTAATTTTCAAAATTTTTTTAAAGAGCAGTCTCTCAAATAGAAAAATACTATTATAGCAGAGTAATAATCAGAATTACTAATTAATTCTATTTAATATATAATTACTAATAACAGAATATTATATATTAGTAATTATATATTAAATAGAATTACTGATTAATAGAAATTATTAAAGTAAAGCAGAAAATTGCCATTTTCAAGAAAAACGATACTCGTTAATCAAAATAAAACTGTCTATAACGCCGGCGATTTTGTTATCCACTGACTGACGGTTTCATACAAACGAAAGTAAGGATGAGAAAAGCGTCGATTGTGTATTTATATTAGAGAACTCATTTGCTACGGTTAAACGCAAATTAAAAACCAGCGAGCACAACAGAAGAATGCACACAAATGAAAACTGCAATGAAAACTACTTTCTGGTCTTGAAAAGTGTCACAAAAGCATTTGAGGAATTAACCGAGTGGCCGGAACAATTCCTCAGGATTCTCTTGCAGCAGCAATTTAGTGTAAAATAGTTTTGCACGACAGTTTCGTGTACCATGAAAATAACGCAATCCCGCATGTACCGTGAAATATTCTCACGTTCCGAAGAAAGATATACATCTTCCGCAAGATTGTCGTCACACGGTAATTCTTTAATTAATTACTTCTTTAATTTCTTATCATTAACAGTTTTTATCTTCTTGTCCAACTGATTACTTTTAGTTAAAACCGAAATTTAAAGATCATAGAAGAAACATGTAATTTATTACATATTCATAACTTTTTCGTAACATCCTTCTTCATAAATGTCACACTGTGCAATACAAACAAGCCCTCAGTTAACTTGCATAAAGAGCCCTCGGTTCGTAAAATACAAAGTTCTTATGGAGGGCTTCGCTTTAAAAAATTTGTAACGGTCATTTCGCAAGTGACGCCCATCTCCGACGCGAATGGAGTTTTCGAGTTAACATCCCCATCTCCCATGCATTATGCAAGATGCGCGCGCATGCACATTCGTCGCACCGGAAGTGGCGGTAAATCGGATCTGAAACTCCCAATATATAACACGAACGATGCGCCCTTCCACCCCTTTACGCGTTTGCATATAAATAATATTGCAAGATGGCGGCGCCGAATCATAAAGTTCCTGTGAAACGTGAAGTTGCGGTTTGACTACCTTGCCCGTCTACCTGCGTATATGTATACAATGTTTTCGATCGATCGCCCATACAAGTGAAGAGTGAGAAGCGTCTCGCATCACATATATTTTTCAGATCCTAAATTTATGTATGACCTTCCAACGAGAGATCCTAAGATAGAATCTTTCCTCATCGTCGAGCGGCGCACATTATCGATTTAAAGCGCAAACTTGACTTAGGTATCAAATCGCTTCCAAATTCAATAAACCACTGAATAGATAGATAACTCTTGCATCAAGAAAATCAACTCGTCGACCAATTTGCCGAGGAAAGGAACTCTCATAAGAGATTCTTAAATACATTCTATTTCGATATTCAATCCTGTTGTGTTATCTCGCTAAAAAAATTATCATTCATAAATGTATAATTGTCATAAAAAAAAAACTTGTAACTATTTTGCTCGACGAATTAATCCGAAAACACGACTCTCTCTTCAGAGGGAAACAAACTCGTGACGATGCGAGATCCACTGGCAACAACTTGCAATGCAAATAACGAGAAAATTATAAATCGATAAATCATGCAACACGTCGATCGACACTGACCTTAGCGAATCTTTCTTGTGTATCGAGAATCTCTATGAACAACGACACCTTATCATCCATGATCTTGAAACCGTTCCTCGGCTGCGCCAACAGCTGCTGTATCGCCTGCGACGTGGTGAGCGGCGTCGCCGGGCTCGTTGCCGGCGTGGAAGTTCTCGTGCCGGGACTTCCACTGCTGGAGTTGCTATTGTGAAGGTGAGTGCAGCCGAGGAAGATCGGATTGCCATTCGGGGAAACACCGCACGTGAACGGTCGGAAGGGGAGCCCGTGAAACGTGGGGCTAGGTCGCGGGGCGGACGTGCGAAGCAACGTCTGAGCGGACGGCAGAGACAGTCGTCGCACGGCACTCTGATTTTGCTGCTGCTGCTGCTGTTGATTCTGCTGTTGAGTTTTCGACGGCGATTTAAGAATCTGATAGTCGCTAGCGGCCGAGGGCAACGATCGGTAGCCAGAATCTGAGGGAGAAGCGGGCGGCATCGGTGCTCCCTGCGGCGTCGTGGCGATGCTGTGTGGTCTGGGCCGAAGGGCGGCGCCCAGGGTCCAGGTGTTGGAGTTCCCAGGGTTGGTCAGCACACTCAGACAGGGCCCTTGTGACGTGGGCGTGGGTGGTTGAGGATGTGGCATGGTCGAGGCGTACGCTCGGCGAGGTACGGGTTGATGTAGAACCAGCCCGGAGGCGCCCCATTGTATAGGCTCCCCTGGTGTGCGAGCGGACGCGGATACGCTTGTTGGTGTTGCTGTTGTAGCTGGAGGCAGACCTGTTGCAGCTGTAACGGGTGTTGAGGCGATGCTGTGAGGCCTCCTAGGTAAGGGTTGCTGGCCGTTCCATAGAGACTGGGGTGGTACAGCGCTGCGAGTCGCGGATACCACGACGCCGCCGCCGCCGCCGCCACCGCCGCCGCCGCCGCCGGCTGGTGGACCGTTACTCCTTGGCTCCTGTTGACCGTTGACGCCGCCATTGATGCCGCCATTGTTGTTGCCGGCGGATAGAGATACTGGAGTACCGGCGACCGAATGGGCACGCCGTTGTACCACTCCTGGTACACCGCATGCGGTTGCATTTGGTGCAACACCTGGGCCCCACGCTGCCGGTGCTGTTGCTCCTGGTGCTGGTGCTGCTGATGGTAGTGGTGTCGCTGCGGCTGCTCTACCACCGAGCTGACCAAGGGGATGTTGGACACCGTGGAATGGTGGAGCGGCAATACTATGAGGACGCCTCGGTGCTGCTGGGTGTGGTAGCCCGTTGGGTGTAGAGCGAATTTTATTTGCGCCGGATGCTGGTATCGGGGCAGGTGGGGTGTAGAGGGGGAATCCGTGACCATTGTGACTCGGGCTACGGGTGGGCAGCTGATTGATCGGGGACGATCGCAGATTGTTGTGCTGCTGCTGCTGCTGCTGCTCGTTCTGGTGTTGCTGCTGATGTTCGTTGACGGAGCTTGCTCGATTTGAGGGGGAGGGGTGTGTTGGGGCCGGTGGGGGCGGGGGTTCCAGCAGATTTTCAAGTTCTGCAGACAACGACCACGCTGAGGGTATTGCTGATAGTGATGGTACTGCTGGTAGCGCTGGTAGTTGGACGGTAGTTGCTGTGCCGCCGCCGCCGCCGCCGCCACCGGGCTCGGAGTTGTTGATTGCGACAGCAAGATTTGGCGAGGCGGACTTGTTGATGTGTGCGGTGCGTCCACCGCCGATGAGAGCGGTGACGTGCTGTAGATGACGATCATTCAGACTCGCGCGTCCGTTCACATTGCGATAGAAGCCGGGGCCTGGCGCGAGGTTCAGACTCGTCGGTTTCTGCTTCACTCCGCCGTTGGGCTGCGGAGAGACGGCGGGCTTCGGCTCGCCCATTTGGTTTTATCACCGCAAGGACACAGCCGATCAGGTGTCCGAGCTCGCAAACATCGTCTTGATCGATTGCAGCTCTGCGAGTACTTTTGTATCCTGCGAGTCTACTGATCTCTGTTTAAGCGCAAAATTCCCATGTCAAAAGTGTCCAACTCGCAATATTTCAACGTCGAAGGTATTTTCAAATGAAAACAAGTCTTTCTTTTAAATTGTTTGAAATATTAATACGGTCATTGGTGCGAAAAGTATTTAGTGCGTGACATCTGCCTCGTGTAAGAAAATCGATAGGCCTTTCTGACAAATTCAAGATTACAGTTCATCTGCACGATGTTATATCGGATTCCACAAGTCTATCTCTCTATTTATATTTCGGTTACGAGTTAACGGTTTTATAGGTCGCTGATAATTCGATGCAAAGTTCGATATTTTGCGAAGCAATGGCACGGATTTGTTCGTTTGCCGCGTAGTTTTCTAGGCCGTTTAAATAATCTCAATCACTGGCTTTAACAATTTAAATAATATTTCCAAATTACAGATAATCGATCTTGTGTCTTTCCACGCTGATCCGAATGCACATGTATAAATGTATGTAAATCACGTGCGTCTTGATTATTAATAATAGCTATTCCGTTGTATCGTCGATTAAAAAAAATAAAAACTCATTGCCGTTTTTACGTTGGTTCTGGATATCACTGGTCAAATATTTGTTTTCCAAAAAATTTTTTTTTCCAAAAAAAATTCATCGTTTTCATAATAATTATGTCCGAACGAAATCTTCAAGCTGTCGTCTCATTGATTATCAGTAGTGTCGCGATACCCTTCACTAGGTTATCGGTAATTTTCGATACATTCACTAGAAATGCCGATATATTCACTAAATTTTCTAAATATACTTTAAATCAACTACGGACGCTATGACTTTTATTGATGATTATATTGTTACTATTCACAATATTCAATGAAATTATTTTTCTGTCCAGTGGCCCAGCACTCTCGATCATTATTTCAGTTCCGAATCTTCAACGTTTTGGCGAACAGCGAAAGATGCAAACATATATCTAGACACGTGGCCGGTTGTTTAAACTGCATCAAGATTTTAATCAGACTTCAGCTTTAATCTGTTTACTAAAGAACACTACGACGAGCTTTGTCAACGCCTGATCGTCACTAAATTATCGCAAAATTTCATCGGTATATATATTCTGCCGTCAGTTTACGTCACAAGAGATGATTTTCATTACGCGTGCACTGTACACTATCCACTACTTGAATTTTGACATATTTAAAGATCCTGAAGAGAGAGAGAGAGATCAATATAACTACTTGTATTTGAAACTTTCAATAATTTAGAAATAAATAGATAAAATTTCTATTATCATAACAATAGGCCGATCGTTTTCGCTCTCCGACAGGCATTTATTTCAACTTCCACGGGTCTCGAACCGACTATTGTACTGCCCGAATCGCGAACGAACAAGCATCATTCACCTTCCTCGATCTCTTCCAATTCTTAAACGTCTTTCTAATTCTTCTCACTGTCATTCTCGCAGCCGTCCTTCCGACTCACCGACGCACAATTTCGTTCACTTTTACTCATTCATCCTCCGCGCGGATCCTCCCGGAGAGTCCTCTCGAGATTCCTCTTAATCCAGATGACAGCCGGCCGAGATACAATGACGTCTCGTCGCTCTCAAACTTCCCCGACCGACACGGTCTATCGTTCGCGGATCGGTGATGGGTACCATAACTCCAACCGAAGGACACACTCGCCGGCGAGCTTCTCGCGAGCGAGCGAACCGGACGCGCGTGGTACTTGCTACCGGCGAACGGCGAACGCGTGAGTTCAATGTGCGCGGGTCAGGAATCGAAGAGGGAAGTTAGGGACAGGAGGTCAGTCGGGTGAGACTGACGCGTGGCTGCCGTGCCGGGGGCGGAGTGGCGTGCTCCTCTTTGGAATACGGCGGGATTCGAGCCGCGACGAGGCGCACGCCTGCGCCGCACGACCGACTGCTACTCGCCTTCTCCGCCTCATCTCGTCCTCCTCGTCCATCTCCGTTCCACCCCCGGCTCTCCCGCTCTCATCTCCTGCTACACTCTCCCCCAGGAACATCGGCGCAGTCCTGCAAGCTCTCCCCCCGCCCCGCCGCGTTCCCGTATCCTCCGTCGGCACCGACAACGGCGACGACGACGACGACGACGACGACGACGACGACGACGACGTTCCCATTTCTCTCCGAAGGATACTCGCCAGCTCGCTGTACGTTTGGCAAATGGACAGGCAAGATGGACAGTAGAAAGAAGACAGGAGCAGAAAGTGGAGGCGAGAAGGAGGGAAATTGTGTTTACCTTTCCAAGGTAACGCATTGAAGACACACATCTTCCCACTATGTTCCTTTCGCCGCGACGTTGTGGATATATTCGCTGGTGTATTAATATTTAACTTTGCAAATGGAATCAAATAATACGTATACCAAATTAGACACGCACTTAGACACGCCTCCGTCTAGTTATAACGTGAAAAAATGACAGGAAATGCTCTTGGCAAAATATTTCATCAAATTAAACGTGTCGAGAATAACTTTGACACGACAGACACAACTGTCGCAAAATATCGCAAAATGTCGCAAATTTTTGTGATGAAGGATGAGCAATCATCTTCAACATGTATACTTGTAGGAGAAACATAATAATATGAAAAAGTAGTAAAGAGAAAATGAAAGAGTGAAAGAAGCAAAATGGGATCTTTATCTCCGCAAGGACGACGCTCACTGATATTCACAGGATACCGTTCCTCGGCGTCACTTCCATTCCTCGTACATGCCCGACTGTTTTTCTTACTACCATCTCTGTTTATCCTTCAGCTTCGCCTCGCTCTTACTATTTCCGTAATGCATACAGCATACGTCGACCATTAGAGTCCTCCCTTACCGGACAGGACGAGTGGCGAAGTGTTGACTGCGAAAACGCGCGGAACAATGACAATATCCGCGAGGCGAAGGCAATTTCTTCGCGATATAAATTTCAGCGCCGCTGAGTCATGAAAGCGATCGGTGCGATCAATTTAAAAGTCGTTTTCAATAGACACACGAATAAAATGATTAAGAGGAAAGACGTCTAAAAAAAAAAAATTAAAAGACAATACGACACGCTTATTGATATTTCCGCTCTTTTGTCGTTTAAATATCTTTTTCAAAGATAAAAATATGAAGAAAGAATCGGTTGAAATGATAAAACGGGACTGTCGCTAACTATTTCTCCGAAAACGCTATGAAGCATCATACGCATTCATCGTCTGTCTCGCAGCCTCTCTATCTCATATAGTTTATCTACATGGAGCTATGTAATGCGAACGGCGTGCGCTTCCTTTTCATGATCTGACTGTAGGGATTTCTAGCAAATGTGGCTGAAGCGTAAGCAGATTGATTGTGATAACAATTTTCGCTTGTATTTTTCCTAAATCGAAAAGGTAAAGAGAACAAAAGTTGCAAAAATAAAAAATGAAATCGTAAATTGAATATGAACAATATTCTCAATAATATTACAATTAATTGATTTCTAATAATTAAATTTTTACGTAAAACAAGTTATATATGTATAAGAGAACTTATAAATTGCAACATTAAAAATCCATTAAAAAAAGGAAAAAAGAAGCAGTCGAGTAATGAATAAAATTAAAAATACACTGAGTTTTTAATTCTTTAAAGTCTCTCAATTTCTATCCAATGATTTTTTTCCGCTTATATCTAATCGACGTTTTATTTCCAGCTTTTCCATTAGACTTAAAAATTTTATATTCCAAGTCTTGTGTGTTTCACATGTTTCAAATTTCCAAATCTTATGTAAAATATGTTTGAAACGAAAAGTATATTCCTTCAGTTTTAATATTTAAAATTTCTCAGAATAATAGCCAACGTAGGAAACCTACAGTAGAATGCATGAGTTACTGCTCTTTATATGTATATCATTTAGATTGTCTGTTCTTATCTTCATTGTGTGTTATTACTTGTATCAATACTTGATCAAATTCTCTTTCGTGATTCAAATATATGCGACTTTAGAAAAGAGGTATACGGAAGTAGACAAAGATGTCAATAACTACCTCGTAGCGTTGTCTAACTAGATAACTATTTAAGATATTAAGGACGGAGAATGAAAGCTTTACGCGCAAGCCCGCGATTAAAAAAATAAAAATTAACGGCGCCTTTTCTTTTAGAGCCTTATAAACGCGAACAATTTCATGTATTGATAATCGAAAAACAGAAGCATTACCTAGCTTTACTGTGCAGAAATAAATGGGATCAATTTTACAATGCACATAACAGACGTGTCAGTCGTTACTTTGTGCAATGAAAGAGTCAGAAACTTAAATAAGGCTTGCTATCGCGTAAAACAAATTTTTATATACTATATAATACTATTTTCTTGACATGAATATTAATATAATTTTCTATTTACTTTATATACTGTGTATATACTTTTACGTACGTTTTTATTGATTGCATCGCGGTGTAAGTTACACTTTCGGAAGGAACATATAAGTTATTGATATCTTAGGTAACTTGCTCCAGCCCCGTCAAACTCTTCGCATAAACAATGCATGTCGTCAAAGTCTCGTTACTTGCGAGCCAAGTTAGAGCGAATAAAAATTAAACCTTGAACAAAGAGAGAGTTTCTCTCTTGCGTTGTCTTCAATGTCTCAAGTTTAAACACATATTTGCGATACCGCTTAATTGAATATTTTTCTTCTACATAATTATATGTTCTACTATGCGGATAAATAATTGTTACACACATTCTTTAATTGATTTAATGATCAATTGGGCAAAGAATAAATTCGTAATATTTTCGCCGCGAGATATCTTCAAAATTTTAACTAAACTTTGATATGACGGAGTAAAGTCAAGTTATCCGTAATCACGATGTTCAATCAAATAGATTTGATTACTTTGTTAACAGCATTAATATTATATAACAGTTGCTCTCAATACATTGTCGCGAATGCCACATTTCATAATCGGAGCAAGTTCGTTAGCCGTCAAACTTGCGCAAATTATTTGGCGAAACAACATTTCATCGACGTTTCTTGCATTATCCATGACTCCTCCCGGCACGGAGGAGTCTGTGTCCGATGCAACTATTTTCTAGCTGATGGATACAAATGGAAACAGCGGGTCTGCACGAATACCGAAACTTATTTGATCCGGTAGGTAGCCATCGAACGAGATTACGCCAAGTTCCGATGAGGCAGCGACGCCGTTGCTGCCGGTAGATAAATCATTTGCTATAACCCGGCGCACAAAGCGAAATAATAAAAGCGCTCCGTCGGCGGGCAAGCCAGGCGCCGACGGAAGGAAGAAAGGAAGGAAGGAAGGAAGGAAGGAGGAAAGGACGGGCTAGTCTCGTCTCGACGAAGGAAAACTCCGCAGTTAGATGACACTGGGCTTATATACTGGATGTATAATCCGCTTGTGCAAGATACGCGAAACTCGATCGAATCAGCCCACATAGAAATCTAAGAACTAATCCAGAAATAACCATGTTGTACTCTCGTGCGGCTCCGTGAGAAATAATCCGGAAGATGTAGTAATTTTATATAAATTCCTCGCGAGAGCGATACTTTGTTGTATATACATACATGAAATGAACGAAAGCACATTTTTGTTAAATCATTTGAGATCCGTTCTTTTATATCCTTGATATAAAGGCAAAAACGCGGAGAAGTCTATAACAATCAAGAACATACAAGCAATCACCTACAGTACACTGAGAGAAAAATATACATGCATTATTAAGTTAATCATAAGAAATATTATAAAATTGTGGTCGGGTTCAAAAGTAACTATATTTTTTCTCAGTGTACAAATTCAATGCAGATAGAATAAACAGTTAATCGACATTTTTTTTCAATAGACACTATCAAACCGATTCTTGTATACTATTTGAAGTAAAGGCATTTTTCGAGCGGTGAATTTTTTTAATGCGAGGAAAAGCTTAAGTTATTCCATGACGACACATTCTAAAAAAATCCATGTAAGCCCAAAAACGAGAGACAGGGAAAAAATGTAAATTAACAGTTTGAAACGTAAAGATATAATCCAATGAAACAAGCCGAAACGATAACTACGATATACGATTTGCGGTTTAAGGTTCTGAAAGCTGCAGCCAACTAATATGGTGTATTATTGCTGTATTCAAGAGAGAATTACGATCCAAGATAAATTCGCATTACCCACTACCTGTGCACTTTATTAAATATATCTTTCGGATGTATAACTATATTTGCATGATAATATTACCGTCTCATTGTTTCGCTATAATACGCCAGTAATATGCTTTTATAAATCTTGTCGGAGCAAAAAAAAAGAAAACATCGGCCAAGTCGCAAAATTCGGATGATAAATCTCGCTTTAATTACAAATTTAATCTTTATTTGCTTGGCCCTGTAAATTGTGGATCTACCGCGAGGTATTTTCAAGAATAAACACTAGAATCGTACATCATCCACCATTTATGAACTAATTTGGCTTGCAGGTGTCGTAGGTGTAATCGATTCGTGTCGTAATTAATTCTACCGCCGGCGCACTCTCAGGCGATTCGTTCCACTCATCGCCACAAGTACTCGGCAAAGAACCATGGAGCTGACCCTACGATTACAGTTCATCGTAGATATATCATAACGAATTGTATATTCCGATCGGACGTATAATGAATCCTTCAAGGTAGAATACATATTTAGGGATTACTGCGTCCATACGGAGCGCCATTAAAATTCCAAGCAACACAAGGGATTACTGGACCAAACGTTGACCGAGATGCCCACAATAGGTTCGTTAGTAGACACACGTTAACCACAACAGGCAGGAAGCGCTAAATGAGGAAACGAACAACAATCTGGCCTTTGAAGATCGCTCATGAGCTTCATCTTGTATTCCGTTTTCTGTCTTTAATATTCGTCTCGCATGAGAAAAATCACATTGTTCGTCCGGAAATACATGGATTGATCACAATTTAGATTTCGAAAAGTTCTTTCCTTTTTGAAGAAATATAAATTTTGCTCATGACGTTAATGCGATAAAGATTATTAAATTTCATAAACTAACGTGTATCGTACATATCAGATATTTTAAATACACAAATTATCAGAGCAAAAATATCTATCGATCTTTTTCCAATTCATTTATCTTTTAAATTAAAACATGCTTTGTACGTTACGTAAAATATATAAACGCATTAGATTTGTAAAGAATAATAAATTTCGTACTGCCGTAAAGAAATCATGTGTCATCTCACAAAGACAGCGACTTATAATTTACAAATACGCGAATTCCTCTAAATTGTAGTGTCGCTTTTGGCGTAAAAATACAAAACAGAAAACAGAATTTCGCCAGCACGGAGAATCGCGAAAAGAATGGGGCAGTCATAAGAAACCGAACTCTTGTCACAATATTTCATTCTCCTCTTCGTCCACACTTTTCACCCTCCCGCTTCTTTTATTTCATCCCGCAATCTGGTAAAAAGTTTCACGCTTACACGTGCGCATACGAAGATGTGCCATACATGTCATCACTCATCACTTGGACGACGCATGGTGTTTTATGAATGCGTGATGTTTATGCTCATCTCAGAAATAAAAACTGTTTATCAACTTAAAAAAAAAAAATTATATATTAGAAAAAATAGCAGAAAATCTATTTCCTTCAATGTTCAAATTTTATTTACAGCTAATAATTTAAAAATTGTTAATTTCAAGAACTTCAACAAAAAAGCTTCCTTTTATTTCTACTATATTATCTATGAGTGTATACGAGAATATCTCCAGCTTAGCTGTATACAAAACGCGATAGGGATACCGCGACGGCGCGATTCTTCATGAAGAGTGTGAGTACTCCGGGCTATAGCGGGTTCGCTTACTCGCGAGTATTTTTGTGCGGACCGAGTGGCTTTGTGAAAAGAGAATGGCTAGAGTAAGTGCTGCTGTGAAATATGGGTTACCGAGTTAAGAGTGAGGAGGCAAATGGGGGCAGACGCGCGCTTTAATGATACATCCTTCGGGTCGCTTCTTTTGCGAAATCTCACTCAATTAAGTTTCTGCTTGGCTCTTATCACTAGCACCCTCCCGCTTTTTCCTACCAAGCTTAGGAGGGACGAATTGTTGTGAAGAGAGCGAGTTTGATTTGGATAAGTCGTAGTAAATTTTGCATAGCATATATTTTCGCCGGATAGCAACAAATATATTCATGTAGAATTTGATTGTAAAGAATAACCAAAAAAATTTTTTCCAATATTTATGTTAACTCATATATATCATATAAAATTTTATTAAAAAAAATCCTGGGAATAATGCTAAAAACCAATTTTTAATTTATGTAAATAAAACAACATATCCGATAAATAAATAAATTTTAATAAGCAAATTAAAGTGGAAACAACGATAATTTATTGCTTGAGTTCATTGTAACCATTATAGAAATTTTTTGAAGAATTCATCTCTTTGAAGTGAGACTATTTTATATAAAACTATCGTTAACACATATATATATATATATATATATATCGTTAACACAAATATTTAAAAATATTTACTATCGATCGAATATCATGTATAATCAAACGCGATTTTATTTTATCCCGCTCCAAATTCCGAAGCTTCATGATATTATTGGAATATTTCCCCAAATCTTCCTACAGATCAGAATGACGCGCGCAATATTGTTGCGCACGACAGATTTGTAAGCCGGTAATCGGATGTTCCGCTTTAACGCCACAAAAATCTCATATCGTCCATTAACGTCTAATTGAAATTCTCTTTCACATCAGCGAATCCGTTTTGTAATTGAACAGCGTGTCCCGCGTCGAACTTTCGCATAGCGATATATTTTACTAGGTGCACGGGCGGAGCATTCGAACCTTTCAATTACCATCAAAACCAATTAAAATTCACGACTTTATCATAAAAGTTAACGACTATCGAGATGATATATAATAACTTATTGCTGGTAAAGCAAGCGTAGTGGGAACGAGCCTCGAAAATGTGCAGATAATTTAATTTAGCTTCTTTAATAAAGACAGAAAATACTCGCAAACAAATGGATGGAAAACATTTTGATTTAATAATTATGAAGTTCACGATTACATTGTTGTCGCGTAGATTAATTAATAATGCACTTACCCAAATAAAAATCGCTCTCTTTTTCGATGTATGGCAAAATGTGAAGCGCAATTCGCTTACCTGAAACAAAAAAAAACAAATACAACATAGTCAATATGATATCACAACTTTGGAAATTATTACATTACATTATTACATTACATTACATTACACGAAATTAATAATACGTCATCGTTATAAAAAAAGATCATCATGAAGAAGAATGATGAAGAAAAGGCAAAAGTGTGCTGGCATACATATGTTATTACGAAAAATTATTACGTTGTCGCATTGAAAATTTTAATTATAAAACATCCCGTCACTCTTTACTTAATTAAAGTCCGCGGCGGCGATACATAATAATAGCTGTTCCGTCATTCTTTTGATTTTTTGCGCCACGTCTCGTCCGCGACGAGACAGCACGAAGCTCAAAGTTCATATCTGATGACAATGGGTGCCCGCGTTGAAAGAACTTGAGAACGGCGATGCGCGCCCCCGCCCGTCGCAAATAAAGTTTTTACCGTGCACCTCGACGTCTCTCTGTGCGACGGGCTCTCCGCTATCAATCTGGCTGCAGAATTAACAGCTCGTCAGTAATGGCACTAGTGCCTACATTCGTACACGCTTGAGCAAAAAGTTAAAAACATGAACGCACACAGAATGTACATCATCAAACGATTAAAGCTGAAAATTCACGGAAATTAAAGTCGACTTTGCATTTTATTCGAAACAATACCATTATTCCCACTTAAATAACCGAGGCAACTCAATTATGCAACGATTCGCAATTAGACACTCGACATTCGCAATCAGTGAAACAGGAAACGAGCGGATACATTCATTTCGCTCCCGCATTCGTATTTTCAACGTTGTTCCGACGCGACAATTTTTGCGACAGCCTTGTAAAAGCCCTCGCGCGCAGCTTCTCCCTCTCGCATCGACCAATCTTTGGAAAGTTCCAATACCTCGAATTCTCGGCTATGAGACTCGATGGCAAAAACGGTTCCATCCATTACGCGTTAGGACGATCGGAAAGTATTTGAGGTCGGGCAAAGTTTTTCCATCGTTCATCAGCGCGCTGCCTGTCTCGCGGGAACGATCGGAGAGCGGTCCACGGCTAACACAATAAGTTGCACTACATAAACTAGCGCCTGTAAAGAAGGGGCGGTCAGCCCGCGATGCGCTCCTTCCTATGCATCGGATAAAAATATCGTTTTCCGCCGAGATCCCCTCGCCCCGCTGAACCGACGCTCGACAACGCTCCCCGACAGCCTCGCCGTCGCAATAACTGAATTTTTCTACGGTGACGTCTCGGTGGCCACCGAGTTTCCATCGATTCCGCCGCAGATTCTGCCTACAGATATGCATACGGGGAGGAAGTTTTGCGCCGCGCGACACGAGTCTCGTTTGGAATTTTTCATTTCCCCAATGACGAACGACTTCATACAAAGTCGGGCATGTCCCGCGCGCGATTTCAATGCAAGATGTTTGCCCGCTAACAATACCTGAAGTGATTGTGCGCGTAGGAGATATCCGCTTGGAGTATAATGCGCGACACGAGCGAATCAGGCCTTCGCACAATCGCGGACTTCTATTCAAAATGTCCGAAATTTATGGAGAAATAATTCGCAGTCTCTGTAACGGATTAAGCGGAAAAGTTTAAGGAAAACGCCGAAGTTCGCGCCGAGTTCGAAAGGGCATCCACCGCCCACGTTTGTGTGCGCTGTTGAATTGTGTGTTTATTTCGATTAAATCGGTATCGGGCGCAATCAAGGTCTGGTGCGGTTCGTATTGGAATAAAATCCGAATGACAGGAAAAACCAGGCTCTGAAAGGGCCGGGCACGTGGTATTCACGCCCAAGTCCAAATCTTTTTCATCGTCGTTCGCCGCGCGATTGTTCGATGCGCTGTTTCAGCGAACGCCGATTTGACAGCTCATCTGACCTCCTGATTCGTTTTCTCGATTTCTCTTTTTTTTTTTGCCCCTGCGCCACGCCTTTCTACCCGTGTACCCGTAGTTACTCTGTCGACTCGATTTTTTTGACTGATCTGTCCATTAAATCAACGCCGCGTTTCATCGGAATATGGATTCCTCCATTCATTCAGAAAGCGCGAATACTTTTTCGCTCTGTAATCTCACGTGAAATTACCTTGGATTAATCTTCTCGACATTCAGCGTACTGCTGCCATAATCTGTCACGTTTTGATGTTCCAGATTTAATTTTAGACGGAAAGGGTGTGATTATCCCCGATAAAAATATTCATTAAATTGTCGCCTAATAAAAAATATTGATGTATTTGTTATGCAAAATTAATGAGGCGTAAAAAACTATTAGACGTTTGAATCCAGTAATTTGCACATTTGAAAAAAAAAAAAGATTGAATTACGAAACTTTGTGAGAATTATCACACATAATTATGTCAAAATGCAAAACCGAGATTTTTAATTGTAATGCAATCAACTGATCGTCTCATTGACAGGAGACTAGATAGTGTGTAGTTGCTTCTATAAATTGTACAAATGTACTTTCTTATGTGCTCTTTGATAATAGGCTTTACGACCAGCGGCGGCGAGTTGCCGCGCATTTACCTCGAAATGCTTCTTTTTTAGAACCCCACAAAATGCAAGACTGTTTGTGGCCGTTATCAAGAGAAGATCTCCACATTGCGAACATCCAGGCCGCAATATTAACGTTCGCGTTCCCATCACGTGCGTTTCATTAAAACGAAACGTGCCGGCTTCGTATTCGACCTCACTTTGTCAGATTCACATTCCGGATCGCAAAAGCGAGTATTGCGTAAAAGCGAGTAAAACACGTAAATCTCCATAGTGGCGCGATGAGAAAAGTAAAACAAATCAAACGAGATGGCACTGAAAATCGATAGCAATTCGAATCAATAATGCTCGGAAACTGTTACATATTTCAATGGGTATAATCTAGGTTCTGCAATTTTATATAACGACTTCGAACAAATGAATAATGACAAATCACATGTAGTTTATTTCAATCAGTAAATCATTCATTTTTGATTAACATTTTTTGAAAAAAAAAATAGAAATAAGAATTAAAAAAATAGTATTTGAGAATTTCTTCAAATTTTAAATTCAATAAATTTAAATTACGTGTTAAACTACAAAATATGAATTAATTTTTTTAATAAATGTATCGAGCACGGATTAATTGTGTTTTTGATAAAGATATTTTATCCCGAATGATTTTATTTCAATTAATTGACTATTATTCGCACAAATTATTTTTCAAACTCATCGTACTGCTATACAATTTTAGTTTACATTCATGTAGATGTCCTGCAATTTAACGCCACTCAATTTGATATATTACAGCAGACATGTAATTTAAAGACGCTTGATTTTCTTGAGCGCGATGCCGGTAACATATCGTACGACTAGCTACGACGTTAACGACGCAAATGTCACGACGTAATTCTTTCGGTTTGTTACGCGACAGTGACGACATAGATTCGCAGAACAATTTCTCGAAGTCCCCGAGGATTCTGCGACGAGTGGATGTTTTTCAATTTGGTGTCCACTAAGGGCACCAAACGGGGAGGAGGAGCAGGGAGAGAGTGAGGAGCAGAGAAAAAAAGAACGAGTGGCGGATTCTCTACTCGTCGGCGGCAAGATAAACGACGGAAGGGCTTTAAACCTCGCACGAGAGATAAATTAGCTTGTCCGGCAGGTGGCCTCCGGTTTTTAGAAGCTGGCTACGAGGAGGAATTGCGAATGGTGGCTTCCACTCACGAATCGAAAACGCAGAAGCATTCATGTTCCGCAGCCGTAAAGTTGTAACATCTTTATGAATATAAACAAAGTATCGTTAATTGCAAAAGAAATTTAATACAAGTCCAGGTACAATTCTGCACGGACGAGTAATTTTGAGCAATTTTGATGTCATGTAAAACAGACTTGGTACACATTTTTATCAAGTTTAAAAAAAAAAAATTACGTATACTTTGATGTATTTAAAACTGTTGGAAAATAAAATAATTATAATTACAAATTTAATGTTAGATTATTAATGCTGCCCCATGGAAAAAAGAAAGATTTATCACGCAGAAACGATATCCCCAAAGAGAACGACCGGAAGAAATCAGCGAAGAGAATAACGAAGCCTACGGTGCCATTAGTTTCGTATCGTCGGCGATTGTCGATACCAAAAGAGAGTCGTTCATTCGATCTGAAATAGCATCCGAAGAGACAACGGAAGGTAGACGAAGTTAACGACGTAAGAGATAAAGGAGAAATAAAAAGTAGTAGTAGAAACCTACTCAGCAGAGAGTGCGACTCAATGACGAAGAGCCGAGGCTCCAGAAATGGCAGCTTTGATATCGAAATAATTGAGTTTATTCTTCTTCCGGCAACGCCAGAATGCGCATTTCTTTCATCTGCTACAGTTTTTAATGGCGCGATGACTGGGCGAGAACGACTGATTTTCTGTAAGTTTAAGGGGCCCTGTTATTTTTCTTTTTCATAATTCAGAATATGATATCACGCTCGCGATCAACAATAACAACAAGTACAAGTACTTATCGCTTTTAATTTTTATAAAAATTCAAAATGAGAATTTATCATAGACAAGAAAATTTTTAACAAAGAAAGAGAACAATGATTAAAAGTTCTTTTAAAAATGTGTTGTTATTAATGTAGTTATTTAATACTTATTTATATATTATTATAAATTATATATCGCGATGTTACGAATATTTTGATAACAAAAAGAACGCAAAATTTTTATTTTTAAGTAACAAGAACAGAAGTAAAAAATGCAAGCAACGTTAGACTGCAATAAATTTAAGTGATATGCAGATCCAAGACAATTGAAACAGTCTTCTGAATATCATGTTTTGCTGGCATACAAATGTAATATGACAATGCATTCAATTAAAGCCGGTAAAATATCTCATTATCATGGATCAAGAGAGAATTCTTTGTTCAAATTAAAAAAACCCTGGTTCATTAAAAGATCCATGTCTATATTTTACATTCATTTCTTTCAAACAAAAATACTTTTAAAAAATTCTTCGAAATAAAAATAATAAACAACATGTATGTTCAGCACGGACAAGCTTATCACTCAATAATTTCGAAAATCGGGAAACGTGATTTGAAGCATCTATTGAAAAATCGTTTCCGTCTGCCGGCTCAGTAATCCTACTCACACGCGCGTCTCAAAGTCTCCAATAAGTATCTTCAAGCATTTTCGCAGGTATTGTAATACACGGCGAATTTACGCTTCCCAATGGTTCCCTTTTATACACACGGAGGTTCCTTATTTCAAGGAAACGCCGGAAGGGACCGCCGCCGCCACCACTGACGATGCACTCAACTTTTTGCCGTCGTTGAGAGCTACGGCATCATCCGGTAGCCGATAGCTACATCCTCCCGGGGAACGTCTTACAAGACTCGCCGAACTCCTTAATACGAAACATTCTCGACAGTGGAATTTAAATAGAGCGGCGCGTTTAGTCGAACGCCCAGGGCGAACCCGACTCCTTCGGCGAATAACTGGGGCACGTGCCCTCGTGCATTTGCCTTCGCTATCTCTATCAGTCGTTTCATTCACCGTTCGAATATATAGGGTGACCCGCTGTTATCAGGTTACCCTTTCGAGTATAGGCTATATTAAGAAAGCGGTATTTTGAAAGAGACACTTGAGATACGGCGGCATCTTGAACAGAATTTTTTATCGCGGCCACCTCTGGCCCTCCCGTTCTAATTTAAATAAAATTTATGCTTGTAAAGAATTTAAATAAATAGCTCCTTTGCAATAATGCATATTATTTACATAAAATTATAAAACAGCCGAGTTGGCGTAAAACAGCAATGTTGGAACAAAATTTTATATCGTTACGGGAGCAACGAAGTAAAGATACTTTAATCAATTTTATTCTATTTGATCGATCATTTCGCGAGTGCAAATTATCTCGAAAGGGCTTGTAAAGGAGAAATATCTCAACCGTTAATTCCACGTAACCGTAGGTGCGGCTTAACGACGACGGTAAACAGGCAAGTGTCGACAGCTGGCGCGAACCAAGATCCCGCAGGAATTGCACGGGAAATATATCATGAATTTCGCAAGATATTGCATATTTCACGCATATCGTTAAAGCCGTAGCTGCGCTACGCGTGTGTTTCACACGGGGATTTACTGGATTTTTGCTCGTGCGAAAGCGATAATAATGGCAATAAGTTACGCGCCGCGTAAAATAAGTCACCGGAATTTATGATATTCTGATCGGGTTTTGCGAGATAAACGGACTATTTTCAAGGATGAGCTCGTCAATGTTGCCCTTTTGGGACGTGTCTCACGACGACGAGAGATAGACAGTTAGATAAAGAGAGAAAGAGAGAAAAACTCTCTTCGTTAAAATAACGCAGTTGCTACGCGGACTCTCAAGAAAACGTTTACGTCTATAGTCGGAATGTTGAGATTTTTCTGAGATTCCTTATCTCTTGACTGCCACCACCTCACATGAAAATTGTCAGGGGATTTCAAAACGTCGACTCTTCAAAGGAACAAGATTGACCTGCTTTTGCGTCCAAAAGAAGATTCCAGCTATCTTTTGCGATCGCGCTAGATTTCGCTTCACTTGAATTGTTAAATTTCTTTTATCCGATATTACATTGTGCGCGAGTTTTTTAAATTCTCTTCATGTGTCTGTACCATCAACGAACTGTAATATTTAAATCAGATTGTACCAAGTTGTTCTTAGGAAATTCTTTCTGTAAAATATATTGGTAATTTTAGTTTTTTGTTTAAGAAATAATTACAATTTTTCCGTTTATTTGACGAAATCAATAGAAAAATCTTTTTTAAAAAAATCTTTGAACGTGATCACATATCATTGAAAGTATTATTAAAAATTTCTGTAATACCAAAATAATAATCATTGTAAAAGGAGATAAAAGTAAACCGATTTGCAAAGTGCAAAAATTAGTACAAGTTCATTTACTTAATGAGCAACTCATTACAATTGCCGAGTAGCGCTTCTTCAGCACAGACATGTCCATTAATTTTTTTCCTGGTTGTTGCTTCTTATCCGGACGTTTAGTACAGTTTCTCTCTCTCAATCGGGAATACGTAGGCGTACAAAAGTGGCGGCTTCTGCCGCGGACATGCGATTCGATACCATATCCGCAATATAAGGATACTATTCTATACGGATACACGCAATGCCGGTGGTTGTACGACGAAAGTACGAGACGATACTGTAAAGTTGCCGATACATACAAGACAACGACATCTGCACACAACGTTATCTCGATAACCGTACATCCCCCCCCCCCGGGGGGGGGGGGGTACCATGCTAACATTGGAACATGAAACTATGGACTATTGGATTTGTCCACCTGCCGAATGAAAGCAGAAAAGTCGCAGAAGCGAAAGAGATGCAAGGAGATCAAAGAGCAAGAGAGAAAAAAAATGAAGGATCCTAGTTAAATAAACTCGTGTTGTATGCATCACTATGTTAATAATTATGTTCCTCTCGTACATGCAAATGTAACTTTTCTTCTTCACGTGACATATAACACACACTCCATGCGCTCTGTGTAACAACGGTATCATAGCGAGATATTTGCGAGAAGAATTTTCAACATGCACGCAATAAATACAGATAGTTGCTGACAATCTCCTTAATTGGGAGTATCTAAAAGTCAGTCAGCCTAAAGCTGCTGGCATTTTAATAATATATATTTAATGAAAATATAACATATTGATTAATGACATAGATTAAAAAAGTCTATTACATTAAATCTACAGCAAATTAAAAGTAAATTTGCTAAAGATAAAAAATCACTTTAAATATTTTAACAAAATAAACGTTGTGTTAAAAAGTATATCCTTCTTTTAAGTAATAGCTTCGGAGATACCATTCCAGCAGATCTTTTATAATTAATGACACAATAGGTAAATTGTTTAACAAATAATCACGGAAATAGTCACGGAAACAGAATTTAATCAATAAATTAAATCAGTAAGATTATGTTTGATCAATTGAAACTAATCCGCTAAAAGTATCATCCCCATTCTTCCAAAGAGAAGCACGATGTACCTTTTTTTTTTCGGAATTCACCGATCAGCTATTATTTATCGTATCGATGTCGATAAAGCAACCGGAAAAACTATTGAACATCGAATTGAGAACCGGCAAGCGGCATTGTCAGCGGTCGTTGGACAACAACCGCAAATCCCAGAATTATTGCCCAGTCAAAATTAATGCCACCGCCACGGTACAGTGCAAACGTAGCGTAACTGACAACTTAGCGTTCGCTCGAATATTGGCCCGCGATCTCTTGCTGCTTTCGCATATATTCGCCTAACGAGGGACGAGGTGAAATAACTCGAATCAATGGCGTAACACGATTTCCGCGACACGGCCGCGGAATAAATCATGGAGCCGTTGTTGGAAGAACGGAAACACAATCAGCTCAATACGAGATACCCCGTGGGAGCGAAGGAACTGCGTGGAACAACGGCGATGTCACGCGAAATAACCGTTCGCCCGGATTTGATAAAAATGACGAACAAAGCGCGACATTTATTGAAACACGAAAAAAAAAGAAACTTTTGATGATAATATAATACGGATAAACGCTAGAATCCTATGCGTTGCACTAATCTGTGATTTCACGACGATCTTTTCTAGGTTTTCAATGTTATTCATTGTATGCGTGATTTAATTTTAACGATTGCAAACACGTCAGCATATTGTGGAAAATAATTCTTTGTTTCTTAATTGTAATATAAGAGATCCGTATCTTTCAAAGTCCTTTCTTTAAACGTGCTGTGGAAGATGTAGGTCAATATTTAATGTCTTCGCTACTTGTCGAAATACAACCGCTGCATTGTTTTACGTCGCTGTGGAGCAGCAAGATATCACGATATCGCGACTTTCAAGCGCGATGCCGTCTAAATCGAGCGATTCCTGAAGCTGCCAAGACCGCAGTTCCCTTATCTTATTCGCAACTGAATGAATGAATGGAAGATAGCTCGAATTCCTTGAAGCTTTATGCTAATCGCTAGTAATGTTATCGTTCAATGTAAATTATATGTGAATAAATGGTCATTCAAAAATATATTCTTTTCAAATAGTAGTTATATGTGATAATTACCAGCAAAGTAATCAACATGCATATAATACATAAGTATCGTGGATTAATTTATTTTCAAATATTCCATCGATTGATTTATTTTATTCGATTATTGGCGTAAACTGAAGTTTTATCTGTATTTTCGCGTAACGATATTTACTACAAAAATCTTTTTTTTTTTTTCAAAATATTACAACTATATGTCAATAATGAAAATTTTTTTCTATAATTGAGAGGATGATTATTAATAATTTATTAATAATTTTCTCAGTTGCAGTCTTCTCATTATGTAAAGTTTTTGCAAGTTTTATAATTTCAAATTGTTTGATAATACCGCGTAATTAGATATTGTTTATCGATACACGGTTAAGATATATGGCTATAAATTATGGACAATGCATTAGTATATGCATTTCGAACGTTTTCGTGTAATCCGGAATTCGTGTAATCCGTAATAAGATATCTTGAATATATTCCTAATTTAATTGTATATTTTATATTATGCTGTATAATTTTGTATTATTTTATTGTTCTTCTATGTATCAGATTTTGGCATAAATTAAATTGTACGAAAAAATAAATAATAAAAAGACAGCTTATTTTCAAAGAAAAGAGGACGCCGATTGGAATCGGCATAGGTGAGACTCTATGGATTGATTCGTTTATCACAGATTTTGTTCTAAATTTCAAATTAAAAGTTTATAGTTTGTTGAAAAAAATTTCAAATTTATTTAAAATCTCTCTAATAACAACTGTAAAAACGGAACAGCTGCATAGTATATTTGTTTTATTTTATATGTATATTTAAAATATTTTCATGTATGTAATTTTACATAAATTATTGTGAATGTATGAGCAATGAAATTGTATTTTATAATTTTACATTTTAATAAATTTTGATGTACAATAAATTGTAATAAAATTAAAATAATAAATAACAAAGAAACGAAAGATAAAGCGTTTAAAAAAAAAAGGAATTGATTGAAATCGGCAAAAGTGGTAGAGGGCCTCTACGAGTTGGTTTGTTTTTATTAGATAAAATTTTCACTAAAATTTAAGATTCACAAAAAGTTTAACTGAAACTTGTTTAGCTAAACTTAACAAAATTTAATAATTGATATCTAAAAGATAAAAGCGACTACTGAGATAAAGTTCGCGATTCATAAAGAAATCCACGATAATTGATTATTGTTATAAAATTAAAGCAAAAAATGTAGAACAAAAGAAAAGAGAGAAAAATCAAAATTCAAAAATTAAAAAAGAAACAGCTCTAATTTTAATACAGAAAATGTTCGTGTTATAAGTATAATATTAATAATCGTAATTCTCCTAAAAATTATGAAATACTTAATTATTAATAACAATTTTCAATTATTAATCTAAAATCGTTCAAAAAAGAAAATTCTAACTCGACATTTGATATTGCTTAGAGGGATTACAATTCCATTATACTTATAGCATGAACACTCCTGAGATGAAGCGTCACGCACTTTGTTGAATAAAAACAAAAATTGCAGAAAGATGACAAAAGTTGATGTCTGAATAAACTTGAAATTGAGTTAGGTGTACCAGCCGAGCTGATAATGTGCAAAGTTCAGCCGCGCGCTGGTATGTTTGTACATTGAGATTTGAACTTTTTAAACCATCTATTTTCTAAAACGGCTGAGAGGTAATATTGAGACGCTATATTTTTAAAATACGAAAAAAGGACAAGCGTTTATTGGCTATACTCTTTATTTAGATCGACAGCTCAATGTTAAATCGGCAAATGATAAATTATCAATGCGCTGCATTTATCATAGCAGGTTTGAGAATGCAGCTGAGAATTGTACTCCGAGAGTTCACAGGAGAGAGACTTCTCTTCTCAGCTCTCATATCGATAACAGCTAAGCTGAAGCTGGAAAATTTGGTACCAGCAACACGTCACGAACGCTCAACTGTCGGTAAGGGTAGTTTGCCGGTTACGCAAAAAGCAGCCCTAAAGCTAAGGGTAGACGAACCTTCTGTATTACCGACCATGGGATTGTAGGGGTGGACGGAAAGCTGTCGCCCTCTGCGTGAACTTAGAGCGCATGCGCGTACCATTTCGATCGAAAACAAGCCCTTGTATCAAATTTTACTGTATGAATTATGAGGGTGAGGATGTTCGTGGCGGATGAGCAGATACGCGTGTTCTATTTATAGGAACCGAGGGAGGCTATTTGAACGCAAAAGATTACATGTTTCTGCCTTAAATATTTCACTTAAGTTATTTAATTTTAAAAATTACTGCAAAGCAAAATGTTATTTTAATTATAATCACAATATATTATATTAAATTTCTTCATCTCTTCTTCCTTTGGCAATGATAAAATATTAGTGATAGATGATAAAGCCATTTCTAACAATTAAGAAACTATTCGCAATTAATTTAATTAAAATTAAAAAAAGGAAAACAAATGATTCCAAAAACATTGCACAACACAACAATAAATTTTCCTGTTAGAACGTGAACTCTGACTAAACATGTCAAACATTTTATCAGAAAGGAAAAATACAATTTACTCTTTAATGTTTTTTAAAGTTGAAAAATTTCTCTGAAGAGCAATGAAAAAATTGGACAAATAATTGACGAATATTTAAATGTATGTATGCAAAATTTGATGTTTTATAGAAAAATAGGAAAAAATATATCGAACGGCACAGGATTAAATTTCATTTCTTAATAAAAGGGTCTGCGCGAAGAGCTTATCCTTGTACACGCGTTTCCTTTATACCCGACCTTTACGATATTGCAATATTCTCTCTTTCTCTTTGTCGCAATCTTACAGCCTTCCGCTTTACATTTTTATCATGCTTGCGAGCACACGACGGTCATATATCTTTTGTAACGATGGATGATTTAGATCATGTTTCCGCATCGAGCAGGGGCGGTTTGACTGCGCCGGCCACCAGCCTGTTGCAAAGAATTACCCCCTCGGTTTTAAAAAAGAAGGAAACGCCGCTTTGTGCGTGGAACCATTAACAAAAAGGACAAGCCAGTGAACGCACCCCTAAGCTATTGTCTGATGATTTTATTGCGGGCGCATAAAGCGACGGCACAATCATTCGAGAAAGTAAGCTTCAAGCGATTTATAATGACTTTATACACATGCGTTAATACCCCAATGCACACGAACAATGGAGCAAAGTTTTTCGAGAGGCACAGATACACAGAAGTTGAAGCTTAAACTTTACTTTTCTTTTCGGTTAAAAATGTTCACGTTTAAATTACAATGATTACAATCATCAAAGGAACATACGTCCTTAGTTTGAGATATTACTTTCACATTTCATGATTATAAAACTGAATTAATATTACAAGTGCCGCAAGACGCCGGGAAATGGCTAGGACATGTTCGCTGATATTTCGGAATGAGATTCTAACTGAGAAAAGTCTGGAGGCGTGGCGGACATGTATACCCGGGAGCACGTGCGCATGTAAATTCGTCGTAAATTTTCTCCAGAGTACTGTCTGTCTCGCGCCAGGGCCAAAATGCAATGCGCGGAACGGCGAAAGCTCCCGTTGCGTCGGGTCTCGAAAAGCGCCATAATGTAATGGAATAATGGCTATTAGAAGGGGGAATATTATCGTCGCGGGGCGCCTCGACCGCCCCGACGTACGGTGGAAGCGTTTTATCGATCGTTCGGCTGCGTTCGGCGCGATGAAGCGAGAAAGGGAAAGTGGCTGGTTCGGTTTACTCATTCTTCCGTATTTCCGTGACCTTCGGGAACCCGACAATGCACCGCCATTTCACCGATCGCGGCCCCGTCCGCAAAGATTTAGCGCCCTTTTAGTCAACCTTGACAATTATACGTCGAGCACGAGAGGAAAATAAATCCCGTCGGACAATATCGCGAGAAAAATTAGTCCTGATAAAGTAACTTTTGAACAATTGAGTGTAAAATTCTCAAATTTAACAGCCAAACTTTAAATTTAAGCCCAAAATAAATAAAATATGTATAATTATATACTATTCAAAAAATCGAATGCATTTATTGCTCGATAATTCTGGCAAATTAGAGCGACAAAGTAATACTATTTTTATAATACATTCAAATATTTATAATAAAAAAAATAGAATCATATTCAAAAGTAAAAAATCAACTTTAAATCATTCAAATTTAAATTTGCTGTATATTCGTTGTAATGGAATTAAATACAACTTTGGTAGTAATACACAATAGCAAAACACAACATTTACAAAAAATACAATCTCGTATGGAAATATAATCCAGCAACTGATTCGAATTATCACAATTGACTAAATGCTGCTAATTATCGCAAGGAGTGCCTCGTTTTTCCTCTCTTCGAAAATCGACGCCGGTAAATCACGGTTCTGCACATTTAATGACGCCTAAGTAGGAAGGCGGTTTACCGCAGGGACAGCGGAGGACTCGACTCGTAGAGTATATATGGCTCTACGATAAAGAAAAAAGAGAGAGAGAGCCAGCAAGTGAAATTGCATTAAACCGGATTAGCCACGGCAGGGTTGATTTAACGAAGCGGAGCGTGCCGTGTTTACCATGAATATGAGAAAGGGCTGTACGCTCTTTATTCATCTAAAGGCGAAACGTAAGTCCGGGTCACGTAAGCGCGACTCCCCGACGTCCCGTCGATCGATGCTCTCTATTTTCCGTATAAGCGATTCCTAAAAGCAGTGGAATTCCGATATAACGCACAGCGACAGCAAGTCTCGTATAAAAAGACTAAAGTTCCGAGGCACGCGCGAAGCTCCTCATTTCAGGCGGGCGAAACGAGGGCTTCGCGAATGTTAGAAACATGAGACACGGCCTAGCAACGAGTTGTACATGTCGCACATTCATAAATCGTGAATGCGCGATGCCTCGTTTTCGAGATGTGCCCCTTTGATGTCGAACAATGCAACCAAGGAACTCGCAATTTGCAAAGAAACTTGCAACGCGTAGATTTTTACCTCTCGGACAAAACGAAGTAAACGTCTGATTTGTTTTAATAAAAACAAATTATAACTTTTTACGTAAAGTGTCATTAAAAAAATTATTAATTAAAAATGTAGATTATAACTATCGCTAGGCATGTTTGAAAGTCTTAGACAAAATTTACGCAACGCAGAATGAGAAAATTTTTAAAAGGCTGCACTTAAAAACGTAATTAATGTCGGGATAATATCTCAAGACTCAGCTGTACGGGTCGGAAATAATTTCGTTGGACGACGCAATATCGACGTAAGTAGTAAGCTGGAGCCAACAGATTGTGGCTTCAGGGAGAGGGAATAAGCGTGTTTTCGTCAGTGATACTGGAAATTCCATTAGATGCGCTCTCGAAAGAGCGTCGAGAGATAGATATGGACAAGTAGTACACACATAAGTTATATCCGACGGCGGCGTAGGTCGATAATTCATTAGTTGAATCGCGTTGACGTTTGTAAACTATGATACAGAACCGCGTCGTTGCGAAACTAGTCACGATGTTCTGCCGTAGTACAGTCTACTATGCTCAAGAAATATTGCTAGTTCAATAGTTCGGCTACAAATATGTACGCGATACATTGACAGACGTTATGCATTATTCCGCAGAATAATGTATTGCAGTATATTTAAGGTGGATATGCGAAACTGAGGAAAATGATGTTTGCCGTGTATCAAATATCGGAACAAATACATACGCGACGTCGACTGAAAGTAAAATGTCCAGTAGTGCATTTTAGAGTAATACCGCAATTTATATCATTAGAGCCAATAACGATATTTAAATTTGCGTTATATACATACTAAATAAGTTTATTGCATCTTAGTTTCCCGGACAAACTTCATAATTTATTCTTTCGCGTGTTTAAATGTATAATTGCTTCCCGATAGCTCGTTAGCCTTCGTAGAGGCTGCAAACGATATTTGATGTTTGCTCCTAATTTGTTCGCGGCGAGAGCAACAAACTCGTAAAACAATGAAAGCTTTACAATCAAAGGGAGGGGAAAAGGCGTTCTTATCCGCCGCTCGATTTCCATATTTATCGTCGTATGTAAATAAGCGATTAAGCGAGAGGTCTGTAACAGACCGAACTGCGACTGTTTCAGCTCGATTTAATGTCTGTCTTTAAGTCTCACGTGAAACAGGCGAAATAAAAGTATTGCGCCGTCGGCTCGAAATAAATTATCGCTATAGACACGAATAACTTCAAAATTATGTCAACGAGGTACAAAAAGTTTAGCAGGAGTATAAATGGGCACGCTCTCCGAAGTTAATTAGTCTCGAGTGCCAGATGGTACGGCACAGAATGGTTCTCACATGAAAACGCGATGCAGCAGGAAAAAGGTTTCGTTTGCGCGACTCATTGCAACAAGAGCGCGATAACAAGTTTTTCGCGATATTCCACTCCATATACGGTAACATTGGCATGATGTCGAGTCGCGTGTACGGTGAATGAAAATATAAGCTTGGGATAATAATCGCCGGCTCATAATTGTTTCGTGAACCGAATACGAAACTTTAGCGTTTATCATATTTAAAAAGAGTACTTACTACGAAAAGCATATGAGTCTAAAAAAAAAAAAAAAAAAAAAAANAAAAAAAAAAAAAAAAAAAAAAAACAAAACGTACGAAACGAGAAATATGTACAATAAAAGCTCGCAAATGTACATTGCGAAGCAAATCATACGATCGATTATTTTTAGACATTCATGTTATCGCATGGACTATCAAATAGCAGGATATTATATATTCTAACTAACTACTCATGATGGATACGACGGATCGAATAACAAATTCCAATCAGTTACTATATGATTGATCAAATAACCGCTATTTCCACATCGCAAATAATTACAATTTATAAATTATGCTCCTGTCATTTATTGGACGTATGTTTATTGAATAGCATTCGTCGTTTCTAAACTAAACATATAATACAAAAAGGATTAATAACATACATATGTAATTTTCAGAATTTCTTTCACTCCCTACTTGTCTTAATATTCTTCATAATCTTATTCATTGCCACTGTATTAAATTTCCTAACACTCAATATTAAGCACTGTAAATATTATGTTATTAAGTACGATTAAAGATTAATTCAAAAAATTATTATCAATTATTTGATTTCGTTACTAGAGACGCAATAAATTTTGTTATTAGCGAGCAATCATTTAAATAATGAATCGGAAATTTCCCATTGATTAAGTGATTAATAGTTTATTCAGACATTTGTAGAAAATATGTGAATATTCGTTAAACCTAATTTTAGCAATCAGTATGACAGAATCTCTATACATGCCAGACGTGCTCTAAATTACACGATAATTATGACATAATATCATTAGCAAATTTGATCTCGCGACAAATTAAATAATATATTTTTGTTAAAATTGCTTTAAAATTTAATAGAGAGATTATCTAAATCATTTTATGCAATTTAACGAAAAATTGGTTCAGTACAATAATGGTATACGTAATACTATTAAAAATTCAATATTTCTCGATAAAATGAAATACATAGATATTCCAATAAAGTAATATGCATCATACTAAAATGATACTAATAATTTTTCCGATAATTTACTGAAACTTAATTTGATCAAAATTGAAATTTTATCGACATAACCAAAATTTCATTAAAAAAAAATCAGATAGTCGAATTAAATCAGAAATTAAGCAATAAATAGTTTGCAGTAAAAATAATAATAGTAATAAAAAGTTAGCATTGTAAATTTTGTTCACTTTAAAATACTGACTTTTTGCCGGTGTTTACGTCTAAAATGCAAGAAATTAAGCCCTTTGCTCAATGACGGATCGTTTGCTTTTAAATATTACACGCAATCGATCAAAGTCTAGCTCACCGACGGTAATCGCGCTTGTTTCTGTCAATAATTAGTGCTGTCTCGACGAGCAAATAGAACGTAACAGGTAAGGCGATTGCAAACAGCTACGGATCTGTCAATAATTATGTAGTAGAAGTATTACAATATATAATGGGAAAGAGAAAGAGAGAATCCTGCCTGCGGATATGATCACATTCGCATAAATATACTCATAATTCAATACTAAAAATAGATTAATTTCACAATAAGATACGCGCAGAAATATTATATCGCCCGCGTGCAGTACAACTGACGTGTAGTCAGTTTGAATCCACGAATCCATCAATACCAATTTTGCGAGCGATTCAATCGAACACACGCAGCATATATTATAATTACGCAGTCTTATTAAAATGCATTCAACGTGCAGTAATCGTTTATTACTCATTTTCTATTTGTGTATCTAATTCGATTTCTACTGCCGCACGATTTATCGCTCACAATTATCAGCGATAATTTTACATTCAATCCTTTTAATCGTGTTTCACATTTACCCGAAATTCGCAGCTCCATAGAAAAATAATAAAAATATATAAAATTTTTTCCGCAATTCAATAAATACTACAAAAAAAAAAATGGCGAAAAATTTGTTTTCTATTCTCTACGAGCAGCTCGCGGCCTCCACGTTTACCACGACGAAGAGAATGATCGCTTGCAAATTAATGAAACGCTCAACGGCCGTGAAAAAATCGGTAATGTGCCAGCAGAAAACATCGCTGGGGTTACGTGAAAAGCAACCGATTCAAATGCAAAATTACAGGATAACTAAATCACAGCACGGTGAATGCAATGGCTGCCAGTTGCGGTGAGAAATTTACCGGATGCGTCAACGCGACGAAAAACAACCGCGAGCGCACGCGTGGCGTATGAGAATTTAAATCTTCACGCTCTGGAAATCGTATATAAAGCGGAAAACACATTCCGCGCGCTCTAGGACTGATGGCCCGTCACCGCATTATATCGATACTCGATGCCTGAGCTTCTTCTTTTTAATGGATACGTCGATACGCCGACTGCCTGACATTTCGATACGCTTTTATGGCAATCGGTCCAAGCCGCAAAAATCTACTTCGTATCGTGGAAGATGCGCAACGTAAAGAGGTCAGAAACCGACGTGACGAATACTATCTCATGACTCGAATCATATTTTACTCCCGATCAATCCATATTCTAATGCATGCATAATAAAAAAGCTTTTGCTTGGCAAAACGCGCCATGATATATCTTTTCGTATTCTATTTTGCATGGAAATGTCATGTACATAATAATTCGTGATAAAATTTGAAACAATATCAAAAAGTAGATTTAAACTGCATTTAAACTGCATAACAAATGAAAATCATAATATATGATAATTAAAAAATAATTTAATATTTTCAAATATTCATAAAGTTGTATCCATAAAATATCTGATTATCCTGCTATTAAATCGTTTTGACAAAATCTTCTTTTTTTTTCTATTAAAATGTAAAACTTAACTAAATTTTGCTGGTACAGTAGAATTTTGTTTTACGGTGAAATATTCCGAACAACATGACAAAATGATTATAAAGACATAAATTTGAATTGTCAGAATAGAAACATGTATATTTGAGAGAGAATGTTATTTTGTTAGTATTAGTTTTAATGTAAGGACTGATTTAGAAATTTGTTAAATTCATTTATTCTAACGAAACTTTATGAAACCTCCTTTTACAGCGCGTAATATATTTAAATGTATTTTAGATTTTCTTAAAACGCATTTGTCTAGACAATTGCGCAACGTTACCCATTATCGAAATTGCAGCGAACTAATCTACTGCATTTAGGGATAAATAACTAGATTTAAACATTGTTCACATGCACAGCTACTGGTATAAATAAAGTAACATATAGTATTGTAAAAGATGTTCAGATCGTAATTCAAAAAATGAGCGATCTCTCGTATCGCAAGGATGAACGACGCAATTTGCGGTCGTGCTGCAGCGAATCATAACACTTACATTATCAGGGTACCGTGTCGGAACTTGTCGCGAGATTTGCGTGAACGTGACAATCTTACCTTAAGCTGATGTTGCGGTCGTCTGAGCGCGCCCTGGTCTCGACGTCCACCCAGTCGATCAGCTTCCGCTTCCAATCCCTCCATCGAGGACTCGGCTTCACTCAACCAGGCCAAGAACTTGTCTAGAGACCGGTCAAAGTTGTGCAGCGAGTTCATCGCGGAGTGCAGTAGTTTCCCTCGATTGATGATGCTGGAAACGAATCGGTCGATACAGTATTACATCCGTGATCTACAGTCTGATTCAAAGCAAAGTTCCTTAACTCGGGACGCTATAGACGCGAACGGAAGCCCTAGAGCGAATGTTTGCGCCATGTTTGCTCCATAAGCAATTCCAAAAGACGCGCATTTTTTTCGATTACGTTTTCTTTGGCAAACTCGGAGAATCGATCTTCTATTAATTAAAATTTTATTAATTAAATAGAGAAAAAAGTTATTTTCAGTTCGGGCTAAATCTTAACAGTCTAACAACAATACTTCTGTGTGAATTTCTCTACACTTATTTCTTGAACTAATAAATATTTGGAGTTTATTGAGTTGGAAATAAGTATACAAAAATATTATTATTAGGCTATCAACCTGGAGTTAACCTGGAGCGAAAATAGCGTTTGTTTCTATTTAACTGAATTGCTTATTATTTTTTATCGAATTTTATTATATTATTTTGAAGTTTACATTGAATTGATTAGTATTTTAAATTAATTTAATTATATTTAACAATCCGGTTATAATTTAAAGTTTATTTGATTCTATTCATTTCATAAGTTTAATGTCAATAAAAAATTGAGTAAGGAAATGTGCTACGAAAAATTGAAGAAAACTCCGCAAACAAAGAAATTACTATCGCTCACCTCGTATTAAGATTGTTGTATCTCTGGTTGATCGTTTCCGTCATTTTCTTCACTCGTGTCGTATCGTCCTGCTGATAAACCGCTATCAGCTTCTGAGTGAGCTGATTAAAAAGTTCGATGTGATGTTTGTACTGGTGCAGCTCGGCGTGAAACGACTGTGGAGAAAAGAAAGGGAGCGAGATCGTGAAATCGAAGAAGGTGGGCCAGCGGGCGAAAAAAGGAAACTTATCTAACTCCGGCTTCGTATCGAGTTAGAAGAAGCCGTGCCTCTTTTGCACTCGAGCCTCGATAAGTCAGCGAAGTTAAACCTTCGAAGAGAGCTTCGACTAAAAGTTTTACGCCGATATACCGTACGATGCAACTTTTCTTTAGATATCTGTCGGCACTGATTGGTCCCGATCAGACTTGCAAAGTGCATTGGGATAAAACCGCCGTATAAATAACGATTTTTTTTTTAGCAAATGAAAAACAAGCAAAATCGATGTACGTTAGAACACATGTACGTGAAAATAACATTATGATATCAAAATTATATCGATTGCGATATCTTTGTCTGTCGGAAACAACGAAATAATCACTTAAATATTTCGTAAACTTTTGTCGGAGTCTATTAAAAAGATAAGCGAATTTAGGGAAGAAACACAGCGAGCGCGTCCTACTCAAAGACAACGGGGAAGGCACACTGCCGCGGAAATAAATTATTCCATGAATATCTCATTCGGTTCTTTTGAATCTAAACAGAGCTTCTCGCACGTAATATGCTTCGCCGGCTGAAATCTCGTTGATTGAGACGTTGGAAGCTCCGCTCCTTCCCCACAATCTTTTTTCCGACCGCGTTATACTCTCCTATGCAAAGTAGGAGAAGATTACTAGAAAGAGCTCATTACTGGGCAGATGGATTCCAAAACGTTCGCTCTCTTTAATTCTGCTTACGAATGGGAAAAGTTTGCGGCTTTAGAAAACATTTGCACCCGCAAACTTTTGATGTACGTTCAGTGCTTGCGTAAATTACATAATAATACAAAAGAATTTCGCATCTTTATAATTATTTACCATTTGCGGTAAACACAACAATAATCACATATAAATTTTAATACGATATCATAAAACATTTTTCTAACATTGAATGTTATGTCATTTTGTATTCGAAAAAGATTGCAACTTACAACCTTTATTGGTTATCGTAAAACGAAATGCTGTTAGTCAGCAGAGCTATCTCAGTTAATATCAGTACATTTCCGATGCAATAAAAAAAATGCAGTATCGAAATATCTTGCGCTAAAAATAAGCTATAAAATATCTCTTCATAAAACTAAAATTGGGATTTCCATTTAAACACTGACACGATCAAACTCAAAGTAACGTTTACAATTGACCTCTTCGATGAAATGTACATAACTAAAATAAGTATTTTTACAACATTCCAATGCAACGGTATTTTAAAGCAATTTCGAGCAAATAATGTGTCGGCACTTTAATATAAAGTGACGTCAATCTCTCAATCTCCATTAAATATTTTATACTCGAAGATTACTCGACGTTTTCGACATTGCAGATAAGTCAAATAGGCAGACGTATTATCACACCGCGCTTTTTTTCTCTTCTCACTATTCACCAAAGACAGACACTTCTCTCGCGCGGCACTAAAAACTCACCGCCCGATTCGAAGAGCTAACGCGGTTACTTGCAGAAAGACGGAAAGAGAGTTCGATGTACCTTTTGTTCCCTGAGCTGCGCCTCGAGTACGTCGGCGGTGTGCCCCACAGCTCGCATTCTCTCGAGTCTAGTTTCCATTCGTGCTAGCCAGACCTCCACCTCGTTTCTCTTCGCCTCATATCGCTGACTGTCTCCCAGCATCATGTCCAACTGCGTCTTCCTTTGCATGACTTTTGAATTCGTTTCATCCCAGTGCTCCCTCAGCTTGGTGACTGCAACATTAAGCAGGCAAACGACGCGATGAGAGCACGTTATTGCAGCGTATACAACCATTACTTTTTTAAATCCTATGAAAACGAAAATCACAGCGAGTACTTTTGACACTGAAATTTCTGGAGCAACTTAGTTTGCAAACTAATCACACTAGATTACAAAAAGTTTTGAAAATTGTGTGCCAGAAATATGTACATTTGAAAGACTTTATAACGCTGAAACTCCTAATTTTGAAATAAAAATCTTTCACGCACGCTGTCAAGATTTTCTACTTACATGAAAAAAGATATGCAATAAAGTGAATTAAAATTAATATAATTAAGAGAGAGCACATTATATATTTAAGTTTACTAAATTGCTCATGATGGACAGGAATACATTGCAAATTGTTTTGATTCACAAAGACATTTTTACACCTTAAAAACGAGTCAAAGTGCATCGAATGGCTAAGCAGTGGGAGGCATTAAAATCATAAAATATTGCTACTATTTGTACGTAATACTTCTTCCTTAACAGATCATATACATGAACTAAGTCAACACCTCACTCAAAAATAATACAAAATGTTAAGTCGGAAATATCACAAATGGTAGCACTCGGATTACTATTTTTGTTTTTTTTTTTTCGTGTCTCTTTAAACTTGTCCCTTTCCGTACAACTCCCTCGAAACAAAAAGCCTACGTCGAAATTCACGCCGTACGCGAGGCATCAGTTGGAAACAATCCAAACTGTAATGGCAAGTTAGAGAGCACAGCTGGATAAAGCAGGCGCAAAACACTGGCAACGATTCAATATCCGCAACAACAAAATTCGCACGCGTGAACATCATGTCCGTGTACCTTTAAGAATGCACCTTATATGCGCGATGTTTCGAGAGCGCATGTCGCCAAACAGCACGGAAACTAAAATATAATAACAGTTCTGATAGAGAGATACTCTTTTAAAGAAGAAACCCATAACGATTCTGTTAATGTACATTTCGAAAGCACACACGATAAATATCATTTTAATGAAAAGATGTAAAAAAAAAACAAATAAACAAAGTCAAAAACATAACGGCCGAAATAAAAAAAATTCTAATTTCGATAAAAGCATACTGCATTTGCATAGTATATCTTGTCAAATAAAATATTTGTTTCAAATATCAATGGCGCGCCGCGGAATATATTTCAAAAGATTTTAATAAAAGTATTTCTTCAATATAGCGAAATCATTTATCATTGCATGGGCCTTTTAATATGATAGATGAAAAATATCATGTTATACGCGAACCATGCAAAAATTACAAATTTTTAAATAAAAAAAATGTAGCTTTTTTATATATTCCTGAAATTCTAGATTTTTCTTCTGCTAAAGTTTTACTTTTATTTTTCATTCGTAACAATAATTAATCCTATAATAAAATAATAAAACTTGTAACTTTAATTATTACATATTGATTTGATGTTTAGATAAATAAAATTTATAATTGCATATGATAAATTTGAAATTCAGACAATTATCTAAAAAGATCAGGAAAACCGCTATTAAATTGATATAAAAATGTTTGAAAAACATTTTATATTTTATAAAGAATTTTGTTGAAAACTATTTTTTTATATTTTATGGGTTATTTATTCTGAACAAAGGTTAAAAAAAAATGTTTTTCTTTTCCTAGCAAGCGAAAAAATTGTAACAAATTACGGTGGATTCGCTGACGGTGCAACCGTGAGGACAATTTGCATCGTAAAGGATTCCCGAATCTTACATATTCATGTGTTTACTGTATTAATAGTTTCTACTATTCCCAAAGTTCTAACTGTTCGGTTTAACACGCCGCGTTTCATCCATTATTCAAACATATTAAACGACACGCGACACACACTTATAAACCAGGCAAGACTTTAATAATCCTGTTATGAATACGCGTGACACGTAATTTGGGGAAGGTGCGCCAAATAAGGGGGTTAAAAAACGGATTGCAAATGCGCACACGTACGCCGACTTTTCAAAAGCCTTGGCTTCATCACTTCCCCATTCGCTCGTCGTGCGAAAGATGGGGGCGTTACTTCAATGACTTTCAACGACTTATTATTATGAGAGCAATTCGCCCTCATCGACCCCTATGCACTTCGACTTGCACCTCGAAGCCGCCCTTATGTTCGCCAACGTATATTTTTCTGCCTGCNTGCATGCAAATTACAAGTACCGAGATCAGTTGAGAGAAAGATTTAGAAGCGACGCTTGCTCCAATAATCCTCTTTAATTGCAACGACAATCCGACGAATGTGTCGACATAGTTTTAATTAGTTCTCAATTCCAATTACGTTGGTCTCTCGACGAAAAAAATGAAAAATGGAAAAAATACTAAAACTGACAGTAACAAAATATTAAAAATCACCTTCCGTAATAGATTATTAGCGTTCCATTTATTTCACGTGTTTTAAGTTTCAAATTATTAAAAAATGTGATTTTTAACATTTTATATTTATACATCAATTTTGGCTGATTTATTTCAGTAACAAGCACTTTTAATATCATCAACTCAATTAATTAATATCATATTAATAAATTTCTCTAAATTTAACAATTATATTAAAAGTTACTTTAAATTGTGTATATATATATATATATATAATTAAGAAGTCTCACTGTTCATGATTGCGTTCATGCGCTGTTCATGAAGCATAATGTACATATGAAGAATACATTTAAGTGGATTTCTCATATATTTAAGTAGAGAGAACCGAAAGAGGATACAACACGCATCTTTCTTCTGTTTCCTTCCATTATATAAATCAAATATAAGAGAGCAACTGACCTAACGCTTGTTGTCACGTCCGCCAAAACCTGAAGAAGATTAATGCGTTCTTGGTTGAACAGACTCTCCAGATGTAAGGGAAATCACATTAGAGTAAAAAGATATCTACTTCGAAATTACATTGATTGAACATTATTTTTATCACAAAAAAATTTCGTTCTTTTAATATAGAAGCATATACTCTTTAATTTTTCATCCTCTCTTTCATATTTCATCTTTGTTTATTCACTCTAAAGAATTTAATAAATATACTCTATTAAATGCGTTACGCGATAACATCAATTATCGCGATAGAATAATGAAAAATTTTTTTATTTTAAAGTTCAGGATTAAATAACTGCGACTTCAATTTTTTCGTAAATCGATAAATCTCTTGGAATAACAACTCAACGTAAAACGCGAATGAGGATTCTCGCATAGATGGAAACTGTGGAAGCTATTGAAAGAAAAATATATACAGTATCAAGGCACCTGGAATGAGTTATCGGCACACCTGAGTCTGCCAACGACCTCCTCCACAACAAACATACATATATTGCACGAGCTAGTATAGATTATGCAGATAGTCATATACATGCAAAACTGACGAGCATATTCACGGGGGAGGAGTCACAAAGTTGCCAAGAACGCATTGTCTACGAGACTATCGAGATTCACGGTATCAATAGAAGACTCCATCGCGAAATACTAACAACTCACAAAGTTCCCCTCTTTTCTCTTTTTCTCTCCTTCAGTTCATTCAATAAATTGTAAAGTTCCAAATTGTATTTTATCACGAGCTCATACATAAAACACTTTTCAAAAGATTAATTCTGATGTCAAAATTGAAAAAAATCACTGTTGTTATTATTACTTAATAAAACGGTGTTATAATAGAAAATCCATACATTTTAATGACACTAATTCATTCGTTATCTCGTTCGATGAAAATCGTATTTCGCTCGTTTGATGCTAATTAGGAATCGGATCGATATTTGCGGAAATGTTTCTTGGTAGAAGTAGCAGAAACGAAAATCAGATGATTTAGATAGATTATTCCTTTTCTCTCATAATTCTCTCATTTTCACGATATTTCATGCATCACTATTACATTTTGATAAATAGTTAAATCCATTTAAATATCCTTACAATATAATAAAATAGCTAAAGAGATGTGAACAAGTTATAAAGAGAGATAAAATTATTTATAAAAAATACGGGACAATCATTTATGCCAAAATAAAAACGTAATAAATTAATGCATTTACTTTCTATTTTTTAATTTTATCACGCAAATATCCAGTGTATATCTATTATAATTGATGAAAGTAAGACGTGTTTTTTGTCAGATGCATTTTCTTAAATATAAAGTAACCTAGATTCTGCAAATATAAAATCATTCAATAATCGTTTCACTTCGCGACTTCAATGCAAGAGTATTAAAATATTTATGATGAACGTCACGTTGCAAACAACATAATAAAAATATATTATGCGCCAATGTAAGATCGCTGCGTAATTAATTCGCTTTTTGCTGTGCATCACGTTTTAATCCATCAACGACGTCATCGCTGTCGAAGGTGCAAACATTACGGACAAATCGAAACGCGAATAACTGCGACAGAAGATGCCATGCCGAATAACACTCAACTGTAAACTTCGTTAACTTGACTTCTCCTAAGATTTCTACGGAGCCTCGCAAGTGGATTACGTTCGAAACGCAGGCCGGCAAAGTTATCTGAAAGTTATACGCTTTGTTCATTGTTGTTCCGCACGGTAGTTCGAAACGGCGCGGTATCTCGATCGTTCGAAACAAATAAAGATAGAATTGTTCAACTACCGAAAGGTAGCGAGCTCCGACAGCGAGTTAATTTAATCCGTATCTGAATTTAATAAGCTGGCGCGCGCAGTTCAATCCTCGAGAACGAAAGTCATCTGCGTAACTTTTGTCACGCGTTCATAATTCAAGGGATATCGATTTAACGATTTATTTTTACATTAGTATTAAATTTATTAGAGAGAGACCGTGAGACCGTATTATATAAAATTAACATTAAATCAAATACTTATATGTATAATCACAAATATTAAAGTGCTGCTCGGAAAAATTTCTTGCAAAACAATACCGTAAAACATCAACTATGTGAAGATACTTTCCGCTTTCTCATAAATAAAAATTATAAGCTACTGAAAGCTCTGCAATCTTATTTTTACAATAAGGGATCGAAAAAAAAAGTCGAAAACTTTTACCGTTAAAATTCAAACGCGCTTTCGTGAATTTTTTCGGTTTATTTCTTGCCGACGGGGGAAAGTTCCAACTAAACTCTGGAAAGAGATTTTGCGGTAATGATCGAGCCAAGTTGCATACATTATGTACTACTAGAAATATTCTTCTACAAGTTTGTACTGAATACTTTGTTTTAATAAGAATGTATGAGAAATATAAAAATATTCCAACATAAAACTGATTCCTCGTGAAAATTTGAAAAATAAAAGGTTCACGTAAAAAGAACAAGTTGTCAATGTAATAAAAGATAACGTACACAAATGTGATAATTACTGGAATATAATATGGATAACTAAACCCAATACAACATAACTAAATAATTCATTATTAAATTTCAATCATGGTAATATTAACCTTAATCACAAAGCATTACAAAGGGATTATAAACCGCATATAATTATCTACTTCCAATCAATATATGTTGACCAATATGCATTAGTAGTGATTTCACTCCAATCCTTTCTCGTATATAAATTATTACAGTTCGCGTAAATAAGAAACGAAAAAAAAAAGGTTTCTCAGCAGCCATTTTGTTATTTAGTCTCTGCCTTCTTTTTCCTTCCTTTTTCTCTCACAATAGATTTCACACATAAATTTTACGCGTTAGTCACGTTGGGCTTACAGCGCACAGACGGTTTTGCAAAAAGTGTCAAGACTAATTGAAAGCGCAAAGGAGGGGAAGGGGAGGGGGACGAAAAATAATACAACCGGAAAGGACGAAGCGGATAGGGGAAGACAAGGAGAAACGGAAGACCCAGACGACGCACAAAACGCCGGAGGTAGGAAACTTTACACGACCGAAATGGAATTTCCGATAAACTTTGGGCTCATCGGCTCCGAAGTCGTCGCCGTCGACGTCGCTTTCAACCGTGTGTGAACCCCTCTTCCATTACCGGTTCTGTAGACACAGTTTCTTTCTGTCTCGCGGCGGAGGGAGGGGAAGCACACACGGAGAAAAGCTGGAAACCCCGGGAGAAAGTGGAAGGCGCGGGAAAATCGCGGCTCCGGAATGAGAAATTGCGAGACGCACGGCGCGACGACGCGGATACGTGAGACGAGTGCCAAGCGGTTGTGGCGTTTTAGTGTCCTCACTGCGAGATTTCGAGGCTCGCCAGGACCGCTTCTTTGTAATTCCGCGTATTCGCCGAAACTACANGCACTTTACTTTACTTTTACGCCCCCGGGGGAACCGGCGCGCGAAAACAATATTTTCATCGACCGCGGCGCACAGCCGACTCTTATCTCGCCGTAAGAAATTCGCGTCAATAAAAGATTGCCTTTGCGTGACGAAACGTCTTCGTCTGCCGTGAATGATTTCAGTCGACGCGGGAGTGTATCTTAGCTCTCGCGTTCGCGGGGAAACAAAAACGCGACTGGCAAGGGAAATACTCCGCGCGTGAAAGGAAACGGCAAAGCGATGCATTTCCGAAAGATTTCCCTCGTAGGAGCGTCGCGTCGCTCCTCACTGACTGCATATTCTTATTTCTTTACGGCGCATCTCTCGAGAGGCAGATAATAACTCCGCCGCATAAGTGGAAAATTCAAATGCGCCGGCATTACGGACGTGTCTCCCTTCTTTCTCTCGGACGGAGAGAGCGTGCGTAAACCGATTACGGCGCGGAAAGTCTCCTCCGCAACCCCCCTTAATAATATTTCTTTAAATATCGATCTCTTTACGGAAGATGTTACACTCGGACTGCATTCGTTCTTCTCTACGCGCGTTTATTCCTCGACTTTAAATTCCTACTCCGTCTCACTTATCACGTTATTACCAGGAAGTTCGCCCTACTTCCGAAACTTTCAAGTGCCTTACCATTAAAACTCTATACTCCCCGTATGATTTTTGTTTTTTTCTTCCCTTCGCGCGCGAAACGCAATAATGGGCGCGAGCCGCGCGACTTTAGAGAATAAATGGCGTATAATAATGCGACGTCTCGACGGAATAGAAGTTAGCCGTGCGCGTCTAACCGTACCGCGCCACGTCCACGTTGTGACTGTCCAACCCTAGACACCAAAAACTTTTGTAATATTCCACCCGAAATTTCATCATGTACACACATATACCGGAGGAATTCATGTGTACTCATCATATGTATTCTCATTACTACTAATGCGCCACCGAGTGTAGACTCATTGGGTGGCCGACGAGGGTTTACGACAGATATCAAATGGAAAAGAAATATACCGCGTAAAGCGACAACAAGAGTCGCTTGTAAAAAAATATATATATACGCAGATTATAGCGTTGAAAACGCTTCAGAATCCTGCGCGAGCGCGGCGGACTGCACGGCAGTTTCTTCGTTTGTGAGATGAGAGCGCGTCCGCTTACTAATACGGCAACTGTTTTCAACGATTAAATTATTTTCCCCGGGTAGCGGGACGAGCGCGGCTTTTTCATAACGGGCTGTCTTTCGCAAAAAAGCTTTCCTCCTTACTGCTGAGCATAACTCATTGAGCCTGCCTAAACCATTGCAGCTATATTTCAATCTTTTTACTCGGCGCATTCAATTAACTCGGGCATAAATTTCAGCGCTACACGCGATATATCTCCGTGCATTACTAACCCTTTTACTACATCTTTAATAAGATGCTCAGTTATTCTTTAATAATAGTAAATCACTCTCTCTCCACGGCTTTAACGTTCCAGTTACGTGAAAATCCGTACCACGACGTGGCGCGTTTATTTTTTTCGGAGATGATTGATCGATACAGCCGTAGTGCCGCGCCACGCGTCGGAATTGCCGTGTAATTCCTGCAAATTGTTTGCAAATTGTGCGCTATTACCGTCCATGAATTAGAACGGGATAACGATGGCAAGCTATAGCGCACATTTTGCTCTTGAAAGAAGAGCATAATTAACGGAGAGAAAGAGAGAGAGAGAGAGAGAGAGAGAGAGAAATTATGTTTTTTAGTACAATTATTACGATATCGCTATATTGCAAACAAATTGACCAATACTAGTCTACAAGTTTTCATTAAATAATAATACGTGTTTTTCAAAAGCTGTCAAATAAAATTATTCAGATATTTATTTATGAAATATTTTATTTCTCAAATGTGATTTTTCGAATTAAAAGAAAAAAATTCATGTCTAAGACGCGTACGTCATTTTAAAATTAAAAAAAGATTCTGTCTAGAGTCAACTTGAAATAAAAATGTAATAAAATATCACTTAAAATAAAAATGTAATAAAGTATTCACTGCTAGTGAATTTCTCACGAATCCTTCAAATAAAGTATTTTATTTGAACTGCCATCGAAATATGTCTGCTATTTGAAGATACTCGTATATCAAAATAAAACACACACACACACACACATACAGATAAGTGTGGACGAAAACAAAAATCACATTACTCTGTTTGCTACAACAATAAAACTTTCCAATACAGCTCAACAGTCTTCATGCTCAAGTCGTTCCATTATTTTATTATTTCTGTTATACCTGGTTGTGCTAGATCTTGTTATTTCTTTGGTACTATGCAAGAAAAAAAACGAACGGATGGAAATACATCATTTATATGCTTCCTCCCAAAGTCACTAATTTCCCTCACTTACTATAACTAAGGATTCGTTATTTTTCAAAAAGCCACGTCAGCGCTCCGAAGAACCTTCATTCAAACTTCCGTTCACATATGAATTTCATCGATAAAATGTCACCTGCGTATCACACATCATGCATCATCGTACACTTAGCATCGCCATCCATTTTTCCCCGGTACACCTAATGCCCCGTGTAAAGAGTTCATAGAACGGTATAACGGTATTAAATCGATCTCGCTGTCGCGTTCAATTGCATCCAACGGAGGATCCGCCGGAGCAGGACGTCAACGGATTTTACGAAAATCAGAGGCGGAGCTGCCACGCTGCGCGCGTAACCCTGGGAACTTTCAGTTGGTTTTAATGCGATTAAGCCGTGGAAGGAGCACGAGGTGAGGGACAAATCAACTCTCGCAGGTCCTCTATACGAATGTCCCGAGACAGAGCGGGAAGAAGGACCGGAATGTATAATCGCGACTTCGTAAAGGCCGGCGCGCCGTGCGCAGCCTCGGAATTAAGATCAAAGGGGAGACCAACGGATTCTTTCTTTTTCGCACAAGTTGAGATGTACGAGTTCCGAGTTCGAGGACTAATAATCAACCGTCGCTTACAACTCTCTGTCTCTCTCCCTTCCCAAAGTCATGAAAAAACAGACTAGCAGACGACATTGTCAGAAACAAGAACGAACATTAACAGCGACGGTTAATTACGTGCTTGTATAACCCCTTCCAGTCTGGGCTTGCCTTTCCTCCGCTGTCCAACAGCAGCGCGAGCACTGTTTCGCGAGTCTGTAACTGCGAAAGTTCGAACAGTTGATGTTGCAAAGAGTTTAAAACTAATTAAAGCCGCGTCATCCGACTTTATGAAGAATCTTGTTTCGCCGCGTGACTGTGCGAAAAACTTCTTAATTTTAAGCGATATTAGCGACGTATCTGCCCATATTTAATCTACGTTGAAAATAGACGTGCACAAATTCAATTTAAGGTAAAATGAAAGTTATCGATTACATAACGGCTCTGTTCGGCTATGGGGCGACCCCTCCAATCGAAAGAATTTTTAATTAAACGCTTAGACAGCCGACAAATATGATATTTTCCCTTTCTGCATCTAGAACAGCGGAATTTTCAATTAAGGCGAAATGTCGAATAATATTTCAAATAAAGCCAAATTGTAATTGGATCAAATATATATATGTATGTATTAATTGTATACACATTACTACAGTCTAACGGTAACGAGAGTGATGTTTTATACAAATCAAAAAATATTTCAAATTTTCACAACTTTGAAGTATTTACTTCATCAAAATGCTTGTTACATTATATAAAAGACATTTGATTTGAAAAATAACACTAAATTACAACTACATGCTTTTCTTTCTCTCTCTCTCTCTCTCTCTCTCTCTCTCTTTCTCTCTCTCGAGGAGTAATAAAAGATTGGTTTCGATTTCAGAACATTGTTGAAAAGCTCCCTTAAATATCACAGGTATTGATTAGGTGGTCCTAGCAAATGTCACGATCAGAAAATATTCGTCTCCGGAATATTTGAACGGGCGAAGACGCAGTTCAAAGCCGGTTATTGCCGACAAGCGGTGGCTCCTTCCAGCCTCGAGAATCCGCCTCTAAATCCGCCCATATATCCGCTCGCGCCGCGTCGATATAGACATCGTGGATTCATGTGATTTTCTAACGTCGTGGTAAGACACGCTGACCGCGAAGGATATTCACCGACAGCTGGAATTTTCCTGCGACTTTCTGCTCGTTTTCTGAAACGCGCGGGTGAAACAGAACGGAGCGAATACGGACGATACGGGGGATCGGGCATCGGAATTGAGAATGGTTAACCGCCGGCCAAAAAGCAAGCGGGGAAAAAGGGAGACGCGAGGGAAAGGAATAGAGAGAGGAGATAGACGAGCGAAAAAATGGCGAGTAAAGGGTAACCGAGGGGGAAAAACGATGTTTCACAATCGCGTGCTCATACGCGGAGATAATTTTCGCATGTCGAGCGGCGGTTCCGCGGCGTTCCGCCGCTTCGATATCTATTGCATTGTAGAGATTGCACGTTGCGCAGTTTGTCTTCTTTATTGGCCGTGACAAAGATGCATACGTCATGCATGTGTCGCACGCAATTCCGCCCGACGAACATCCTAATGAGATCCATTTCCGATACTTGAAAGGCGTGAATATTGCTGCATAAAAATGTGCGGGAACGCATATGCTATTAAACAGAGAGATAGCATATTATTTCGCCCCGAGTTACTTGCCTGAAACAATCGCCAGGCAAAAAGCGTAGCGTTGGATATATTTTATTTTTCTCTTGCAATCGCGAAACCTTTTATATTTTTCATCTCATAATGTCAAATATAAATGGTACGATTTAGAAGATTCGTGACACGATTTCTCACACGTTGTATCAATTTCCGGCGTTATTTCTAAAATATAGTGCATTTTACACGGGAAATACCGGTACAGGTTCGCTTGTCTTTTACACAGAGGAAACGGAAATCGAAATTCAATCCTACAAACGTGCGTTGTATCACTATCCGAGATATCTACCATACAAGTCGCAATATAAAGTTTCGCAAATGAAACTGTTATTTTTGCTACGTTGATTCTCGACGTTGTATTCTCTTCTCTTTCATTGCTCTTGCTTAACGAATGAAAAATTCCGGCCTTCGTTTGAAGACTGCACTTGCTGACAAGAAAACTAAATCAAAAAGCGCTCTACACTGCCTTCATTTCCATGATATAAAATTAATAAAGATGTTTTATAATTAAAGCTAACTCGCGTGCATGTTGCGAATATATCTTGGGGGTATTATTCATGTAAAGTACGGTAAAAAGTAAGTAAAAAAAAAGAAAAGGTAAATCTAATGCAAAATATATGAAAAAGACAACGTAATAATATATTCATGAATAATTTTGTGAAAAACACCATCCAAAGAAGATTGTTATATATGCTTAAGAAAATGTTTTAAAAAAAAAAATAAGCCCGAAGTCTCTATAATTTCAATATAAAAATAAAAACAGTATAAAGATATATTTTAATAAGGATTAAAACATAAGCATAAGAATGGCACAGTTAGCAAGTAATTCTATTGTCTGTTTAGAGCGAAAATAATGTTTGCCATAAAAGTGGCCAACTCAGGATAGAAAACAAGAGGCAAATGAGTGAAAAAACAAGTAAAACGGCAGATCAGATCACCATTTTAATTGACTCTCTTCGCCCTACCAACCTTATGGTTCTTCTAAAACTGCATTTGCACGGAAAGCAGATACTTTCTATGCAAATCGATGCGATGTTAAGTAGCTCCTTTGCCTCTCGCTATTCCACGCTTGTCCCTATCGTTTAAGTTAGGCGACTTAACATTGGAAACTACTAAAATGAAATCAACGTTTAATCCGGAAATTAACTGAAAAGGATACAATAACATAATTACATGAAGCCATTCGAAATCAAAGCAAATATGACAAATATAACAGATCACAAATTTATTGCGATTTCATTAAATTAATTCGCGGACGCTTTTGCTTCAAAACCACGGACGTATATATTAAATAAAACCATATTATAGAGAGGAGAAATATATTTCATGTAAATGAAATTTCAATCTCGCTGTAAAATGTAACACGCTGTACGGAAAAGTGACGTTATACATAAATTTTTTATCTAAAAAATTTTGCAGCGTAGGGAGAAACAGTTAAATTACTTATTAATTGCAAGAAAACAATATTTAATCTTGTTATGAATTTTTCCTTCCTTTTTGTGTTCCTCCCTGTATAGTACATATTACTACTACGAGCTCCAAATTTCTTTAGCGTGTAATGTGATACTTAAATCTTTATTACCACGATAATTTGCTCGTTAAACATTATTGCTTCATATTTGATCATGGATGACTCAGTCGCGTCCGCGTCGAAGATCCCATCAGTTTTATCGTAATTTATCTGAACTTTCTACTCTTTTCTTCCAGACAGACGGCCCGGACGTGACAAGAAAACAGTAAGTAGCTTACGTATATAAGGCGGTCACGCGTATCTGTCGAAGAGGTGACCGTTGCGACCGGTGAATAACCTTTCGTCCCTTCTAAAGAAAGTCATGCAATTTTTCCCCCCATCCGTCGCTAACGAGGATTTCCAAAGGCGTACCGGTGGGACTACGATCTATTCCCGTGGCCGAATGTCTGAATTTTCGATGAACGACCTTCGCGGAGATTCGTAATCGTACCGAAATATGAGATACGAAGAATAGGGTCAGAGGAATCTAAAAGGAAATCCGTCTGGCGTCGACATTTTTCGATGGATAGTAGTACGACGTCCTTATTGACCTCCCGCATAGCCAGAGCGTAACCACGAAACCACCTTTTGACGTATCATCTGACGTTTTTTTTATCAACGACAATATCTAGCGACTGTACGAGACAACTATAAAAGAACGGACGTTAATTATCTGATACGACTTTCATTAATCGTACCTTTCATGAAGAAGTAGAAATATAAACTGACACACGGCACGCCTACTTGACATCTGAGTGTTACTCGGTAATGATAAAATAATGAAACATAATAACAATAGCGGATGCTTGATAGGCATTAAAAGTACAAAACATAACGTGGAAACACAAATGTTTTTTTTCTGCCATGCTGTTTGCCCTCTCGTAACTACGTCTGACAGTGATAAACTCAATCTACTGAGAAAGCAAAAGCATACGGCGGACCGGTTTTACACGCAACCGTAACTGCGAGTTATGACGTTTGCGCCCTCCCCCCCAGTGCAACGCACAGGCACGCACTACCCTCCACTCTAGTATACCACATTCAACTCTTTGATTACAGGTGTAAACTGTTGTAGTATCTATCCCAAGAGCGAAATGAACGCATGCGAAAACGTCATTCATCCTGAAAGCCATTCTTTCAGGCTATCTGAATGCAAATATTTATAGCGCTGAATTTCACCCTAAGACCAGCAAGAAATTCGATAAGATTCGCAGAAAGCAGTAGATTGAGAATATCGAAAAGAAAGATTAATCAAGAATAAGAATCTTGCTTATAAAAATAATAGATTTTTTTTTAGTCACGTTTTTAATTCTTCATTAATATGTTACATTTTATTATCTTAAAACTCAATTTAATGGGTTAATATAGATAATTATTTTTATATTCATTTGCAAAAATCTCTCACTAATCATTATATATGTAATATAAATTATTATATTATTCATTTAGATTTATTAATATTATATTACATTTTCATATTCACAATCTTTACCCTTTCAATAGAAATATTATGAAAAAAGACTTTGATTCTGACAACTAAGTATGAATACTAAATATTCCTTATAAAAGGGAGATTTTAATGTCTCAAATAAAAAGCTAAAAGTTAAAAAGATTAACAATGATAACATAATGACATTGCGCCGGTAATAATGTGATAACAATTTGCTTGTAAAGCCAGATCATACATGCATGCCAATTAGTCAATATATTTTGCTACACAACTTTTAATTTATTGTCCGAGTTGAGTTTATACTGCATGATACGAATTCCCTTTAGATAACACGAACTTTCTCATTATAACAAGCACGGAATATTATCTGACGGTATTCTTGGTATTTCGGCAATTTCATCTTGTTGTTCAAAACCGTGTAATTTCTGTAATTAATATCAAACGCGAAAAACTATCGTAATGTAAAAGGAATGTGCGATAATAGCCAGAGCTTAAAATCCTATATCGATATACATACAACCTGATTTTGCTGCGCGACAATGAGACCATAAAAAAAAAAAAGATAAATTACATATATGAATATAAAGCCGTAAACTGTATTTAAAGTATGGCAAAACGTATACGTCTGCGATTCTCTTTGATACTCTCAGCTAAATTCGAGTAATACATAGCAAAGTTGTGTTGTAAACCACGAGTCGTCGGATCAAAGGGCAGCATAGGGTACTACGAGGTTTTGAGAAGCTCAGGAAATTCGTAAATGAAGGTTGCCTAGTACACGTTTGTGGTAAGATCAATCTCTCGTAGTCTAAACTCAGAACAGAACACACACGAGAGAATATTAATTGTCCTGATATCGTCCATTGCACATTTGAGTAATTATTCGAGTTAATTATTATCCACTCTTAAAAAGAGCGTGTTAAATCGATACTCGAAATATCGTTGTCTCTTTTCTGCGATGCTTATTGGTTTTCTCGTTTGGCTCACTTCGTATTGTGAGAGTAATCAATAAGACATGATAATTACGTACTAACTTTTCTATTTTTTTTCCTTTAAAAATAGCTTCTTTGCTTCTCTTTTTAACAAAGTTATTTAATATTGAGCTAACGAGCTTCTCGTAACTTTTTAAAAACTAAAAAAATTATTTTTAAAAGCAAAAAATTTGCAAATAATTTTCGTGTCTTATAAGTTACGTTAAACATAATTAATTATAATGACAGTGAATCTATTTTCAGAACAATAATACGTTGCAAATCAATGTCATACAAGATGCTTATAGAAATTATGATGAGTACACATAAAACTCTTGTAAATTTAACGTAACTCTTCTTGCAATTTACTTCGATTTGCCAATACTTGTGTCACTGTTTAAACAATGCTTCGTTGAGAGCTTCGTCTTATTAATCTCATATTCTTTTGCCATCAAATGGTGTATGAACCTACCCTGATGAGGGCTATAGTCAGAACGTCGACGGCCGCGACCGTCTGGCGAGCCTAAAGGGTGACCTTCCGGCAAAGGGGAAACCACATCCGACGAACCACGTCTTGATATAGCGCCAGATGAATGCTCGGAGTCCCTGCGATGTCTGACCACGTGCGGCGAGTCCTGAGGGCTACCGTGACCAGAGCTCATCGGTGTCCTCAGCGGAGAGCCGTGCGACGAATATGGAGAGCTCGGTGGCAATATCTTCTCGTTGCCTTCGAGTGAATATCCACGTAACGAATCGCGCGAGATGTTCGACACGAGTAACGAAAGACCGGTGGAGGCTGCGCGAAACCGTCAAAAAAAACGCAGAGAGAAAGACTGTCATCAACAAACATTTCTGTGATTTAGCATCCAATGTTTGATAAAATAGAAAATATATCGGAAGAATATCTTAAATCTACATGAATATAGAAATAGCTTCTAATATATGTAAAAAAAAAAACAAAAGTTTACTTAACATTAAAATGTTTCTATCAAATTTTTCAACTATATTTAATATTTTAAATATTGTATTACGTAAATATTATCTTTCTAGTGCGACTTCAAACAATTTCACTTTTCATATAAATATTTAAAATTGTTTCTCTTTTACTAGAAATATACCATTAATGCTCGATCATTGCGGAATAAACCGAATAAGTATACAACGGAGGCATGCCTATGGCGAATATATTGACAAGGCAAGCATAGGCTACTAGTTCTATTACGGTCTAAATAAAATAAAGCTTGCGCAAACAAACGCAACGTATACACGTCGCGTCCCTTCGCTGGATGCACGTGACGTTTCAGGTAAATCACGAGGATAAAGCAAGGAAGCGGCGCGTTCAGAATAACGTTTTTTTTCCTCCGAAACAAGTTTCCAATTTCGGACCCAGCGGACATCACGCGTTCCTCTATCTTTTAATCGCGAACACGTCGAATACATCATAGCTCATCTATCAACGCGGCCCAATTACACGCTCGGCCGATCCTCGCGAGATCAATGAACGTCCAACTCCTCACTGCGCGCCTATGACGTATAATTGATCGAACGCCATCGTTTGATAACCGTCCAACTTCTGACGTGCGTTTTTTTTTGCGATTATTATCAGATATTTATACATATAAAATCATATAAATGTATAACATTCCATCAATCTCTCGAGTTAAAATCAATTACGTTTAGAGGTTGCGAAATCCTTTTTTAATGCATTATATATGAAATATATAATCATCGAAATATGAAATATATAAAATAGCTTTTAACTTTGTCAACTTTTTAACTGTGTCATTTGCTCAATTAATGAAACAATCTATTCTTCTTATGAAATAAATATATTGTATTTTTAAATGGACATTAAAAATCAGATTGCATAAGAAGAATAGATTGTTTCATTAATTCAGCAAATGACACAGTTAAAAAGTTGACAAAGTTAAAAGCTATTTTACAAAAGCACATGTATATTAAAATACTTTAATTTCGAATTTGTTAAAGTGTATAGATGAGGAGAGATTTCGATGTATATGATAATACATATACAGTTCCATTGAACGGTCCACTTCAATGAAGCGCGTCTATTGTTTAAAAGCAGCCTCCACGGTCTTTAGAATATTGTAACCGTCGTTTCACGGCACAAGTTTCTCCGGTACCTTGGTGAACGCTCGACGGATGATGAGAAATTCCGGATGCGGCCGCCGCGTGCGCGGGGGGCGGGGGATGAACAAGACTGCCTGGTCCAAGAGGGTTGACGAACCCGTGGATCGGATTCCCATGCATGGGACTAGCGTGGATCGAGCGCGATGGTACCATTCCGGGCAAAGGTATCCCTCTCGTTTGTACCTCGTGAGAGGCGGAGGCGGAGACGGAGGACGTAGAAACGGCCGTGCTTGGATGACCCGGAACGGGGTTGCTGCCATGTATGGAACCTCTTCGATGCTGCGACATAATTGGAATTCGATGACGCCGTGAACGGGTGAAGGTAGGTAGTAAGGAGAGGCTTAATGCTCCCCGGAGATCGACGGCATCGAGGCGCTCGAATTCACTTCGGCAGATGCTCGCCGCTGATATTTTCGATCCTCGTCCGGTTATCCTCTAATATCTCACTTCGGGAACGTCCCATCGAGATATATGGAGAATTTGAAGAGATAACATCCGCAGGATGTGGCCGGTGATCTGTGATAGTTTCTCTCCAATTGAATTGCGCGCTACTCCGCTACTCCCCGAGTGGAGTAACGAATGATTACGAGCACTCGTCGTAGTAATGCAGCGCGCGATCTCTCTTCCTTTTATTTCGCCAGGAATCCCGTATGTTTCTAGCATTCCACAGTTGTAAAATCTCAGTGGACTCGATGAAATTTGATACACACTGAACTCTGTGTTGCAGTTTTTCCGCTACTACAGAGCGAACTCGATATCTCGCGTATTATATTTCGGGTTATGTATCCACTCAAGCAGACAATCCATTGTAACTTAACTCTTTTTCTCCCCTACGTGTTCCCTGCGAATTCGCGCAACGCGAGCACACAACTCACGTACGTTTGCGATCGCTCTCGCTTAATGTTTTTCGTAGAAAATATGACTCGTGTTAATAATTTTCTTCCCTTTTTTTGAGTAGTACATCAGTTTAATGGATTATTTATCTTTAAGATGAGCGCATTACATTTGATACAATTACCGCGTCTCGTAGACCGCGGTGCTGTGTCAAAAGCGCAATTCGCGGCACATTTATCGTATGTCCTTTGGCAGGAATAATTAACGTCGTTCCGTCTGCCAGATAATGGTCCCTCGTGACGGGATTTTGCAGACTCCGTGAACAGGGATCTATCGTGATATGTTTATTGGACGAAAAGAACTATACACATGGCATAGTTTTGTTGTCTTTCACAAAGATTAAAAGTCAAATTCCTTTAGCGCAATTTTATAAAATTAAGCAGCAGAGTGTGCTTCTCTCAAGATACATTTATATTCTGTTCTTTGACTTGGACTCTGGACTCTGTTACCCATTTAATGATTTTTCATATTTATCTCCCCTAACAAATTGTAAATCAAATAATAAAATATAACGCTGCCTTAATCGGTTCTGTTAAGGAATCTCTAATCACACCTTAAAATAATTATGTATAACTGCTTTTAACTTTACGAAATGTTGCGAAATCTTGTTGAAATAGGTTGAATCTCGTAATCGTTAGTCTACAGACTACATTTTTAATGAGACGAATCCTCTCAGCTCTCACGTGCGAGATGCAAAGGAATGAGAGCTTGCGTGTAACGGATAAGTTTATCTATTCTAATATGGCAATCAATTTTACTTTCGATACGGTGAACTTTAAATGTCAGTTCTACGATCAATGCAACGCGCAATTCGACACGTGCGACTTTCCACGCGAAAATTAGTGACCTATAGCTGCTAATCCAAACAGCAGATCCGTAACGATATTCCGATTTGATTATCACGGAAAACGCAGTTATCACATTATCGCAGTACTCCAAAACGCAGGACAGCCGCCAATTAGCACCACAATGAGAACTTTCCGTCGGCAGGCTTCTGCCTCTATAGTCCTCGTCTGACCTTGATACTTCAGACTTGTTGATTTAAGACACTTGTTGGTTTTGAATCGTTAACACAGTCCTCACAACGATATGTGTTTTCCCCAGTTTCGTCGATCGCAGCGTGAAAAATCTTGACACTGCAACTAGTAATTACAGCTGCTCCTTACTTACATTTGTGCAATTACAGTTTTGTTCTCTGCTCGAGACGATTCTGTATTCTATTACGACGACTTCGAATCGAATTCCTCGTAATAAAACGCGATTCTCTTCGACAAAGGAAATTAAACAAAAGCAGCTCTCAGTAATATCACGGAGGTATCATCACAGAAAGCTTGATAAAGAATTAGCTCCGATAAAAATTAAACAGAACGTATTACACGGCGTTTGAAATACTTTCGTATGCGGTTTAAGATAAAGTCGTTACTTATTCTCAACTCACGAAACGGTCCGTAAAAACACAATTGGTTTAAATATGCGAATAATTTGCGGAATTATCCACAAGTAATCGCCGGCCCTCGACTTTGTTAAGACAAGATTTGCAAGGATTGTCACGAGCCACGTGTCAACAGCAGAACCGAAAATAACGGCCAGTTAACGTGATCGTGATCAGTTCATTTACTATCGTTACACATACGTTTTTTTTTTACAAAATAAATTCCTCGACTTGAAATTACAATAGTAATTTGCCGATAAATAGCTATAGCATGACTTTAATTATTAAGAAAAGTCCAAATAGAGCGTTCTGATGTGTAGTAATACGTAGTAATTTATGCACTCTAACTAACGATGCTTCGCATTTAATTAACAGAATACACCACTCGTTCCAATCTTGCAAAGGTGAATCGGTAGTTTAATAATCAAATGATTGATAGAAGAAAGTTATGCACTGTCATACAGTTAGTACGTAACAGCACAAATCGTCGTTAAATACACACTGTACTTGGAAGTCACCGAACGAATTCGTACGGTTATCCACAGGTGGACACAGCGGTCGGTGACTTCGTTAAAGCAGCCCCACTTTCACGAGGATTATCACAGACCACGTGCTAACGATCGAAGTTCTCCCCCCGAAAAAAAAAAAGGAAGGACGCAGATAAAGTGACCGGTCCGTCAGACGGACTATTTTTCACCTACGCACGTCGCATCGCGCCAACGACGCCTCACGTTGCACAGCGATGCTCGATTCGCAGATGCTGCGGGGGAGTTAAAAAAAAAAAGGAGGGAAAAAAAGTAGCGCGGTAGAGCCAGAGGCCGCGACGGTTCGCCGCTCGTCGGCTCCCGATTAAAAAGCCCGAAATTCCGGCGCGGCGAGCCGGCGGCAGCGCGGCCGAGCGAATTACATTCGTAGCCGGCGAATCGAGTTTTCCGAAGCGGCGGGCAGAGCGACGTGGTGCAGCAGCGAGAGCGCGCGACCGTATTTTCCGCGAGCACGTTTTCGCCGGCGATTGCGGGAGCCGTCGCGACGCCGGCAAACGGGTCGGGGTGAGTCGTCCGTGTGCGACAGGGAGCGGCCGCGCGAACACTGAAACCAACCCACGCCATCACCATCACCACCACCACCACCCACCCGCCGACGCTGCTGCCGACACTACCACCATCAACGATGCCGCACCCTCTCCTCCGACGCCCGTCGTTTCCACCACCATATCACCGTCACCACTACCTACTACCACTGCCGCCACTGCTGCCGCCGCCGTCGCCGCCGCCACCACCGCCGCTGTGTTCCGCGAACCCTCCGATTCTCTACCCTTCAACCGCTATCCATCGCCACCACCACCATCATCAGTTCTCGCGTAGGTGAAAGCCACCCCTCCCCTCCTCTCCTCTCCTCTCCATGCCAACGTTTCTCCCCGCGACTACCGACACGGCAGGTAGATACCGACGACGCCTCTGCTATCCAACCCCCTCGCTTCCTTCTTCTGTATCTACCTTCGAACTTCGCCATCCCCCCTTTCCATTCGGAGTGAGAGTACGCTCCCTTCGCTTTTGCATCCTTCGTTCGTGCACAAGTGCACGCGCTCCTAGGTAAGTAGACGCACACCGGGGGTGGTTGCGTGGTTATTCCAACTGCCACACGCCACAATACACCGGCGCGTTAAGCGTGCGTAATTACTCGTCGGCATCGTTGCACTCGTACTCGACGATACCGACACTTTTATGTTAATGAAAGATTGTTTTTCATTCAGCAAGTCGAAGAAACGACTCGTAAAACGTAAACTGACATAATGGCAAAACGAAGCTATCCGTATGTAGGTTTCCATCTTTCCCAATTACTCACATGTGTCACTCGATAAAACAAATCATTGTTTTATCAGAAATTGCAGGTACCATTATCTCGTTATTTTCATTATCATTAAAAAAAGAAATAAAAAAATATTAATCTTTTTTAGATATTAGGAGAAATGTTTCGAAACAATGAAAAAAATTATGTAAAATTATATGTTTAATAAAATCGAATTGTTAATTTCAACAGCAAATGATTTTTACATCTCATATAATATGTAATTGCATTATAATGTAATTGCATTATAAATAATCTGATGCTTTTATTAAATTATTATGATATATTTTTATATCATGTACGAAATATTTATTGAATTAAAAACTTTTATACTACACTTTATATTCTAAACACTTACAATTATTTTTGCATCTTGAGTGGAATTATATATGAGGAATTATATTCTGAACAAATCCAAAAAATTATCGTTATTTATAAATTAAAATTCTCTCTCTCTCTCTCTCTCTCTCTCTCTCTCTCATATCGCAATATAAGCATACTATTGCGACGGCTTGACGCGATAGCAAATGAGACATTAATTTTTCGCATGTCTGCTCACCAAATTATTACGTTAATTATGTATACATTGCAATTGATGAATCTAAATTTGCGTATCAGCGAACGTGAGTCGAGAGAAATTTATACGATCCAAATTTATAACGCTTCGTACAGCTAGGCCGAGCATGGAAAATATCAATATACATGCACGCGTGAGAGGTGACCGACAAAATTCGCTAAAATTCGGGGACATCGAGCTAGACGAAATGGATAGCGACGTTTCGCGCGCGCGCTACGGCCTCTTTGTCCGACGGCACAATTCGGTCTAATAGATTTTAACCGGCGATAGAATTAGACGGTGACAGAAAAACGTTTTTACGCGAAACGCTACAATTGCAATCGCGACGAATTTACGAGTAGATAACTTCGTTTATTTATCCGATCGTGTAGACGTACATAGACGAACATCCTTGAAATTTCGATGAAACACAACAAACATACCCGCTGGACAACGGCGATCGAAGTTCTTCTTTTTTTTTCCCTCCCCCTTTCCTCTTTTGTTTTTCACCGAGTCGCGTCGCAATTGAAGTACAATCTCATCGCGATAACGACTTTGGTCGTCAGGGACGATTCGTCAAATTAATCGAAAAGATGCGCGGCCCGGTTCGCCTCGCTGTAATTGCGATGCACCCGGACGATAATTTAAATCTGGGCGTTGTCAAAATGCTTGTATAATAACGACGGGTATAATGAGCGATTCGTCAAATTAAGCGAAACGAATGTTATACGCAATTTGCGTTGCTTTACGCGGGCGACTATGGTCGCGATCATTAATTGGAATTGCAGGGATCTAAGTGCACGTTTGCGTCATTGCGATAACAATTTTGCAATACTTGTTAATTCGCTAATTATATTATAGGGGGGAAAAAAGGAACAGCAAACTCCGCGCTTCATTGCATGCATTTTAAACGCATTTGTATGTTAATTCTAGTCGTCGATGTTAAATCCGCTTATCGAATAGTGTTTCAATAATGGAAGATGCCTATAATCGGGATACATACAATAGAAATACAATCGCCGGGATTTTTTTCGCGAGATTATAAATGCATTAAACGGTACGGATAAAAATTCAGTTATAAAAAAAGAGGTATTATGAAGTATTATGAAACAGATATAATACTGTAATAATATATGATTTCAATCAAGAAAAATATCTCGGTGCAAAATTGCGCGGCATTAGTCTTTCAATAGCATGTAAAAATATAAAAATACGTGTCTGGATTAGGGTAACACGTTACTTAACATATTTTAGCACATCTGCGCGCGCGCTCTAATTATTAAAGAGTAACCTGATATCCGTATTGTCTGTTCTATTAAATTCTATGACAGATGCACTCTGATATTTTTCGAATTTAATAAAAACAAGATGGCAAAGAGTAGATTTTTTAGTGCAAATTGATGGATCGTGCGAGCAGCGAGCGACGACGGGGGCTTCTTATAAAAAGCGACTTCCAATTATGCGGCCGATCAATCTCGCCTGAATATCGCCGAGCAAATTATCGGAAAAAATGGGCGCGTTGGGGAGATGGTTGATGCAACGAAAACTCTACGCGCGGGCGAGAACGATCTCGAGCGAATGTCGTTCAAATGGACATAGATGGAGCGCCGCCATTTTTACGGGTCGTCGCGGAAGCTGCCCCGCGGCCCCGTGGACCGGGGGGACGTTACCCTTCCGACACAATCGGCAAACCCGACGTGCACGTCAGCGCGGCACTGAGAGGCGCGCAGATTCCGTCACTTCCAACGGACCGTCGGTGAAGAACCGGGGAAAAGGGGGGACGACGTTGGAATTCCTTTCGGTAATACCCGGGCCCGGCTGGAACAAAAGGAGCGTACTTCACTTCAACGCGAACGAGAAGGTACCAAGACAGACCAAATCCCCAAGGTCGTTTATTAGCCGAGAGAAACCCGAAGTTGAACGGTGTGTGAGTGGGGCCGAGTCCTCGTGTGAGTAAAAGAGGCGCCGCCGTCTCTGCCGTCGCGAAGGAGATGTCGCAAGGGTGGCGCGTCGCATCCGACGCGACGTACGTGTGCAAGCGTATCCACACTCGCTCGGATGAACGGTGGGTAGGGGGAGATACGGATAAATGGACAGGTAGATAAATAGACAAAGAAGGGAGGTGAAGCGAAAGAGAAAGACGGAGCGCCTAGATACCGGCCTCTGCGGGTTGCGGATCCGTTCGTCCGGTAACGTGATTTCAGTTCGATATTTGATTTCGAAGCAGAATTAGAGCTCAAAATCCGTGTACGAGTCGCCGCGATACGGACGTTAAACAAAGTTAACACCTCTCGAACGTATACGCTGATTAAATAAATTATTAGAGTGCTCGTCAGTATCGTAATCCAATTTCGAGATGTCTCGCAGGCACTATTCTTATAACAGGTTTTTGCGAGAGGGCAGATCAAATAAATACTTAAAAGAATCGGAAAATAATTATTTACACAAAAGCATGTAAAAATCACATCATAATTATTTACACAAAAGCATAAAAAAATCTCTCTTATCCTGTAATATAAAAACTTATTTTTCTTTTGTTGCTGACTGCTGACTTCTGACTTAACTTGTTGAAAAATTATTGTAAAAGTCTATACAGTTGTGTAACTACTCTTTTTAATAGCGTTACAGCTATTATATATGTGTACAGGTATTCTTTTCTTTCTTGAAAAAAAAAAAAGAATTCTTGTCTCTTTCATAAGTCTTGAACTTTTGCACCTTTAAACATTTTTTCCTGACATCTAATATCAGCGGGGCAAACTGGGATAATAAAATCCTTTTTAAGATTTTAAAGTATAAAGTTGAGTGCCGTTTTTAGTCATGCTGGATTTTTCCAACTTACAAGTTTGTTAGTAATACCTTTTTTATGAATTTATATACATTTTCTCACTCTGCATATTGCGCACCGATTTATCAGTCTTGAAACACAATCTTGTTATACACAGTAAATTTATAATAAATTAACATTCAATAATTCACATGAAAATTTACTGTTCCAATGCAGGACAATGTTTCAAAAAGACCAAGAAATAATCATCGGCATTGTGGAAAAACATAAATTTACATAAAGAAAAAAAAAATATTAAATTACAAAAATCCAATCCGATTGAGAAAGGCACACTTCTATTCGCTATAATACTTGCACATCAGTTAAGTTTCATTATTGTAAAATGTTGAGTCAAGCACAAATAAATTTCTCATAATATTCGTTATTTTAAAAAAGTCTTAGGAAATTATATTACGCCTGCAGGATCATCCTATTTTATATACTGTATATGACACGTCCTCATTCTTTTTTAACCGCGTCATCGAGACGCAAGAAGAACAGAATGAATGTAAAATTCGATCGCGCCTAGAATGGCGTCGCGCCACGCCTCGGAGGAGCAAAATCGCCCACTTTCGTAAAATATACGACCAGGCAATATTTTAAGGGCTCCTGGCGTAATAATACTATCGTGCCTCGTAGGGCGTTACAGCTGCTATGGCGAACAACCATAAAAATTCAACGAACGAGGATCGTTCCCTGGCGATGAAGAACGTTATATGGCCGAAAGTTAAGCACTGTACTTGCATCTAATCTACCGTTATCTTCGTCGACAGATTCGACCATGGTTCTGATAGTTTTGTAAATCGACGAGAGCCGTTTAGTGCGCTATAGAAATTGGATGAAGTTTACACAGCATGCAATAAATATCAAGATTAATATCGTAGAAATTTCATAGTAATAGAAATATCATCTACTAATTAATATATACTAGTAAATATCCCTTTACCACTTCTGATATTTTATAATAATAAAAAAATACCATCTATTATAACTAATATTGCATGTCACTTCTAATGTCACGATTTTCTTGTATTTTTCATAAATTAAAATATCAATAGCTTTTTAAAAAAACTTAAAATATGTATGTACAATGCAAATAAAAGCTTATTTTCAGCAAACTTAAAACAGTTAAATGAAAAGTTAAATAAATTACTTTAATATAAGATAATTTAATATAAAGATTTAAATAATAGTTGATAAAAATAAAAATAGAATAATCCGCCGTGGATTTTTTATATAAACGATTGAAATATTTCAATAAATAATAATCTTTTTGTAAATCATCTTTAAATAACTTAAAAGCTTGTGAGCTTGCAAACAACTGTACAGAAAGTCTGTGTGACACGCTCTAGTATTTTGATGTACAATCACCTGCAACAGGTTTTCATGTCACTTTCGCGAACACAATAGATTATACTCATACTATTTTATTGATTTTCACACGCCGAATTAGGCGCAGGCGGGTTCCCGTTAAATGCAGAATCTGTGCAGTGAGATTCAATTGACTATTCAATTTCACATTAAAGCATTATTCAACCGTTTCCTTACGTGTAGAATACTTTTGCGAACGAGAGAGGAATTTGATAAGGGCGAATTTTCGATGGCGTATCCAATGGAAACGCCGTCGCGCATACCAGATGCTTATTTGTCCAGAAGAAAATCGTTAATGTTATTGGAATTTCCAATGCACTTTAGGAATGGATACGTTCTCTAATCGAACGTAAGACTGTAGAAACATTTTCACAAGTATTGAACCAAAAAAAAAGCACAATAGGAAAAACGGAATACATTAGATACGCGTTGTATTCTATTGATAAAATAAACATTAATGAAATACTTCGATAATAGATAAGAATATTATCGAAACAATAAAAGCAATATAATAGAATAAAATATATTAAAATAAACAATTATCTTATTAATTAATATAATACAAAGAGAAGTGAAGAGTTAATTAATCTTACGCTGTGCACTATGCGGACAATTTATTAATGCTCGTACGCGTATCGTGGAATAAAAAAAGATGCCTATTAAGGACATTAATGCATGAATCAATTTCAAATTTTATTCACGACGATTTTTACATGTCGAATATATTGAAAAATCGAAGCGGTATTAATTGCGATAGACTTATGCGCGCAAATGCAACGCTGTTAATGCGCCTGTATTATTGTAATTTTAGTGAATGCAGAACGAGCGTTTCGCATTCCGCTTCATACTTGTGCAAATGCTCTCGTCGAGGTCTCTGCCCGCGACTCATGTCATGGTGACGCGAATAATCGAATTTTCCGTGATTTTCATCTGCAGTTCCACTTGACGGATGTGCGTATGTCACGATTTATTCTGACGCTATTGTTTGCCCCGACTAATAAACTAATCAGAGATATACGGTTACGCACGCGCGAATTGCGATGCTTTTTACGATCGGATTTATTCAAATTTATGAAATTATTCCAAATGTGTAATGTCGCGTAATTTATGTCGTCGATGAAGAATTAAATTACATGTTGCATCCCGCGAAAAAAAAAAAGAATCAAGAGTGCAAATATTACAATCAAATTGGATTTCCAAAAAAAAAAAATCATTCCTACGTAATAATAAACTATAATCATAATGATAAAAATGCGGAGAATGAAAATCCGATAATCACGCGACCAAAATTTAATATATATATATATATACATTAATAGAATATAAAATTAAACGGTATTTCTGAACTTGACACGTTAATGCTTGCAAATGTTACGCATCTATGTAAATGTAAAAGATTATACAAATATATAATTATGTAACATGAAATTTTATCAAGAAATTACGTAAAAAAAATTAGAAGGTTTAATTTGTGTCATGAATCTCTCGCAGATTTAAGAGACAAAAGCACAGTAAGTGAGATATGGAAGAGTAAGGGGCAAAATATCTGAATTGAGTCTACAGTTCGTTGTATTTCTTCATCGTCGTGCCGTCGTAGATTCAACCTCATATTTGGCTGGCGACATAAATGCGTTGTGAATAATACATGGCGTATGATATGATACGTGTGTGCATTTGTGACTCGAATACTAAAACAGGCGATCTTACGTATATCGATGGTGACCACAAAAAAAGTACTGTCTTCTATTCTGACAGCTCTGCAGTTTGTACTGTCTCCAAACAAGGGACAGACTTAATCTATACCTATGTCAAACGGCTCGCAGGCCATATGGGAAATGTTAGATTGATTCATAAATAAGATTCGTTCTACTTAACGAATCGATTTTTTATATTTAAAAACGTTGTAACAGTTCAAGTACTATTTCGTAATTTATACACTCTTAACTAGCAGATAAAATAATTAAATATCATGGATAATACAGGTTTCTCAGAAGAAGTGATTCAGTAATTATGTATTAGTTATGAGTCAATTCAATACTTGTTATCTAAAACTGGCTCGCAAATTAAATAATAAGGAAAATTAAGTTTCACTGGAAACGTGCCAATAAAATGTAAAATGTATCTCAGGCCAAATAATTAATATAAATAAAAACAAACGAAAATCTTTTATTCTTGATGAAATAAGAGTTTTTTTTCGTTAGGATGCAGATTAAAAATCATTTTTCTTTAATCAGAGACAATATAATCATATCATCTAAATAATATAACACGATATTTAATAATCGAGATCAAATCAAGCTTTAGAACGTATGTACATACATTTACGATAGAATTAAATTTACGAGAGAATTGGTGTTAATATAATTGTAATAGAATTAATCATTATGCCGATCATGAGAGAAATTCCACATTAATAAGCTCGTATATGAGAATCTTGTATGTATAAATAATGCGCCAAAAATATAAAAGAATTGAAACGCAATTACGTATTAATATAATAAAATTAATAAATTTATTAGACATATAATATTAACGGTTAAATCTAAAAAAAATCTTTGAATTATAATTCAGAAACCAATCAAGATTGTAGCGCCATACTTTCTTTACTGACATGTATGTTAAACATTGTTATTTATCAGGAAGAAGCAACGTATAAGAAAAAATTTCACAAACACCGACTTGTTGCAAATATGATGATTATTTAAGCGCGGAATGCTTTACAAATTCACGGTTAACGAAAACTTTATCATCAATTTCTCTGCTACACTTATACATGACTTTGATAAAACAAAAAAAAAAGAAAAGAAAGAAAGCTTAGAAAGCTCCTCGTTAGATGTTGCAAGTAGATGAGAAAATCTTTATCCGACTATAAAGAAAGACTCAACGATACTGACCGAATCGATTTGTATCATGGAAATAAATAGCTATCGGCAAGGATAAAGTAAAAGCTGATTGAAGATAAAACGGATTAGAATTGAAACAATCGCGGCTTCGAGCGCGTTTTCCAAGACCTACGCGCCCCTTTCTTCTCTGTACGATAAAATATTAAAAATTTCACCAGAAGAGATACGATTTATAGCTACAACGTTCTTTCGTAAATCCTGCTGAAAACGAGCAGCCGCTACACCGTCAGTATACCGGCTTGAGCAATAAGAATGAGTGCCAATTCCGGACTGCTAGGAAAAAAACCTCGTAAACGTCAAGAGATACGAATCGAGAGCGAAGAGAAGAAAATGGCAAGTAGAATATTGATATGCTTCAAGACCGCCGAGTATCCATCCTCGTAACTCAAAATCGAAGAGTTTGCGATACAGAACGACTCATACGCGAAACAATACGCATGTGTAGAAGTGCGCTGCAGGAGCCCCGTTGACTCCCGCATCGCAAAAGTAAGTCGCAGGAACGGCACAGTGAGCTTTAAGAATTTTAACTGCATTTGGGATCTCGTACAAAAGGGGAGAGAAGAATTTGGCGCGGACTCACGCAACGCAAACACGACCTGAAAGTTTTAAGAGCGAACGACAATTCCTGGCACTTCTACCGACGCTGAAAATCCTTGCTTTCTTGAAATGCATTTTTCAGCGATTTCACAATGAGCTTACCGGTTCTTCTTTTTGCATTTTCGCTTTCCCTTTATTCGTTTCAGGAAAACGCCAGACTTATTGCGACGCGCAAATGTAAAATTCCGCGCGATGTTTCCTCGGCCGTATAAATCGAGATTCTTGCAACGAAATAAATGTCGGAGCGCAACGTGACATTGAAAGCCTATCGGAATCGGCTAAAAATAACGGAAAGCGAGTGCGCATGATTGCGGGTTATTTCCACGGCAAATATGCGCGAGGATATGCAAACGTCAGATGCAGCGCCGATTTATGGTTTATGCATCGACAAAACGAATACGCGGAAATCTCGAAGCCGAAAATGAAAATGGTCGCATGACGCGACCGTAAAATTGCCGGGGATGCCTCTACGACGTGTTGAGAATGCAGCTGGTTGAAAATTGCTTCTGTAATGGAAAAAAAAAATCGGGAAGAAGAACACGTAAAGTACAAAAATGAAACTTTCTGTCCGATTTAATAAAACGTCATATCGATCGCAATCAATTAATTGAAATATCTTCTTTTAAATGTAAAAATCCAAAATTTTTATCTCTGAATTTCTATCATTATTATTTTGTTATCGCGTAATTAAGTAAATTCTCATTAGTCAAGCTGTCTCAGCTAGCGGTATAAAAAATGTAAAACCTGTTTTAGCTTGTAAACAAAAATTTAACTTGGCAAAAAACTTGGCAAAAATGTCATTATTCTCAATATCAAACGCATTTGAAATTCGTAAAAAAAGAAACCAATTTTGCCAGCTTTGTTTCTCCGTTCTTTAACGCACATAACGGAGGTGGCATAATGTCTCAATCAACGGTTTTCCATTATGCTTTCCGAAGCGCTTTCTCTTTCCCTTTTGCCGGAAGATTCCATTTCACTGGTTACTGTATACGTAATAAATTGTAATATACAGAGACAGCCCTATTTTTAGAGAGAAGTAAATAGTTTTGCTTCAGAAATGAAATTTTCTTCTTTAAGGGAGAACAACCTACTTATTTTATCCACTACGAGACAGATTATGAAATTCAAATACAGCCAAAAATAAATAACGTTATGTTCACGAAGTCCCTTTCCCTCAGTCACGTCGCGATATCTCTGCGAATAACTAATTATTGCAAAGAAACTTAATTTCCGGAACGTAGCGACCGTCAAAGAGCGCTCTCCTGGATTGTAAAGTTTTTGGACTTGCTATTAAGCAGTCCTTAATTAGTTAAATGTCATCTGCAATATTACTTTACGATGCACAAATCTCAATGCAAACGTCGCAATTATATACTGCAGCAGATAACATGAGACAAGAGATGTTAAAACATTATTTACTCAAAACCACTTTTCTTTAACGAGAAGTAATTACAATTCACTCGTGCGTTAATTTAATTTGATGAAAACATTAGAAGGATTTAATTTTACGTATCGTAATATATCGTTTGAAAATGAAGCGAGCGACAATTTACTTGAGAAGATCATGACATACCAAGTTAAGTACAGATGTCCTCCACCGTGCAATCCCAGCGCTAATTGGCATAATCAAGCAATTATACAATTAAGCGGCTAAGAGCCGAGTAACCTGACATTCGGCCCGCAACAACGTTACGCTAAGAACGTATAATTTGGGCGATATGCAACTCTCCTAAGTCACCATAGATTCAGAGAGTAATTTCAAAGTGCTGCGGCGCCGCCCCGACGACGACAACGACGGCTACGCGACGCAACACGCCGTGCGACGTACAAGCGGCAAACTTTTGTCCCTGCGGTCTTGCCGCGGGGAAAGTCGGTCGTGGGATTTTCTGGAAGGTGCTATTGCAGAGAGGACGCGAAGCGCGACGGGAAAAGACAAATCACGAGTGCCAGGCAGTCGCGCGGACCGCAAGACCGAAGTCCCGGGATTTTGGGACTTATTAGAACACGCCTCGGCGTTAGAGAGAGAGAGAGCGAAAGCGGCCACTCGACGTTGCAATGTACATCTCGCTTTGCGAAAATGTCCAGCATTCGCTGGCTGGTTTTTTATACGTATTTACAGGGTGTCCCGGAGTATTCGCTGTTAATTTTAGACCGAAAGTATTTGTGAGCCGATTATTTGGATTTATCTCCCGCGCGCATATTTTTCTCAATATTTCTCTGAATGCAGAAAAATACCCGTAAACGCGCCTCTTTCTGGCAGAATTCATTTGCAATAATAACTAAAGTTCTTCACTTCACTAAATTCATTCTTGAGTTGACACCATTTGTTAAAATGGATTCTAATTTTGTAATAATATTCTTATGATACTTAGGTCAAGAAATTTTTAGAAAACTATTTATTGTACTTACAAAAATAATTCACCTCACCTCTTTTCTCAAACAAAAAAATGGACTTGTTCTCTTTCAGATTAAACCGTTCACGTTCAATTCACGTAGCAATTAAAACTGCGTTAAAAAATAATTGCTGTAAAATTTTATTTCCTTTAAATTTTACAACGTTTTTCTAAAATTGTATTTATTTCATTGTAGTAATTATTTTATTACATGAATATTTTTCAAATACATGTGTTGATAAAGAAAAAAATTCAAGCGCGAACTTGGAAAAATTTTTTATAATATTTAACGATATATGTATATACTAATAATTAAACTTCAAACAAAATAATAAAAAAATATCTAACTTTGAATAAATATTAAATACGTACTTGCAATTTTTAAATTTAATTCCTAAAAACTTTTACGTCCTCAATAGTTTAGAGAAATTCATCATATCATAACGGTTCATTATATTTTTTAGGTCAACTATCTAAATTAATTAAATAACATATGAATAAAAGGAAACGTCAAGTACCGTGGGACACCCTGTATACTATGCTAGTAGCGTTTTCTGGTAGTACCGTTTTCTCTCTACACACTCTACAAGTCGAAATACGGCAAACGTGCACACTCTTTGAAGTGGCGATAAGAACATAGAGTGTAGGAGGACGTAACACGCGCCAAGACAGAAATTACGTTGCTCCTCATGAAACTAAAGATGTTGCTTCTCCACGTGAAAATTATCGTTCAGACAGTCTTGCAAAATATTTGTTTTTTTAACGCATGTTTAAAATCGTTCTCTAGCATATCCTACAGAATTTAATCATCCCTTAATTTACGCGATGTAATTTTTATACGAAAATCTCGCGCACGTGTAAAAATCCTCGATAAATATTGCACAAATACGGATTTATTTAACAGAGTTTTTAACTTGGCTATTTTCTGTAATTTATGACACGTCCACGCAAATGCTCATAAAAATATAAATCAAAAGATATATATGTATATTATATTTGTCAAACATGCAGGACATTTAATTCATTAAATGCGCAGACGCAAAATATGAATTAAATTAAATGCATTCAAATGCTAATTAAATTTTGTTACTCCACGTTTACTCCATCACGTTAGTAAAGCTCTCCTTTTAAAGGAAAGGCAAACGCGAGGGAACGTGTATTTATCCTTTTGCTAAGCCCTTCTTGTTTCACAAACGCGTTAAAATTGAATAACCGCTAGCCCGAAACAAGTAGATTGCTCCGAAGGAATATGCCCCATCGATTCTGTTATGAAATGATATTCGCCAAAAATATCAGGTTCTGTACTCACTCGCAATAGATTATTCTATTTAAAAAATTTAAGAAATTTTTCCCAAGTAAATTATTTTCAATAGTCGAAAAATTATTTTTAATAAAAAGCGACAAGAATCGTATTAAATATATTAAAGCCAATTTCGTCGATATCATACGGTAAGATACGAATTGTTAGAATACAGCCGAAAATCACGTCGGAAATATTTATACAGACAAACGTGCCAGTTACATCGAATATTTATAGTGTAATCCCGAAACCTGAATTTATTAGTTTAACAATCGTCCATCATATCGCGTTGTATTTTTGGAAGTACATTTCCGCGGTAAAAGTAGCAAACGAAAATCCATTCGCGAAATAACAGTTTCATTTCGTGTTACGCGAGCTGGATGAAGCGCGACGGCGGAACGTAAAAGCAAATACGAAATTGCAAATGCTACAAGGGATAGCGATTTCGAGCATCGAGTTACCGCCGAAAAAGAACTCCGGGAAAAGAACCCTGAAAAAGAACTCGGAAGAAAGCTAAACTAGTTTGTTAATTGAAAAAAAAATTGCTTCGGAAAGATAATCGCGTTTTCGCATCATATATTTTCACACAATCGCACTTAGCCACAGAATCAGATTAGCCACAGGGGGACACCGTATCGCTACTGTGTTACGCAATAAGACTAAGACCTGTTACAGACACAGCTTACCCCTTCAACTTGCAGGCATTAAACCATAATAGGTATTGCGTCGCATACACGCAAACATTGTCCGCTTTGAAGTGCCTCTTGCATACGTTCCTGACATACGGATCAACTAGGACTATCTCACGCATCACCATATTGCTATGGTCGATGCATACGCATCGACAATATCCGAATACTGTAATATTGATCTACACACGGGAATGCGATATCCGAACTGCGTCTCTAAAGTATAATGCGCTCGATTTAATTTCTACAAGGGACGTCGTGAAACATTCGAGATATTAAAATATTAATACTGTTATTAATAAATGCGCGATACTCTTATGCGAATTAGGGCCGGTTTGTCCAACTTCTTGGTAAGCTAAGCTACACTGTAAAAAAACAAATCAAGGAATCATTTTTACTTTTATATTGCAAAATTAGAAATAAATTAATTTAAAACTATTAAAGTGTCTCAAAATTACATGTAATTTTAAACAATTTAATACACAATAGTGAATCTCACAATTTCTATAAAATTGCATGAGATTCACTATAATAGTTGTAAATTTCTACGTATTTATAATTTTGCAGTCAGAAGTAAAAATAAGTTTTTAATTTCTAATAAATTATTTACACTGTAAAAAACAAATCAAGGAATTATGTTTACTTTTACACTGCAAAATTAGAAATAAACTAATTTAAAACTATTAAAGTGTCTCAAAATTACGTGTAATTTTACACAAATTTTTTACAGTGTAATAGTTAACTCATACTGTCTAATTTCAAAACTAAAACAAGACAGATATATGACTTAATTATTAATTGGCTTTCCAAAAAATTGAAAAAACCGGCGCTCAGAGAAGTACGATAGGATGCACGTATCTCTTTAGAAAAATAATCGCGTAAAGTTCAACATTTTTACATGAAAACAAGATACACTATGTAAATATTTAAATGTATGCATGAACCTGTTGCACTAAATCTTTGAGAGAAGACTTCGTGAGCTGGCTGAACAGTGTCAAATATTTGATAAAGACACGGCATAAGCTCGTTTTTTTTTCCCAAGTTCACCATCACATTACGCAAACACACATTTCAGCACATTGGATAAGAATGCGATAATAGATCCCTGTTTAAGAACGGCCGAAGCGGCCAAAGTAATTATAATACACCCTGAAGAGTGAATTTTAGTTGGGAAGTATTCCAATTTCAAAAGGACAAGAAATTTCTCAACGTCGCGGACAGAATGCAATAACGGCCGTAGTACTGGACTAATTGATCGATTTTAATTTCGCACAACACTGATAAAGCGAGAGAGCGCGTGGAGGCAACGTGGAGGAGGTATCTCCTGGCCGTAAAGCCGGCAGGTTTTAGCCGCGGAGATGGAAACAGGCAGCAAGGCTTATCTCGAGACATTTTCCTCCATTTCGTTCTCTCTACTCGTTCGTCAGAGAAGTCATAGGGAACGCCGGTAGTGAATACGGAATTCAACGGGAAGAAATCGATGTGACAACTATGCGTGCTAGTAGGATCTACCCCAGGTATAGCTTTCAGAGAATAGAGCAACGTGTGTGGGAGGCAAACAGCTGGTATGGAGCCGATTGAAAGAAAATCGATAAGTCGGTCTTTCGTGGAAAATATCCGCCTGAATGCTCGTATATAGCTATCGAAATCCACCCTTTAAAATCTCCTTTGAGCGAAAGTTACGCTCCCGCTCCCCCGGAAGCGTCGTGTCTTTAAATAAATTTGCCCGATCTCTCGCGACAAAAATCGGGGGACTTTTGGTGGAGTACAATGCTAAACGCCGTGAACCGGCATTGAGGTCATTTACACTGGGGGGGTTTAAGGAGCAACGAGTACGAATATACTGAGACAAATCGATTCCTGAAGCTCCCCAGCTCAAACGTAAATTGCTGAGCTTATTTGGGCAAATTGTAAGAGCCACGCGGCTACCACCGACCCAGGTAACCGGTAGCGATATCCTGGACCCAGCGGCAGTTAACTCATTATGTGGGCGAGATGTATTATGTCTGCACGATATTCTAGATTTACGAGCTAAGCACTGAATGAAATATGCAAACGTGCGCGCCGGAGATTATACTAGCCTGGACTATTGCAAATTTAGGGGATCGGCAATTTATATATAATTATCTCAAAGTTATACGTAAGAGAATGTAAATTAAAATTTATGCAGTACGTACCAACGTGTTGCGTACCGCATAAAATAGAAAAATGCATAAATCGGAAGACAAATGGATATTGAGAGCTCAATTGGATAATTTGCCAGGTATGTATGTATGTAAATGCCCCGTGAAATTTTTCAACAACTCGGCATGACTCGCGATACAACACCGCGGTGCATCGCATATGCATTCTGAGGTGCATAAATCTACACTGATTAGAAAGGACTAAAACGCCATAGGAGCTGAGAGAGAGAGAGAGAGAGAGAGAGAGAGAGAGAGAGAGAGAGAGAGAGAGAGAGAGAGAATACCGACAACTTCGCCAGGCAATTCTAAGACGGTGTGAGTTAACGCCACTTAAAGCAGCTCTCCCAGCGTACAGCCGGGGATGAGCATGGCAATCTAATCTATGCAGGTGAAATGTGCGGATGGTAGCGTGTGTTCCGTATGTTTCGTGCTCGTAATTAAAGTCCGGGCGGGCAATGGCAACGTTCTATGGTATAGACGTTCTTGATAATTTACTTGTTAGAAAAAATATTCGTGAATATCCACGAAAGCACGATTAAATCTCTCAAACATCAATCGTTGACAAAAATTCGTTTTCTCTTATGTCAAGAGTCACGTAATACAGTAGAATACATATACAAAACGTATAAAACTCAAATTCGCTTCTAAATGATTCTTAACGATGATTCATCGTATTTAGTTGCACTCTTCCTACATTTTTGTACATTTAATTACTTACTCGACTTAAAAATAAAAAATGAAGATAAATAATCTGTGTCTAAATTAAATGAGTTGTATATTTAAACAAATTAAAAATCGATTAAAATGCACGTTATACTACAGAAATTAATTAATCTCGCATGTTAAGTCATTTCAAGTCTAGAGGGTAGACACGCTATCACGGTAATCTCTATGATGATCAAAAAAAAATTTTACTCTGTAAATCGCAAGTAGAAGCAGTCGCTAACGAATGATTAACAGCGTGATAAACCTTGCCCATTAAAAAACTCAACTAAGATCGATATGATTTATTAATACATAAAGGTATAGAGCTTTATTTTCTTCTCGACTAACAATATCTCAATTTTTTTTTTTACTTAATTTTTCTCCATTTCTTTTCTTCTTTTAAAAAAGTTCTTAAAATAACCAAATAACTTCAAAATAATATTTAAAAATTGATAATAAAGAAATAATATTTTATACTTTTTATTGTAAATCTCGTTCCAAACTGACATATTTAGATAGTTATTTAAAATTAATAATTCAATATATTTAATATAAAAAATGTAATGCGAAAAAATATTCCTAAATTCTTCATCTTCATGAAAGACGAATGTGGAAAGCAAATAGTCCAATTATAATGCGCTAGTAGAATAAGATAGGTCTGAACACACAATGAAGGAAGAGAACATTTCAAAAGATTTGAAATAATTAGCAAGCTTTTCAAGTAAAATTCTTCCTTAAATTCAAATTGTATTCTATGCAAAATTTAAGAATTTGTAATAGCATGACGGAAGTTTTAAGTTAATTAATTTTTTTGTTCAAAAACGTACCGGTATTACAAATTATTACATACAATGTAATTTTAGTGATTTTGTTATACAATTAAATCTCATCGCATATTTTATGATAAAATATCTCTGCATGATACATATAGCTACACGTCGATAGTGGAATTTTGCATATCAAAAGATTAATATACAATTAAATAACATCACGAATTATGAAAAGTTTAGCAGTTAAAATCGTGTTAATGCCGTCGTGAATTGTGCCGGCGTTCGGCGCTCGATGATAAATCGATGTACGACAATTAATTTCAAAACGATTTGCAGACCAAATTCATACATCGATCGGCAGATACTGCAATTTATTGCAATCTTCGGATGAGCAATCAAAGCCGATAATTAAACTTCTAAACTTCGCTCGATCGCGGAAAGTGCCACGCAGGCAGGATTGCTTCTCCAGTATCAGTTATGATGACAGAAACTCATTAAATCCATTAGATCACAATGCACTTACCGAGAAAGAGCACTTCCCGTGAAAATATTTTCATTATTCATTTCAAAAAATCCGTTTCTAACGATCAAATTCATGACAAAATTAATTCTTTAAAAATTAAAAATAATGCCTTCGTTTTTTTATTACTTTGGTAATTCGTGTTATTAATGCAATGAGATATCAGATTATAAGAAACAATATTTAAAAAAATAATATTAAATATATTTTTAAATTAATACTCATATAGTTCGATTAAAATCCATTCTCTAAAATCTTGTCGAACGAGAGTTACGCGCACGTTTTAGTAAACTAATATATGCGCATATCTAGATGCTACGTAAATGTTTACAATCCTCGTTGTAGTCTTTCATATAACAAACATTTTATTAATAATAAACTTAAAAAATTCACTGTAAATTTTTTTTCAAGAAGGTAGTTATCAAGTTTCGCTGATAATTTGTATTTTAATAATCAAAGTATAACTTGCGATTCTACAGTGAGTTAATAATAACATTGTTTAAAAGTAATATTGAATCTTTACGGATAAAGAAAACAGTAAATGAAAATTTCTCAAATCGATATGGTATTACGAAATAATTTTAGGATGAAAATACTAATTTATTTTCAAAGAATATTCTGCGTTCAATATATAAAAAATCGTATTATAAAACAAAACTGTCCTGCTACGCTCATTGTTTGCCATATAACGCAGACTTCTTTACGTGCGACGTTACGATGCGATCCTAAGAAACACACAATCATGAAATACTTACCTTTGCCATGCAATTGCTGTCGATTCGTGTCGGCGCGCAAGTTCTCAGCCGTGTGAACCAGCTCGTCCAATTGCGGTTTCTTTTGCTCCAGCTCCCGCAAGACGTTCTGCAATATAAATCAAAATGGCATGGGCGTTATTACGAGGCTCTAGTTCGGTTAATAACCGCCGCGGTAAGATACAGCAGCAACTAATGCGAAACCCGTGGCACTTGCATCGGGCAAGTGCTCGCCGCACGCAACGGTGACGCAGCGCATAGCCCGTAATCGATGGCAGCGTCGAAACTGCTGCAAATTGCAACCTAATGGCTGGAAGTCAGATCGTTCGGACACACGCATATTCTACGTCCGAAAGTTCAAGCTTCTAAGAGACATCGAGCGTCGAGGCTTTCCATTCAAACTTTGTACCTGCTGCAAAATCGAGTCAATTTCCTGATTCACGACACGCTGATTATCGGCATGGGGGCGTAATCAATTTACGTATATTGCGCGATGCAATTTTAAACGCAATGATAAACGTAACGTAAGAATTTTTTAGAAACGTTTGCCAGCAAAAATATAAGCCAGCGAAAGCTGAAGCTTTAACAACCCAACAGACAACCCAACATAAACATTTTTAAATACTTCAACGAAAAAAATTTACATTTTTTTACGATAATTCTATATTTCCATAAACCTGCCGGCATATAAGAAAAAATTCCATGAAAGTATTATCAGCTCCTTCTGCTGTCTGATAACGGAAATCGAAAGCGCAAGCTCTTAAAGAACGGTAATATCTTCGCGTAATATATTCCACGAAACATTCAGGTCGATCACCTGTTTTTGCCATGTAGCTACTGTAGCTACCTTTTGCCGCACGAACCTATCGATCGCTTGTAGGCTTTCGACGTACCGAACTCTATTCTCTGAGCGGTTCGTTGTAGCAACCACTACACGACCTTTCAGGATGGATATATAGATCATTAAGCTACAAGGCTAATTAACATGTAATTCCATCTTAAAATTGCACGCTAATTATTGAAGAGACATTCGAGAGTATATTGCAGCAGAGTTGTGCAAAATTATTTTAACTCTATAACGGAGCATAAAGCCAGAATATCCTGCAATGTACACAAAGGTATATATTTAAAATTAATCGACGCGTGTTTGAACGAATCTGAACTGATTAAAAGTTTCGTCAAACCTTTTTTCCGTTTTAATGCAAAAATAAATTGTTTTTAATTTAAAAGCCTGAGAATTTCTCTATGTCCTAAAACACGATAATATCAGGATGAGAAAATGTTTACGCTGTCGGTTTCGCAAGAAGATTACGATAACAATAACTATGTTAAGTCTCAGTAATCCGCGTGGTACTCTGGATAAAAGGATGCTGAACGACTGTCTTCTCGTACAAGTGCTTCAAGTCTTAATCCGATTCTCGCGCTTGATCGCTGATGGAATTAATTTCCGCGAGTATTCGCCGAGTATGAAACGTTCATTAAACCTTTGTTACGTTTCTTTTCCAATATCGCCAAGATAAAAAACTAAATCTCGACAAACAAAGGGCCTCGAAGGACATTATATACCTATTATACATATTTCTATTTATATAAATCCAATAATCAATATTTCCACAACATCAGAAAACGTATCTTTAATCGATAAATTAATGTATCGAGTACAAGCCAAGAATTCCTGAAGGTTTTATCTTATTCCTCGCAGACTCATTCAATTTTACTAAAGCCTAGGGATCTTCTCGGGATCTGTCGCACGCGCGTATATAATATATAATATAACCGCACTGTATGTTGTATGTATATATATATATATATATATATATATATATATATGTGTAAATTCACAAATTAGTTGGTTCCCGGAAAACTGCAAGATTAAACTGTTAATCTGACTAATTCACTTCGTCCGCTAACATTATAATCGCGCGCCTAACTTTGGTATTAAATACAAATCTTTCCCCATCCAACGTGCAAACGAATATCATGTGTTTAGCAGATGCGAGCTACTACCGACTGTTATCCTTTCATTTATTATTTTATTTTGAGAGACGGTCGAGTCCTTTTTTTTTTTATTCTAGCAAATGCAATTGGCAGAAAATATAAAACGTTGTAATAATGACAATCATCACGATCGACTGTCGTCTATATTTAAATACCGAATTAATATTTTATGATATAGTAAAGAGAATCGTTAATCTACTTAGCGGTACTTTTACTTCCGCTTCCTATGTAAAGTGGAGTTATTTACATCCCTCTGACATAATCGATCGCGCGTTACTTCCGTGTCACCAACCGCTCGGAAAGCTGAATATACAGTCGCTTTCCAAAAAGTTCCAGTCACGTTAACAGGAGATGAGGCACATACAAGTTTCCTATATACTATCGTATTGACAAATCTCAAAGTTAAAAATGATAAGTTAAGACTTATTTCAAATTTATATGTCTAAATAAGACAAGAGATCAAATACATCTTTGAACAAAAAAGTTCATATTTTACGCAATAACTTGCAAATGGAGCTTCCTGTTTAGCCTCTATTTACATTCTTCCTTTAATCATTTATTTCCTTCGCATTTATATATCATTTCTACTTCGGTCAGAGACTGAAAGAGAATGCCAGTTAGATCGAAGGGTGACCGTAGGACATAGATAGGAGGACACGTTAACTGAACACTCCTCTCCAATCCATTCAAATAGCAGGAGCCAATGGCCTGACACATTTCCATTCCCCAGTAGTAACCAATGGAAATCCCGTAGGATTGAATTCGATGAAACAGAAGCCGCGAGAATTTCATTGGATATCCGGTATCCCAACCATTGTGAACGTTATCGTTGAAAAGAACAAAAGCAAAAGTAGTCCTAAACGTTTTCGCGAGCTTCTCCGAACGCAAGAAATCATTCGCGTCAATCTCAAAATCTTGCAGCGAAAATTACACTCATTAAATTAGCAAGTGAATTATACGGAATCATAACGTACCACGATACAACGGTACATCTCACTATGCGATGCACTAAATAACGTACCAAGCTGTGTTATTGCTTCTTAATAGCGTAAGCTGTTGATCTTCATCTGCATATATTAACGTACAATTTCGTGGCAATTCTGATAGAAGACCGACATGAAAGCTGCATGTGGTAGACAAGCATTATTGTTTCTCATACGAATAAATTATAATTTATCCTGTATATGTTTCATCATAAGACATCACCGTAAGATTACTGATAAGATACAAACATACATCTTACATTGAAAATTTAATCATTCAATAAAGTTAATATCAAGAATAAAATATTCAGATAATTAAACAAATATTATTTTATAGCATTTGTTATTAATTATCTAATCTGATTTCAATAATTAATTTCTTACAAAGTCTTGAATTTATTTTAAGAAATAATAGGAAATGATTCTTGAAGTACATAGATCTTAAGAAAACTGTTTGTGTGCTTTTATAATATCTGTACAAAGTCCGCCAAAATAATTTGTCTTCTGCCAAATTCGCGATGAATTTACTGCTATATTAACTAACATCGAATTAAGCGACGTTACAAGATAACTCTGCTAATTTCCCCTTAACGACACTTTCCTTCATCTCCCATCGGGCATGTTAAACTTCATATACCGGCAATTAAGTTTTAATCTTCGCGGAATGACTCCGATATAATCTGCCAGAAAGCCCGTGAATAATATGAGATGCGAGTTCAACAACTCGACGAATACAAATCACAAAATAAAGCGCACGAATGAGTCTTGCTAATGCTACAAAGCATGAAATATAAGCTTAATTTAATGAAAACATTTCATGAGAACAATCATTATTACGCAAGAGTTACATATTTCTCAAAACATAATAAAGCTTTAATAATACGCACGCAGCATATAACTCGCTCGAGCACATTAGAATTCATCAATGCGTAAAAAGCGTAACGGAAAATTAATGTAAAGAAAATAATGTTTCTAAAAAAATATAAGAAGTGCAAGATAAAATGAAAATAACAAAAAGAACAATGATATCAAAAAGAGAGAGAAGAACTGGGAGAAGAATATTAATCAACGTAACGCATTATATCAAATTTGTTTACACATTACACATTCTAATTGTTTAATATTAAGTACTTTCATGCGTTTTATTTACATGCGTTACAAAATCGAAAATAAGACCAATCTATTTATAACAGCACAATCTATTTTTATAATAGTATCCTTTTTTTATTGTTTAATGTATTATAAATTTTTTCCTTGTTGCTTTCATAGATGGTATATGCCATTTCTTTTGTATAAAAATTACAAAATATCCTAAAAAATTAGTGGCCATTAAAGCTTGGAGCTTTGGAGAATAATGGCCCGTGAAACGCCTCGCATAAATATACACTTCGCGTATAAGTAAGAGGCGTGTTCCTCGGGGAAGTGAGCGTATTCCCCGTTCATGATCAAACCACAAGTAAACGGTTCGTCGAAGAAAATTGGACATGAACAAAACTTTTGACATCCCATTTAGCGCAATCCGTCGAAACCGTTCCCGCGGAGAAGCAATTTACTGGGAAGTAAGTAGAAAATTCAACGTAAAACTCGGCGTCCCCCAACGTCCCAACAATGTGTCCCGTAAATGTCTCGAAATCGCTCATGACGACTAAACATTCCGACAAAATTATGTTTTATTATTCGTATCGCGAGAGAGGTATGCGGCTATCGATAGCAATAGGTCCGCAATAAAATTTACATGAAACGTACCTAATGGCTGGATATTGTGTCACGCCATTAATAAACTCTACAAGACGTAATAATGGAAAATTATAATCTCTCTTCTCACGTACGTAAATCTTCGTTGAATAATCGAACGTGTATGATGCTCATTTATGTATAGACCGATTAAAGATATCGAAGAAATGATAAAAATTGATAAAATAATAAAAAAAATAACCGTATAACTTATGAGAAATGCATCTCAGTTTTCGACTTGGAGATATATAGCTAGTTAGAGTCGTCGGCGGTAGTTGGTAGGATAACTTCTCCAACTATGAAATATTCCCTCATAAGCGACGCGATGCATCTTACTCGGTAATGTCGTTCATTATCCAGTCGCAACGTAGCGGCCACAGTAAGATGCAAAATTTACTCGATCAATTCATATGTTATTCGATGCAACCTCCACAGGCTACAGAAAATACGGTCAACGTTACTCGAATTTCTATAATCTCTTTTCACCGAATTAAATAGATGTCTCTTTTTCTCAGCGCGATACAATCCTCAATCATATTTTTCCATCGTTCTCCACGACAGCTTAATTATCAAAGACACGAAAAAGCAAAACCTGTGTGCTTCCGGTAACTGAAAAATCGCGGCCGTAAAAAACACGAGTAAACGCAAAAAAAAAGATCGAACAGCGTTATATAATGTGAACAAGGAAGGGCAAGATATCGGACGGCGCCATGGCGGAAACCGTTACTTTTCTGAAGAAAATAAAAGTACGCTAACGGAAAAAGAAGATGGAAAAGCCGGGAGAAGAGAAATGATTGCACAACAGAGGGTATCTCGCCGAGCTGACTTACGAGCGGCCAACGAAAAATTTCGCTGCACCTTCATTTCCTTCGCATGTTTATCCGTGACGTTACCTCGTCGTCGGCGGTTTTAGTATAAAATATTTCTGCGAAGGTCGTAAATTGTTCTCTCGCTCAAAGCACAAGCGTCTTGTCTTGGTGTGGTGATAAGGAAAATTCGAGGCGAAATGCCTCAAACGACGCCATTACGGTATCGCCGTGCACAAAGCAAAGGAATATCAAATTATTAAACGACACGGACGCTTCGAATGTTTCTCGAAAGAATGTATCGATGGCAAAGGCGACGTATCTTTTTCCCTCGGCTGTTATTCGACCGATAACGATATCTTTTGCGCATCGTTTTCTTTACTAAGGGTAACAATCGGGATATAGTTACCAACCGGAATTGACACGATACCCTGGCAGTGCTAGATGCGATTTTATGCACGAAAAAATCTTTACAATTTTACATTTACATAATTTAAAAACGACATGAATGATAATTATAGTAAATAATTTGAATTTATAAAATATAAAATTTATAAAAAATTAACGAACATTTAACGTTTAAGCGATAAATAATAAATTGAGTTAAATAACGTATTACAACAACTACATCCGCCGCCGGTTTTTATAATTAAAACATCAGTATACGGTTCGTATCTCAAAACATGAGAGATTAAAGCGCCATGCGACACACGTGTATACTTTTTCTTACGGATCCTGACGTGAAAGATATAAGTATCTAAAAAGAGTACCTAGAGCGAAAACTCCGCATCGAGTGCGGTCAAAATGTGGTCAATTTTAGGTATTGAAAGTATGTTCCCCCCACAAATGTTACCCGCGCGTAGAGCTTCTCGCAAGTCTCAAAGAGCTACCCGGCTTGCTCCTTTTTATTCACTTACATTAAAGCGAAGCTGCAGGGTGCCGGTGTACATAGACGATGCGGCCGACGTACCGGGCTGGGGCTCCTTTCGATCCATCGCACAGGTTCTCTCACACTTTGCGTCGCGCGCGAAGCTTTTGATAGCTTCTTTTTTCTCTTTCGTCTTTTGCCGGACACTTTATGCCCGTGTGTCTAGCAGGATCGAACAAAGCACATCAGCGACAGTTCTGTTCGATCCCTCCCTCTTTCTCTCGCTCTCGAGAAACTCTCACTAGTATTTTAGCACGTCGTCACCCGTTAAATCGAAGCTCTCACGTAGCAAAAACCTCGCACGTAGTCCAGATTAATGAAACGCCTATTATTTACGCAACATAAAATTTTTCGGTTGCTCTGAGCTCCGTCGACCGAGCGACTGAATGTTTATTCCCATGTAGTTTCGTTGAACGTGATACATCGAACTAAACGGCAACAATAACGATTAAATATAAACGTTTTCAAAATTGTAAAATTCCCATTGCAATCCGTCGATGTTAAAAATATTGCTTTTATCTGCCAGATTTCATAACAAGCAATATTTTTAAGGGCAACCTAAAATAATCTGGCATAGATATTTTTTAACCGAATGCATTGTTTACATTATAACTCAAATTTTTTCGCGGCTAGGGTATAAAAGTTTCTATTTTCTAATTCACGTATCGTAAAATAAATTTCTCATGCAATCCATCAATATCGCCGTAATCATCTACGTATCGTGCGGCGCAAGAGAAAAAAACCAAAACAAAAACTACACGTTCGTCATCTTGCGTGCAACTCCTATAAGGTTTATCGATCGATATGAAGCATCAGTTTTTAATAACGCTAAAAGCACTGGTGCTTAGAAATTAAATCCTCCAAGAGAAGCCTTTTCCTAGGCTGTTGTGTGCATAAAATGTATGGATCCAATTTTAGTTTACAATACAACTCTCGTACTTAATAATGCCGTTACTTAACAATGACAGTAACATAATCTTCGGCATCTTCTTACATAATGAACTACACCGGATGAAGCTTTCAAATAATAACGATATCTTCTCAAGCGGAAAATATATTCCTCGATAAACAGAAAGATATCAGGAGGGACAAAATGCCAAACTAACGCCTGTCAGACTGTCGGCTCGGATCGACCTGCATGGCCCAAATCGTTGATGTGACACGTAATGCGAATACAGCGGCCACCCACAGTGTCAAAACTCCGAAACGTCCGAGACAGCGTTAAAGCGCATAAAAGATTCAATTTCATCACAAAACGTTTTCGTAAACGAATGTGAGATATTCCGAAATTAGGCACTACCGAGGAAATAAAGTATAAAAAAAAACTGACTGACGTTATTACGGTAAAAGCTCAGCATGTAACCGAAATGTAACAAATTAAATATTTCGTTTATACACGAGACATCGTATTATAAATATATAATTTTCAGCGTCTCTTTTGGGACGATCGCTCTTTCGAAATTAGTTGCTGAAACTTTTTCATGATATTTGACATCGCGATATATTTCTTCCGACATCTGGTTTACAGAAATACATCGAATCGCAAGAAAATATAATTATAGAATTTACGTCCAATGCTGAGAGTACATAATATAATAAATCTATATGTATAACATTTATGTGTATATTAAAAATTTCAATACAAGACTTTAATATTTTGTACTTGAATAATTTTTACTTTTTGGATTATACTATAATATTGATAATATTTTTCACGACAATCTCATTTTAGGACATTTAAGAACTACACTTGACGTTTGATAAGTTATATCTTTTAGCGCGTTAAACAATATAATAAAATATTTTTATAAAGAAAATTGTTAAATTTTCTACAAAAACAAGAGTGTGTGGCATTCGAAAATATATAATTTATTATATTTTAATCTATTCACCGAATCAAATATCGTTAAAACTTTCCAAAGTTTCCCTGGAACATCTCTCACACATTGTTCTAGTAAAACACTTTAGTTTAGATCAACCGCACGGTTCGAGCAGACGGCTCCAAACCAGTACAGTTCCTCGTTTTACAATTCGATATTCGTCCAGTGATGCCGGATTTTCGCCGCGACAAGGAGAGAGAAAGGAGCCGTGAGACAGAGACAGAGAGGAAGCTGGATATGCTGTATCGATTTTCGTTTCGTTCAGTATTTCACCGGCTGCATCCCTAATTTTCATTGGGACCCTTCCGAAAATTGCATTATCGATTCCATGGGCGATAACAGGTCTTTAATATCGACAACAAGCGCATTCAATTAAACACAATAGAGCCCTGTGAGTGAAACAGCAAAGGGTTAGATTTTAAAACGTTGCATAAATGATTATTCATGAGATTTACATCCCAAACCGCAAGTTGCGTGTGAGAGCAAACGTGATAAAATTCATAAATAAATCCGATATACTAGTGAGTGAATTCGAAAACGGTAAAAGCAAGTATAATTTTCAAAGGCCTCGGGAGACAAGTTTTGCCATTCAAATGTCTAGAAATGTGTATTTGTAATCTGTCGAAAAATCCACTCGCTCTGTTCTCCTGAATTTTATCAGGCAGGCAGGCAATCGCTCGAGTCAAGAGTCGATCGCAGAAAATTATCGTTCAATATCACTTAAATTCGGCGGAAGCGACCGTAATGCACAATTCCGGGGAAGAGTATCAATGATATCTCGCGAGGATCCACAAATACGGAATTTCAGATTTTCGAATAATCAGCTTCCCATTCGTTAGCAAAACAAATATTTATCATCCTCTGTACACCGGCTAAATAACCATGTGCGCAAACACATCGTGCGTCGAGAGCTGCGTTGACACTGAAAATCGTTTTCGCCGCCCGGAATATAAAAAGCGCTACCGGCAGCTTAGCGAAAAATACGTTTACGTGCAATCAGTCGATGATCGTGTCGTGCGATGATTAATAAACAATCACAACGGTCGCGGATTGATTTTCGAACGCGTGTACTTCAATGAGAGCGCGTAGTCGAACTGAATTCAGCATCTGACGCAGCTTCATGGGTACCCTTGGTAGCTAGGGAACGGTATATATCTATCCTCTATCCTATGGGATACGGAGCCCATAGGGTGCAAAATTCGTGTGGTGGAGGGTGCCGCTGAGCGAATGCTGCGAGCCGTACGAAATTTAAAGCAAACGTGGATTGGCCTGTTTCCGATTGCAAAGAATCCATACCAATTCTCTCATCGTTGTTCAATACGTGATGCGTAATAAAAAAAAAATGTTATCGTTTTGTGTAAAAAGTATTCAAGTTGAAATATTTTCTATCGATTACTATAATAAAAAGAGACGCGAAACAAGTAGACGAGCAGATTCTAAAATCGTTCTAAAATCGCGTTTAAATAAATTAGTTTCATTGAAAAATACCGATTGTCTAAAAATGAAATTAATTTATAGACAAGCTGAATATATCGGAGCTTGGCATGCCAATTGTCTGATTTTCATACAGCTTTTACATCATCGGATGCAAATTATGACAATCGAAATGTTTTTAAGTAAAATTGTTATGCATAGATATAAAGAGCGCGTAATTAAACCTTTAATGCAGAACGTGTGTTCCAACCCGTCGCTGCCATTACACCTAATCCGATGGAACAGAGATCGACAAAGAAGATGCGTATTGCGCACACGCACAAAATATCCCACCGTTATAATACCGGAGGCAAAAAGATCTCTTGACCATCACAGAAATTAAAAACACATTACTAAAAAAAATTAAGCTCTAATATTATACATATGTGACAAATTCAGTTATACATTATCGTACGTGTGATAATTACTCTGTTACTATTAGCATACGCATATTTTAAGCTGTTAAAATTGCACATTTTAATTTAAATTCAATAAAATTATTATTTTCATCTTCCCTCTTTCTCTCTGTATGTATTAAAATATTGTGCAAATTTAGATAGATATAATACGAAATAAAAATTGATTTGATTTTGTTGCGTTTAAATAATCTAATCTCTCTAATTAGATTTTTAGCATCATATTATGCTTTTAAACACACTTTTATTTTTGAGATATTCTTGCAGCACTTGCGAGAAATTAAATTAAAATTTAGTTGAAATAAAATTGAAAAGATATTCAGCCACAGAACGCCGTGTAACTTTAAACGATGGTCAAGCACTCTCATGCAAGTCGCAAATTTGCCTAAAAGTATTGAAAATCTTACGAGCTCGGTAACTCGCACACGTATGTTTATCAACTATGAATATATCTTTCCCCACGCTGTACAGTCGAATTTCATGATTGCATTTTTCGTCGTTTGCGAATATACCAATGAAACATGCAAAAGATGATAAGAGAAAAAGCAAAATGAAAAAAAATTAATAAATATACGTAAAAAGAATAGAAGAACATGAAAAACTGTACAATCAATATTTGATGAAATTTCAAATATGCTAACAGCTTCAATAAAATAATGCTACCATGATGTGTTGGCTTGTCTCAAAATTCTAATTATTTTTATGTAGCAAACAACATATACAATAACCATACATCTATATTACAATACTTTCCAATTATAAAATAAGTAAATTGTTTAATAATTTCATAACCAATCATTTTACATTTATTTTGTATATTATACACGTGTACTCGTCAATCTCACTCATTAAATTATTAATTGAATTATTTTCATAACTTCCTCGCGAAATAATTTTTATACACATATATGCATTCTATTTTATGTAATTAAACTCATTTTATGTAATTAATATCAATAGTTTAAAAAATGTAATATACAGGTTTCTCAAATAAAATTGCCTCTTAAAGTTATTTTAAATAAAATAATTTGTTCTTCATATACTGCTGACATTTATATTACAGCAAACCAAAGTAAAACAGTAAGTATTAAACCATGCAAACTATTGTTTTCCATATTGCTTTTTTGGCAAAGATATATACGTGGCCCACAATAGGTGTGTAACACGGAAGTAACCTCGACATATATGAAGATGTACGGTGTACGTCACAACCGCATTTGCCATTAACTGAAGTACACGACGACTGACTACACGAATGGCATAAAAGCAAGTGCGAACCTTTCTCCCTCTCTAAGCTATAAAGGACTGAATCGCATCGTGACGAGACTGTGAAAAAAGTAGAAATCGTTTAAAAAGGGACAAATTTAAAATGACCAAAAGACCAATCTTAACCAACGAAAAAACCTCAGAATCATTATTCTTCAAATAGAATTGTATATTATACATATATACACAAATATTATAATATTTATAAGTACTTTAAAAAGATAATAATAATAACTATACGATCAATTTAAGATAGAAAATTATTTAAAGTAGATTAAATATTTTCAATAAAATTTTGTTATAAACATAATTAAAAACGATTTAATCAATTAGTAAATATGCACAATATTATTTAAAATAATAAAATTTTTGATTATTAAATGGTAAATTATTAAATGATTATAATTATTTATTTTATAGTTGGATAGTCAAGTTTAACACGACGTTTATATCTAATATGAACTTAATTTAAATGCAATACAAATGTAATCAAATGAATAAAACTTTGCTTATGAAATTTCATTAAATCACATGAAAAAATTAAAACATATAGAAATACAGAAAAAAAGGAAAAACTTTGTTAAATGTGGCTGCAGATACACACAATATGATTAAAGGAAACTTAATAAAATTATTTATACCCATACGATTATACAAATAGGATATTTTTGTCGATTTTCTTTGCGATACTACTTTTAACAAGCTCAGTCTATTTTACATAACTGCTATATATTCACATCGTGCACATAAACTTTCCATGCTGCTCAAAACATTTACTATAAAAAGTTTGAAATTCAACGGCACTAATTGAAAAAATTTCCGCAGAGAAAAATGCAGTAATTAAATATCACGGAGTATATGATGTGACGAGTACTTTAAACCAGACACTTTATGATCTTAAGAACATGTTTTACAAGAGTAATACTATCGTATTTCATAAAAAAATATTTAAAAGTAATATTACACCTATTTTTTAAAATAATTATTTGCTTAATTAAAAATTGTTCCTCTTATAAGATAGTCTTTAAAAGATTTAAGAGGCTTGTAAAAAGTATCTACTGTTCTTCTTCTCAGATATAGATTACGATGCTGAATTCAATTCTTCTCATTTTATATACAATAATATAAATATTCTTATACAGGTATTATAAAAATAAAATTTTTTGTATTTTCTTCTAAAAATACAAAAAAATTTTATTGTATTTCATTATATCCATAGAAAGATCGATCTCTTAGGATAAAATTCAATTGAAATTTATAATATTACGTTCGATTTTGTTTAAAGTATAAACTTGTTTGTAGGTAAAAGTTATCAGTCTCGCGATATAAATTACGGAAATAATTACAATACCTAGTGGCGCGGAAACAAGGTTCATTAAAACTCGATAATAAGAAGTATAATTAAATATTATACTTCTTGATATCTTAAAGTCTAATTAAAGTACAGAATTCCTTAAACTCAAAGAAGGAATAAATGAACTATAAAATAAAAAAATTCTTTTCGAGTATGTGAATAAAGAATATAAATCATTTTTTAATTAATACATTAAACTTATGAAATATGTTTTAATATCATTAAAAGATCTAAGAATCAAGAGAGATTTATGTGTTTTAAATCAGCGTCTAATTTGAATCAGTATTTATTTGGAAGCAAGCGTTCCGTTCGAATGAAGAAAAATGACGATAACAAGTCCTTGACGTAGCCGATTATCACCCCATCCGAGAGATAATCTGTCTATCACGCTTACTCCAAAATAAGTATTGTACTAATCGAAATTACACGCTGATCTAAAATACTCGAATCTTTCCTAAGTTTTGTTATAAAAAATCAGTCATGACGTAATGTAATTTAATTTTGAAATTTTTCTAAATAAAAACTCAATCTTCGCTTTTGTTCTATTTTTCTATTCTACAACTAGACTACGAATTTTTCATAAAAGATCAGTCTACGATTTCAACAGCAATATTTTATACTCTCATAAATATTGACTTGTTATCACACTTTCATATCATCAAATAGCAAGAAATATTTGCAAAAATAGCAGAAAAAGAAACAGTTTCAGTAGTCTATCGATTTCTGTCTCAGTTGAATCCACTGTCACTAACGATACCTGACTGCGAAACTAAGTAAAGATGGATCGCGGTTTCGCCCGAAGGTAGCGCACCACCAACAGAAGTGATGAAACGACGATGAATTTCAATTTTCGCGTAGAAAATCTGCGACACTCCGCACGTCATCACGCAGGCGACACCTATATCTGTATATACAAGCTGTAAGCTCGCACACGCGTTATGGAATGAGGACGGCTATTCACCGGATACCGGCATAACCGGGAAATTGCGAGATCGTGGAAGGTTCTTCATAACTACGGGTGCGCACGACTCCGTGGCATTATTACTCGGCAAGTCCTCCACGGTACGGTATAAGGAGTGCAACCCTGAAATCCTTTGGATCCGGACCGGAGAAGCTGCGATGAGATGGTGCGTCGGAGTTATCAGACGCCAGCAACAAAGCCGGACGGAGGAAACGGAGGAAATAATGGAGAGGACGTTTATTGCACCCAATGTGAAGGATATCATTCGAAAGAAGTTCGTACAGCTTGAACGATAAGCGTACGATAAAAACGTACATGACGCAAGATTACTACAGCAAGAGAACAGTTTGCAAATAATATAAATATTATTTATTGTTACAATAATGAAATTACGAGATTCTTCCTGTATACAAGTTGTTACTCTTAAGATTGCTTTCAAAAAAATGATACGATATATTAATATGTTAATAACAGTTTGTAGGTAATTGTATTAATTAGTTCCAGTTATTTAAATAATCAAAATTCAATAAGCTTGAAAAAAAATCATGAAGCAAGAAGGAATAGTACGTCAACAATACATAATTTAGGTGCAATTTAAACAAAATTATTCATAAATTTTCCTCAACAGATATTACATCTGAAATTTTTATGAAGGGGCACATTCTTTAAATAACGTTGCTGGAAATTTTATCAGTGAGATCATAAAACAAAATTATGTCAGGAGCATAAGCAATATAAGCTTTACTATGGTATATTAAATTAAGTTGCTTCTTGTTTCTTTATACTTATAAGTTACACATATAATTACGTATATTAAAATGAAATTATATTACACATTTAATGGAAATCCGTAGAACAAAGAAAATTTTTGTTTCGTAAAATACTAAATATTAAGCGAGGCTCACAATTAATAAAAGACCAAATAAATATTTAATTCATATTTTGTTATTTGGAAATATTCGTTTTGCAAATCGAAAATTTGAATTGAGAAATATCAAGTAATTCCGACTATTATTATCGTCTGACTGAACGAAAGTAATTAATATTTATAATGAATCAATCAATACGTCATTTCTTAGTCCACATTTTTATCAATTACTCTATTGCCTATTCTAATTACTAATTAACAAAAAAAATTGAAGGCTTAAAATCGGAATACTTCTCAAGCGACTAAAAGCGCATTTCCTGCTAATATGCATCCTTCGTAATTAGGCTTTGTCGAACGAATTTACGTAGCAGGTGACGACAATGACTTGTGTGATGGTAACATGGAGCAAGCTTGAGTAAGCTCATGAGAGTAAGGAAAAGAGGGCTGAAGCGAGGGAAAGGAAGAGCGAGAGAGAGAGAGAAAGACGAAATGTGACAATTACGTCGAGTATAATTGTAATGAGATTTGGAGTGTGAGACGTTAAATATCCCAGTCGCGTGTGAAACAGTGGAATCCTCTCAGATGTATAATTAGTCCCTAGATTTACTTACAATTAGTAGAACGATTTTCGTAAAGAGAACGATATGGATCTCAAGCGCTGATACGCATATAGAAAATCCAATGTGTTTTCAGTGAAATCTCTATCTTCGCTTTCTACATCTCTTGCACGTTAAAAATATCTCCTCCACGGCTTTTTTTTACAATCGGAAATCAATAGCAACGCCACCGTAACAAACTTATTGTTTTCAGCCAACCTCTCAAAACGCATCCGAAAATTTCGAATTTTCATTCCGAGGTAAGCGGAAAGGAGACAGTATGATTTGTTATTTGTCAGAATACAATATCGCTGATCAATCAAGTGCGCCATTTGTCCTATTCACAACCGCCTGGCGCGCGCTGCGAGGAAAAAAAATGACTTCGCTTCCGTTCGAATGGAGAAGAATTCCTATGCCGAAAGGAAACCTTATCACGCCGATTTTTTTCCGAAGCTTTCACATTAACGAACAAGCCTTCCACATGCGGGAGGTTATTTTTTTCCGATAAGAAACGCTGCCGTATATTAAAGCACATGATTTATGCCATTTCCCTATCGTTTCCCTCGCGCACCCCCTTAAAGCTACATACGTACGTAGATATTATGCAAATCGCAGACTTACTGAAGAAATAAAGAAAGGAATAATTATCGCCGTTAAAGAACGCGATTGCGCGTTCCTTGAGTCAAAAGAACGGAAATATTTATAACTATATATAATAAATATATATAAACGCGAATTATAAAAGTGGAGCATCAGAGTGCGGAGTATTAGAATTAGAATATAAGAATTTGGAAAAAGAAATGTGTAATGAAATTGTTATGTCCGCGCACGAAAGAATGTAACTCGGAAAGTATCAGTTCCTTAAAGCTGATGTAAGTTTCCAGGATATAATGCAGAAAGGCACAAGAGAGAAATGAAGGGGCATGCAATAATGTACTCCCGTGCCTCGAGAAAGAAAATTTACAGTAAACGTTCGTGTTATTTCCGCGGTAGAGTTTTTTTCATGGAAGAACACCATCACGCGAGAGGATGATAGAGAGAGGAAACCAGATATTCACGGAATGAGAACATAGAAACATCTCGGTAGTGCGCAAGTTTTTACGGCAGAAATTCGTAAACACGGATCATAAAGTAGCATTTTTACAGGTTACTTTAACGGTATCGATAATAGATTTACACTTTTCTAATTATTAAAGCAAATAGATTTATGACAAAATGACAAAATTTATTATTGTGAACTACAACTTTACAATTACTTGGGAATTCTCCAGACATTTTCCAACATCGACTTGCTCTCAATTCAAATATAAATATAGAAAAAAATTAAATATAATAACATAAAAGTGCATCAGCATTTTATGAATTTAATATGATTTTTTCTTATGAGTATTGAAGTGCACAAAAAGTCAATCTACAAAATCCGTTGTATCGAAATTATTCTTATTAATTCGACATTCGTTTAAGACGTGCATTTATGCAAACTTGCAGAAAGACACTGTAAAATACTTAAAAATCAAACATAAAAACATTCAAAATCATCGTACAAAATAAAATCGACGAGTCTCGACACATGGAAACTTTAAAAAGTATCACATCCGTAATTTTCCATGAAATAAATAAGATAAATTTTCCCGACATATATTCTGCATTGCCTACAAAGCGGCGATTTCATGTCGCTCGCGACGAATTCTGGATATCGATCCATTAAGCCCAATGCAATTAACAACCATGGCGGAATAACGCGCGCAGCACGACGTCGACGCACAAAGGAAGGCGTGGCAGTGTTCGTCGGACCCTTAATGCCAATGCCAATGTCAGGGTTTTCCCGGTCAATCACCTAAACATCCCTACCTTCGTATCGCGGAAGTTACACGCACCCCGACTTCGCGCTTTCCTCGCAGTCGAGCAGCCTCGCCGTTCCCATCATCGTCCGGCGATAACTTTTCCACTCACGGTATCACGCTCGACTAACTGAATGAAAAAGATAGGAGGAGCATTTTACCCCTGCAGCAGGTACTTGAATCAAACCCCGTTTCGGGGGTTGAAATATCGACTGCACGCTTGTGACAGAAAGCGAGGTTACCGACGTTGGAGCTTTTAGCTTTCCCTGCAGCTTTTACCGTTCGTTCGTTCGTCGATGAAACGACGGTGAAAAAGCATACGGTAATGAACATAAATTTCACGATATCTGTTTGAGAATGTCGGTAACTGAATAATTAATCGCAAAATAAAATTTTCAAAACAAAGTGCAAGCCGCTTAAGAAAGTGTAAACAACAAGATAGGTTTCATACATGTAAGAAGTCTTTGATATTTTAATTTCGTGGGTGCTTCAACAGTACGGCTCGTGTTATTAACATAATGATAAAAGCACAAAAGAAAAATAATAAAAACGGCAAGCGAATTTTTACTATGCGAGCATTGTTAATGCGGCTTTTACTTTGGCGAACTTTGACAATTTCAAAAACATGGTAACAGCAATTAGCTGATTAAAATCTTTATATCTATGGTTTTAATAAAATGCGCATTCAATTATGAGTAATGTCATATCGTTTTTCTGTACGATGTACAAATAAGTGATGTTTTCGCGCATATTGTGTTGTACTTTGAATATATAGTTTTTGAAATAAATAGTTTTTTCCTGTTTACATTAATGTATAAATTTTGATTAATTATTCATTTGTATATATTCGCAAGTTACAAAGTTACTTTTACTCTAGAAAATGTAGATTCAATTACTCTAAACAAAAAAATACTTACAGAAACTAATAATACGATTGATGTTTAATTAGAAAAAAAATTTGCAAAATATGATAAATATTTTGATAATTTAACTTACCTTTTGCTTGTCCAGAAGATGCATGATTTCGTCGACATCGCCGACGACTACAGATTGTTGTCGCAACATTTCTTCTTCGACTGTAAGCCAGTCACGTATCTATAACATAACCAAGCAATTACCGATAATTATGACAGTGTATTATATTATAATAAATTTAACTAATTCTACAATAATGACATAATTACAATATTATGACTATAGTTTTGTTGAAGTTTTCTAGCGTGACAATTTTCTTATTTCTCGAATATATCAAATAATGTAAAAAGAATCTCGATCAATATTTTGTCTTTAATTGTATTAAAAATCTCTATTGTAAAAAATAATATTACTGACTGATTACTTTGCCAGAATAAAATGAGATAGAAATAAAAATATAATTTCAAGCAAATATAATTTTACTTTGCAACAAAAGTGGCATTAAAATAACATATCTCTGATTAGTGATTAATTCATAATTCCAGTTTGATGAATTAATCACAAATTAATCATAGCAATTAAGTTATATCCCTTGGCAAACGTATCGGCGTCGGTGGCAAATATCTCCATCGTCCGAAAGTAGTTGAAATCAGATAGAAAAGAGTTAGCGAAAAAGGGGAGGATGCAGGGACCGGAGTTAGGATATTTGCTGCCGGAAATTAGTAGGGAGTGTCCGTTCGTAAGTGGCCGACTTCGATTTACCTCGATATTCGCCAAGGGTCAAGAATAGGCAAATGTTGAATGGTACGGGGCGTGTTTTAGAGCTTGCGTGAAATTTCAAGAGCACGAATAAATACTCTGATAAATCTGAAGTAAAAATTCTTGAATAAGATTTGTGTTCATGGAACCGAGTGTTGCCTAATGGCCAAAGTAAGTAATCGCGTGTGTGGAGTAACTTTTAAAGAGAATAAATCTCGATCGTCGAAAAAGTCCGTAACGTAATTACTGTAAAATGGATTAAGCCGCTATTGTACAGCATGAGTGAGCGTTCAATTGCATCACGAATTTACATTTTCCAACAGTCATTACGGCGACCAGTTTTTCCTTGTAAATGGCTTTATTGGTGCGTTTAATTAAATATCAAGGCGAGTTGCGTAATCGCATTTCCATTGCAACTACGAGTTGTAAAGCCAATAATACATTTAAAAGCTCGTCCGCGCGCAGGCGCGCGTGACGCTTTGCTAGACACCGGAAATACCTCCGTTGGCAATTTTCACGTGCTTGTCCGTTGTGTATCGAGTTCTAGTCGAAATACTTGAAAAGATTGTGGCAGCCAAAAATGTTTATACGACAAACAGCACATTGGAAACAAAAATCACTCCCCCGAAATTCTCGACCTAACGACCGACTGATCGATGCAACAGCGGGCATGCAAGAAACCCAAACTAACATTCGACGAGGGTTTCCCCGGATCACAAACGTGGAACTTTCGAGGGAGTCGATAAATCGCGGAAGAGATAAACCGTAGTGCTACAGGAAATTAAGGTCTCGCTCGGTCCGGCAACCCCCGGAGCCTGCCACCTAGACTAAGCTCCTGGGCTCGTTCTGCCTTTCACCCACCCTTGTCCGACTCGAAGCGGTCTTGATTAAGTGCCCGTTGTCGAAAAATGATCATATCCTCGTGTTTTCCGCCTCAAAATGGGCACGTTCTATGCATTTTCATATAATTTATGGTTAAGCTGTTGTCCTTCGAAGCGTCAGATGTAAATAGTATAGTATTAAAAATCTTTTTCAGATCATTAAGATTAAAATATTCTATATTGATTCTTGCCAGAATTTCAACGAAATTTATAATCGTCTGAATCATATCATTCTTAAGATAAATGAACCATTCAGCGAATGAAAAGCTAAAAATAATTAAATCCACATAAAATTGAAAATAATTAAATGTAAATTGCGAGTTTCTGATTAACTTTTTAAAATGTTTGATAGAAAATATCTCGATGTAAATTTCTATCTTAAAGCAGGTAAAAAAGTTTGTTCAATCTTTCTAATTCTTCATTTCTAGAAAATTTAAATACAGTTTCCTCGCTAAAATAAATAACTTACAAAATTTTACAAGTAAATTCACACAAATAAATTACATATAAGTGTATATTGCATGATTTCCGCTATTCATATACTAGAATATGTAAAATGTTAGGTAGGTATATATTTGTCAAAAATTGTGAGATTGAGGTTTCCTGTCTAAAAGTTTAACGATCGATTTTAACACCCGAGTAATAAAGAAGACGCGATAAGATATAAATATCTCCCGTCGGAAATCAATTGTGTTGAAAACAATGTTTGACAACAACAATCAAATCTCACGCGACGGTAACTATATTTTTACCGCAACGGATGTCGCGGATATTAATCAATTAGAATACATCAAAAACGCTTTCTTTCTACAACAATTGCTTTTAACTTGAGCCAAAAACAATTATTAGTCTACAAAATTTTCTATAAACTATATAAATATATGTATATATATATATATTTCACAAAATATTCCACAAAAAGCAATTCCTAAGAGTATTGTTTGAAAGCGACAATACATACGGTAAAGTTAACGCAGGTGCACTTTTCACGAAGTTTCTCAATGTCATTCTACGACTTTTTGATGCATTAAACGGTTCATTGGATAAGCTATTTTCCTCTTTCTATCGTCTTCCTTTCACTCGAGACTTTTATTATTATTACACAATATTTGAAAATNGAAAATAATATATCTTAATGATAAAATTGTTATGGAATTTTACTAAAAATGTTAAAAGATATTTTTAAAATATTAAAATAAATTTTTAAACAAGCAATTTCTTTTACATATTCTTTCTTGTTATATTATTTTTGTCTTATATGTGTATTAGGAATTCTACATTAAAAATATTAAAATTTTTATGATTCATGTAACTTTATACATGTATAAATACAAATTTTTTACCAATAATTAATTCAACATTAGTTATAAGAGCTTGGCACCTGAGCTTCCATTATTAATCCATTGTAATATATGATGATGGAAACAATGTCTGCTATTTCATTATTTTATGCAAAACACGTATGTAAGCTCAAACTAGACTCACATATTTTCGCATGACAAAATATGGCGATATCAAGAATCCAATAAGCTGAATACCGCAAAGAGACTCAGTTCCAAATTATTGGAGTGCCACGGAAACGCAAACATGGGAATTCAGTATAGAGAAGCATACACTAACACATTGCTTTCGGAGAAGTTTCGAATATAATGAAATTTGCTCCACATACGACGAAAATTCGCATTATCGTGTACGAGCTTTTCTTATTCCCATTAATTTTCAATCCTATTATTCAAAAAATATAATATTCATCCATCGAACGAGAAACCAAAAATATAAGGTAAATTATAACATCAATTAATATCAATTAATTCATTATTATCAGAATTAGCAGAGAAATAAGAGAATAATAAAAAGAAGAAAATATATATATTATTTTAGCATCAGACATAAAGTTAATGCAGCTTTAAAAAGATAAATAATATATTTCAAAATGTAATTTTGAATGTTACATGTTAAAATGACAAAACTGTAATAATTTTTTGTTCAATTTTTTAATATAAATGTTTTAATTTACACCCATTAACCTGACTGAGTCAATTATTATTTTTACACGACGGGCTCCACACCTCGGTCAATATGACAAGTAGCATGCGCAAAATAAAAAGTGGTGTATCGTCACGAGCCGAAATAGAATTTCATTGGCAACTTGATTCCTGCTCAAGTCTCGTTACCTCGAGGCCTCTCATCGCTTTATGCAAACAGCACAATACTTGTCAGTGCGACAGCGTAGCCGGAAATAGAAGCCCGGAGATAGCTATTATGGCGTTGGACTGGCTGGAGTCTGACTGTTGACTCGGCAAATAGGAAAAGCGTACTAGAACCTATGCAGTGTTTACTGAGACGTTGATAAAAGTTATCTGGACAATAGGTGGAGATATTACGTGTTACCGGAAAATACTTATTTGTAAGTCCCATATCCCGTAATTAACCGTTAACCAACTAATCGCATCTTTTCTTTTTCTTTCTTTCTTTCTTTCATTCCCACAATACAAATCTATCGAAATCAAATTAAATATATTAAAATTAAATAGAGAGTAAAAATATTTTATAATTGTAACATAAGTGTACCTTCATTTCTTCAGAAAGCAAGCTACGTAAAATTATTTTACCCTTGACAAAGAGTTCGTAAAATGTCACGTTTTTTAGAAAAATTGTAATACCGCTCTGACATGCGCAAAAAGGAAAACATTTTGCGAAATATAAACGTGATAGTTCGCGGGGTCATAAAAATTCAAAGAGAATAAATTCTTGAAAAACAGTTGGGAAAGACCGCGCTGAAAAATGAAAATAAAAACGCCTGAGAATTTTATGACAACCCGCACAATTATACGCGTTTATGTTCTACCATGATAAGTACTTTAACCCGAAAAAAAAACCCACTTTTAACAAAGATAATTAAAATTAAAACGGTAAAAATTAAAACCAAAATAATGAATAAAAAAATAGATATGCTTTGTTAAACAATATTGTACTGTCGCGAGGACAGTATATTCAAATTAAAAAAAACCCGCAGGGTAGAAGCAAGATATAGCGCGAATCAAAAAGATATTCTTTGGTGAATCCCAGGATATTAACGTTCACGAATAAAACGCTGCTCACGTAGATCAACGTAGCTACGGTGCCTACTAAAAACCGAATTAAACTTACTGCCAAGTATGGCCGTAAATTAAATTTCCATGCTATAAAAGACGATAAATTTTCGCTCTGACGAGTCATGAAGGCGGCGTCCGATGTGGATACAAAAGTGGAATTTGACTTAATTTATTTTACCATATTTCTTAGATACGCCCGAGCCATGCCCGTCGCAAAAGAACAGCACAGATACGGAGAGTGAATGAGGATCAGTATGGCGTGAAGGGAGAGAGAAACCGGCAGAGTAATTCGATAAAATTGACCGAGTTATACGCCTGCATGAGCATCGAGCAACCCTCTCCTCCCTCCTTGCGCGCGCTGTCCACCGTCGTCACACAAATCTAATTCCTATCCCTGATAACCAAACCTCGTGCCACCAATTGCAGAATATTCAGTCGGAATTACATTTCTTTCGAAATTTGCCGTCGTAACCAGATCGTGAGCGAAGGAGAAATGCGGACTGGAAGTCGAGATCGAGATCTTATGAAGTATCACTGACGCAATAAGAAGTTATTGCTGAGGCAGCATCAACAATAGGTAAGCCATCAAAACTCCATCTGCAATTCCGACAATGACTCTCTTCGAACTCGACAGGATTATTATTGCGTATCTCGCACATCTTTCGCTTACCAGTCGCGCAAAAAGTTTATTGGAATTTATGCTCGGAAATATTGCTGATAATAAAAGACTATTCGAAAAATTTTCGATAGGAGAATTAATAAGAGAAATAATACGTAATAAAAATGATAATTAAATTGCAAAGTAAGAAATAATTGAAAACAACATAAGCAGACTTTGAAAGTAAATGTTCAAAAATTTTGCAGACAAGTAGATTCAGTAAATTACAATTATAATCAGTACGCTCTTCACGGAATCGGTGCAAGAGCGTAATGACTTTTATTACGGAAAATTTCTGGTAAATAGAAGAATAGGAATAAAATTATTCAACAGAACAATATTCTTAATAGCCGCAGAAAGTTTTGTTGTTCACAAAGTTAAAATGCCACGCGTAAAAGTGAAAAAAAGTGGAAGCACCGTCCGATTACTTTATGACAGTTTGACATTTATCTAGAAAAAAAAATGTATTTCCCCTGTTTCCGTATTCTCACTACTTCGCCGCGGAATTTATACGTAATTTATGACGAACCGGGTAACGGAGAAAAAAAAATAACTGTGATAACAAAGTTTGTTACCGCTTTATAAAAGTCGCTGCATATAAAAAAGAAATGAGAATGCAAATAAAACTAACTTTTGACATTAATTCGTACGGAAACTTTCTACGTGATATTTTTTGCGCGCTATCGCAAGTTGTTTATACGCCCGCAATTACATATTCTTGAAATTCTATGTAACTTTGCGCACGTTCATCGATATGACGTATCAATGTTACGAACATGTACAATAAATTATCGACCCGATACATCGCTCTACTCTGAATACTAATTGTGGAAAGCGGATCCAATTTAGCCGACACTTGATAACCAAGTTAAGACTCCTCGCCCATGAGGGACACGCTACAATACTGATGTGCGGAATAGAATATCGCAATATGCTCGCGAGCTTAATACAATCTACAATAGCGTTTTAATTTACATTTACAAAGGAAACGCTTTTCCATCAGAGATAACGGGTACGTTCCTTTCAGCTGTATTCTTTCGTTCTTTTTACAAAGCACGTATCTGTTTTCCTGAGTTTAAATATACAGACAGTCTGAAAAAAAAAGGGTAGGTAAAGGGAAAAAGATCTAATATCGTGCTCGTTAAAGTTCAAAAGGAACGCGATATAATTAAACGTGCGAGTATAATACAGCTAGATATATATATGTATATACTGATTTAGCAATACATTATTACATGTACATAATCCTGTACTTTTATGTCTGATAAAAGCAGCTTTCGCGATTTTAACGCAAGTTAAAACGCGAAGCAGGTTGCGTTTCGATATATGTATGGAAAAAAAAACAGATCAATTCTGTCAGCTGGACGAATCTGCGAAAAAATATGCGATTTCCCACGAACAAGGTCGTTTAGCATATTTTTCGTTTTCGACATTCGCTCGGAGACATGCCAACCTACTCAGACTCCAGGAACGCGCGCGTTACGTTGCCATATTCTCGTCAGTCTCTCTTCCGCGTTCGCGTAATTTATGCGCTTTAATTAGCCGAGATGCCCGAGGACAGGCAAGCTCTTGTCGTTATCGTAACTCCGCCATTTTCGGCGACGCGAGAAAACGACGGAAATTCGCATTGCGAGCCTCACTCACGTTTCGCTAAAAGACAATATCTCACAACAGGCAATATGTAGGGCAACATGTATTTAGATCACGAGAGAAAAAGAGTCAAATAGTGGAATCCGAGCAAGAATAAATCGCAAAACCGTTCGAGAACCCTTCATTGGGACTTTTCTCCATCCCCTCGTAGCAACATCGGAGTAATCAAATCGATATCTTCCAATCGGATTCCGAAGATAACCGACCGTTAATTATTATCTGTTATTTAAGCTTTTTCGCCGGAGGTATAATAATGTCAGTTTATAAAATTGTTAACTTTTTCGATACCATGCGAAATTACGTTCCATACGTAAAAGACAAATAAAAAAATATATATATTTTTCCGAATAAAGCTTTACTTGCGGATAGCCATTATTTTTAGCCTTTTAATTTGCAATAATTAATTTGTTAAATTGGTTTGGGACTAATTGAACTGCAAAAATGAAAGCTAGTCTTACAATTAAGAAGCATATAAAAATGTTCATTACAAGAAATATTTTCAGAACCGATTGCGCAAGACCAACATTAATCCGTATATCGCACAATAATTATAATTTTAAATCTTACTATTGAAGAATCGACATAGCAAATAAAATAGTAGACTATACAGACAGATAAATGTCGAATGTATTTCTTTTCTTTGCGCGCGTACTTTTCAGCTACTATTGTCCTGGCAGCTTCACGCACGCGTACAAGTAAGCGAGCTTACCTGAAGCACTGATTTATCGAGTCCCGCGACGAGGGCGGAAGCTGAAGTAGAGGGTGAAGGTGAAGACGAAGCCGAGGAGACGGAGGCAGAGGGGCTGCTAGTCGCTACGGGGGTCGACGGTGACGAGGGGGCGGGAGAGGGTGACAGTCCCCGGGAGCCCCCTGCAGCTGCACCCGCCGCCCCCGGTGCCGCGGCGCCTACACTCCTTTCCACTTCTGTAACAGGGAAACAAAACCATATCTCCATTAGAGCGTGGCGTCGTGTCGTAAAAGTCGGCAGGCCGTATCTCCTGCGGCCGCCTGCCGACGTGACGAAAATTGATGCGCTCTCGGTGCATCAGGAAGCAAAGCGAATATTCAGACATCCGTTTTAGCGGCGCTTCCGCCGCCGCGCCATGCGTATGTATATCGAATTATCGATCATTCGAGCTTATCGGCGACAACGATTGTCACGAGTCACGCACGACTGACAGGCTTACACGGCCACTGATAGATCGGAGATCCGAGTTGTTGAATTTCCAATTGCATTTGCAGCTAACGCACTTTGCAGGACTACATTTCTAGTAGTCATCTACATCTCAGAAAATATAAAGAAAATATCCTGGCATTATTCTCTGTCAAAATTATGGTTATTTATCATTTACCGACGTCTATTTTACGAGAGTATACGAGAGTATTTTGTAAATATATCGAGTCTCTCCGTATACAAGTGATATCGTATATATTAAATTGTTTTCCTCTTAATTGTCATAAGATTTATACATAAATTTATTCAGAATTTTTCAAACATTTCTGCCAATTATAAACGCATTTATCTAACTTTTATTACACACATGTAAATGCATCAAAACAATGAAAATTCTGCACGTACGATTCAATCTATAATCGTAAGTGATAAAGGGGAAATCTATTTTTGCGTACAATATTCCGCTATACGTTTTTCGTGAAAACTGGTAATTTTCCGGTCGACCCGCTGTCGTTGTATTCTTTCTCACGTGCGGTGACACAATAAAACGGAGAGGGGAAAACTCGCTCATGGAGAGAAAGATAGAAAGAAAGGACCGGGGCGAAATGGTTGCGAGGCACGTACCGAAGGATGCACGGTCAATTCATTGAATAGGGAAGTAACTTTCATAGTTTATAAGTTTACCCGCTTCACATCCTGGCGGATCGAGTCGAGGCGGAGCGAGATCATGGCGGATCCCAGGTGAACCCTACGCAGGGTCGAAGACGAGCTTAATACCCGTCTCTAATGTAATTGAAAACTTTCGTAAAAAAAACTTTCGCTTTTTCTGCCCCTCGATTTGTAATCCTCCTCTACGAGCATTTAAGCGCTACTTAAAAACGCGCGGTGCCGATCGTAATGACATAAAACCCTGTTTCCTTTCACTCTACTTATATCTACAAATCTCAAAAGTTTGCAATTATTCGTAATAATATAATTTGTATCAATTGTTGCATCCATAGCAATAATACAATCGTAATCAAAAATGTTTATCGCATTAATTTGCAGTGATTAATGTTAATTGCATTCATTAAAATTTCTGCGATTATTTTGGATCACAATATTAAAATTGATATATTTTAGATTATCGCGGTTGAGATAAATAAGAGTAAAGCAGACATGTAAAATACAAATTCGTTTGGATTAATCAGTAATTGGTCATATAATGTACCCCTATTGTACGTAGGTATTTAGTATTTAACAAATTAAAACGGAAATATTTGATAATTTCAATTAAACGCAAGCATTATCATAAAAGAGCTATAAAGCTGATTTAATCATCAGCATTATAAAAATTATATATTATTCTTTTTATGGCTGCAATAATTTAAAATAAAAATCAAATTATAATAATAGTATAGTAAAATCACCAAAAATGTTACAACTAATTTCGGTAAACGCAAAATAAAAATATTATAATATACATGTAATTTTTACAATGCTTGCGCTTTAATATTCAAATATATTTTTACAATAAATCGTAAACGGCCCATAGCTCGAAGATCGCCTTCAAAGATCATAACTTATGCATGAAATCGTTTCGGCCCAGTTTTACAGAAGCTATTATATTTTTACTCACGGACTTTCCCGTCCCGGTTAGTACCGACGAGCATTATCTTAACAACTGGTCCTGTCCCCGTTTTATTGCTGAATTTCGCTGCACTATCTGAAACCGGCATCGAGACAAAAAAAAATACGAGAACGGTGGGGAAGATGAAGAGAAAGTAGGGAGAAGCAAACGACGGAACGATGAGTAGACAACGGTAGAAGGCAATTTACTCGCGTAATTACTCACAAACCGCGAAACTTCCGCCCATTGGAGAAATATTCCTCTGCCTCCAATAATATTTCTCAACGCGTTCGGTGAACTTGGAGAACAAACTGTATGCTTACGTCAAGCACTTTGTCGCCGGGATCGCGGGAAATCAGTGGGCGAATGGCCCAGCTAATTCAAAGGGAGAGCAGTTATGCAAACGTACTACGAAACGTTCGCCGTGAAATCTCAAGGATACGGCCCGCCTTCAGAGGCTCAAATTTCTACACGTTCCATCTCGTCCACTCGCGCAAATTGTGTGCATACAATTTGCAAAGTTGAGAACCGTACAAATCTCCGCAGTAGCAAGTCCAACTTTCACGGGGGAGATAGCTATCCCAATTTAAAGACTGCCTTATGTAATTTTGCGCCCGACAAATTGAACTAATACAAATCATGTTGCAAACTCAAACGCAAAATAAGCGTAAAATATTCCGTTGATAAATATGAAATAAAGGCGGATAGAAAATAGAGCGACAATAAAATTTAACAGATGTTGACACGTATGTACAATGATATAACTTAAGTAGTAAATAAAAATAATAAATAAAAATTTTACTATATTAATATAAAGATATACATAATTTTTAAAAATCATTTTATATTAATATAAAGATACACATAATTTTTAAATAATAATCATCTAATCTCTACTTGTTAGAAAAATTATGCTCGAATAATTTAAAGATTTACTACTGCCGTCGCACAAAAAATAAAATAGTTTCAATAACAAGAACTTGAATAAATATTGCGAGGGAGGATAATATATCAAACGTAGGAAATTTACTGTACATGTCGCATTAGCATACTAAATAACGCCATATAGTAAATATATGGGTGCACGTATGTAAGCCTGAATTTCGCGAGAGAAGAGAAGGAACTTAATATAGATAAGACACACAGACTTCGGTGCATAAACCACAGAGCGTTCCTAAAGTTCTGTCATAAGTCGTCGCAACTTCTAAGCCCTATACACGCTTACATAGCGGTCGGATGAATTACGATACAGGCTAAATACATAATAAGCATGACGGTGCATATTCGGTCTCGCTTCTGTTCTATCAGATTACGATAAGCAGGAGCGAAATCCGACTAGTCAAGAGAATTGATCTACGTAAACTTTATGCAAACTTCTTCGCGCGAGCTATCGAAAGATACAAACTACTACGGTGCATGCTAATTCTGCACAAAATGCGCACACTTTTTCTCTTCCTTCAAACTTTCATATGTGTCAGATAATCATCTCGTGTTCCGTGCAAAATGTGATAAATGAATTTTACTCCAACATAACACTGCTTTCATACATTTAATAAACCTAACTTTTTCCATGCATACTTTTTGCGAAACGGCACGTTGAATAAAATATGACGATACCTTCTTTTCATAAACTATCAAAGTACAAGTAGAATCAAAAAGTTTGCACAATTAAGATAATATTATGCGATAACAAACACATTACTTCATAAATTATTCTTTAAAGAGTAGCAGGCTAGAAAAATTATAAACATATCTTTAATTGCTTTTGTATTCCAAGAATTTACTCTTGGAAAAATATAATATTCTTATTCTTAGAAAAATCCTTTAATAATGAATGCTTTAATAGAAACATGATATTTTTGCGAAAAGATATTTTTCAAAGTTTAAAAGACGGATCACATTTATTCTCTTATTAATTTAGAAAGCGTAACGCAAATGATGCTTCCTGATGCTGCACGGCCTGAAGGAAAATGGTCCTTGAAGAGAACATTCGTAACATTTGTCGCTGCAGCAGCTGCTAGGAGCGAGTTATTACTCCCGTAACAACGCCAACGAGGGTGGACCATTTTCGATGCCGCACGACGAGTATGAATCACATGGTTACCGATATTTCCAATAATTTCAACGTATAATTTTCCAATATTTTCAACGCACATCAAAAAGTAAGAAGGCATATGTGCCGATTATTCGTTGCGTTTAGAGTAATTTAGATTTACATCAAAATCATTAAATATAATAAAATCGTTAATTTTTTATTCAAAAAAGCAACATACATTGCGAATGAGGGAAAATATGTGGAATATGTGTGTAAACTATGTGCACGGAAAAGGCAACAGAATGAACGACAGAATTATCAGAAGCTCATTAAACGCGAAATATGTTTAATGAAGAGTACGGGATAATAAACGATGTGTACGCGCGCGTGCGCGCGAGAGAATCAGACGATAAATCTTTTGGTGTGACAGTGATGTCTTATCGAGCTTTATATTCGATTCGACAAGATGAAAAAAATGTTCCTTCTCGATTATGAAAAAATAGCTTGCGACATATCGATTGAGTAGATCGCTACAAATCTTGCAGCAAGTATATTCAACTTTCAACAGAATGGAAGTGCAATCTTGCTCTGGTCAATGTGGTTAAGCCAGATCTGAATAGCTTAACGAGATTTATGAAGTTCTTTCATTACTTTTTCAGAACGGGGTTAGAGAAGTAATCGGATTCCAGATTAAAGGCTCGTCCATTGACTCCGCTTCCATTCATTTCAACTTATTCTACTAAATCTCTAGTTGCTATGCCAGCATTATTCTTATCCCTAATCACCAGCCTCTGTGGTATAATCTTCATAATTTTAATCCCAGCCTTCCCCATACTCCGTTTTACGCGTAATCCTATTTACCCATTTAGAACGACACCAAGTTTGCAAATACAAGTTGTAATAAACACGAACATCATCCGTGCAAAGACACATAATTGTCTCTATGTAATTTGAAAAATAGGTATTAATTATTTGGAAATTATATTCCGCAGTCTCGAGAAAAGATCTAATTTTCTTATTTTATCATTACTTACATGTAAAGATGCCGTGACGCGTAAAGATTTTTAAAAATAAAACCCGAGACGAATCGAATATGACGGAAACATTCTCTTACATATTTATGACGCCAACGACGAAACGAAACAGCGTCACGCCAAAGTTTTCGCAGTAGTAGTATAAAATCTGGTGTCGCTCGGAAGTATACGATTTATACAGTACAAAGTAGAGGAGGGGGCGATCCAGCTCAGACCGTCGCCGTTGAAGTAGAAATCCCTTGTTAGCGGGCTTACAACAAGGCGAGGTGAGGCGAGGCAAACGCCGCCGCAGGATGACCCGGCGTGAAAAATAGGACGAATTTACAGCGGGAAGCATCAATTCTCTCCGTGGCAGCAGTTTTATTCCGGCTAGGCCGTGCGGCGGGGGGACGGGGAGGGGGAAAGGAAGGAAAGCACACGGATACTTGGATCTCTCCTCCCGGTACTCCGGAGGTGAAAAATAGGAAAGGCGCGTTGCGAACACGGCTTAAGCGTCCGTCTGTCCGCCTGTCTGCCAGGGATAAGTGATGTGACAGTACAACGGAGATGCGAAGGGAAAAGCGGAATAGCGGGAGGGCGGTCGTACAGCAGCAACACGGGGGAAGAAGCGAGGATGGGCCGTGAATGAGAGTGATGGATTGCACGCCGCCATCCACTGACACTCTTCCACCAAAGGGCAGGTCGCCCATTGTACCGCGGAAACCGGAACCCACAACTTGTGCCGTCTACATTTCCGGTCGGCTGAACGACGATCCGACCTGAACGGCGGCACGAATCCGTGTCTTTCCTATTGAAGGCTCTTCGACCGGGTATTACTGACAATGTGCGGTTTGCACGAGTTTACGATTCGCGCCACCTCCTAAACTATTATTCTTTACGTTTAAGATTATTCGTATTTACAGTCAAAGTCATTGCACCCAGAAAACAAGGAATCGTTTAATTAAGATTTACTTTTACTGACGGATCGCAAAATATCCATAAAAATATGCTTGAGATATAATTTAACGACATTATTCTTTCTCTGATATTTTTAATTATATTACAAATTAATTTATATTATGAAAACTAATTTTTTTTTTTAAATATTTATATGCAAACTAACAATATATGTATATAGTCACATTACAAGACAAAAAATTAAAAAACAAACGGATAATAATAAAATTAACTTTGTTTTAAAATTAGATACATTTTACAATTCTAATGAATCGAATAAAATTAGCGCACTTCTATTTCAACTTTTGTCAAAAATAAATTAGCTTTAAAATTATTTAAACAATATTCTAGGTTCTATTAAAAATAAAAGCAAGACTTGTGATGTAACAGAATTTCCTAAACTTAATTTCCTGTTTTGCTACATGAATAATGAAATTCACGTGAAATTTATTCGCGGCAGCTCAAATAAACTCACGATATCGGCAAGCAAATTTTACGAGTGAAAGAAAGAGCACCGTAATCTTAACGCGCAGCCAAGAAATAGGAACGCAGAAATAAATATTCGCCGCTTGCACACAAGGGTCAGAAATATCGTGGGATTGTTAATACTTGGCAGTGCTCTTAACCGGTAAAAATAAACGGCGAGCTTAGGGAAAAGCGGAAGGAAAACTAAAAAAAAAAAAAAACGAAAGAGAAATAAAGAGATCCTGCTGCAAACATTGTTGAATTATACGCAGTCTTGCCAATTAGCTTGTAGCGACTCGAAACACAATTAAACGTGAAAGACAGCAGAAGATAGAATGGAACGGCTAGACGCTATATTTCGATATTCGTTGGAATTTTTTTCAGCTTGTGCGTATATCTCAGTACATCTATTTACACGTATAAATGACACCTATACATATAATATTCAAATTTTGGACTTATCAAAAAATAGATTACGGAAAAATTTAATTAACATCAAGTGTAAGTAACTTTTCAAAATTTTTATGCTTCCAATTCATATATTATAAAAAATTTTTAATAATTTTATATAAATTAAAACCGATTTTAAATTATTTAAAAATAACACGGAAATCTTCACAAGTTTCTTGGTGAAATTTCTGTTGAATCGATTCACAAGTATACAAGAGAGACAAAATGATAAAAGCATCCAGGCCGATTAATAATAGGTATCGTCGAGCTTAATCAAACGAATGAAAAAATATGAAACGTGCAATATAGCTATAGCGAGGATCTAACTTAAATTATGTGAACGCAACAAAAATAAGCCAAAACTCTTGAATAAACATATAAACACATTACTACATTATTGCGTTATTACAAAATACATAAATTCTGATTTATTCGTTTACCCCTATTAGTATCGCGAAGAGAATATTGCGCGCCCGTTGAATAATTAAAGCAACTACGAGCATTTGGCTAAAAAAAATTATTATCCCGAGTCCACCTGGAAATTCGTCGACAAAGTCGAAATAAATGTATACATTAATGGACACCGCGGATTATCGCGAGAACGGTACAAACGGCGCGACTAAATCGATAAAATCTGCACGAATGACGCATCAAGATTGGAGTTAAAAAATTTCGACGGACGGAGATAAAATGGAGACTCCTTTTTTCCGCACTGCAATAACAGAAACTAAAATTATTATTTTCATTAAGTAAGACTTTCGATATAGTGAAAAATAATTTTTTATTTAAAATTTCCCATTAATAGCTTTGACTAGATCCGAACGATAGATATAACGATTATAGTCGAACAAGCCTTAGAATAGCCGAATCGCTATATAAATAAGTAATGTCATCGGAATTTCTGTCAAACTATCTATTTTTCGTGAAAATGCCATTCTATTTATGATCAGTTGGGCTGAAATAAAGCCGTGTAATTACGACTGAGCTCAATGTTAAACTCTATGTTGAGCATTAGGAACTATAATGAATTCACGAAAATCTCGTGAACGCGCGGAATATAACAGATAATGTAATAACTAATTTAATCGAGTATATGGACGAGGCCTGTTTCCGGCTTCAATAAAGGTCGTTAAGTATTCCGGCGATGGTAGAAAAAGGGAAGTACTGATGCGCCTCCCCTCTCTATGAAACCATCACGGCAAAGGACGAATTAATCTGGCTTCACGTAGAGGGACCTTTTCTGCCCCACGTTTTCGATGTAATTGAATCTCTCGTCTTTGCCGAGGCAATTGTACCGCACCCCTCCTGCCGACAATCTAGAGCTGCTCTCTTACCGCGAGAAATTAATCTTCCTTTCCGCGGGAGCGATTCCATGATCGGTGAGAAAAAAAAAACAAAAGTAATAGAAGTCTATAATTCGGCTCTGAACCGAGCACGAACACGAGTTTTCTCGCGCCGCGCCGGTGCCGGTGCCGATTAAAGATGAATTCATCAAACGGTGTTTGTCGAACAATTAAAGTCAGTTTTACGGTCAAAGTGCATTCACGATCGAAAATATTACCACGACTCTTACTGTTTGAATAAACGATTAATTGTACTGTTATTTGACGAAACTGCATAAATTGATTTCTATCAAAAAATACTAATTAAACAAGCTATATAAACATCGTTCTCATTTGCATATTATCGAATATATCAAGATAATGATACTTTCCATGAATAATTCATACGTTAATTTTATTGTGTGTATCTACACTGTTAAATTTTCACTACGCGATCTTCAGAGGAAAAACCAATAGATGTTTTTAATTTTTTTTTAAACGCATGTTTTTTAACTGCACGCAAAAAGATTATCAAAGTTTCAGTTTTTATCTATTCCTCGAATTATTGCTTGTTCTAATATTTATTTTAATAATATAACGTTAATTTTTGCTCAAGATAAATGCATTTCTGTATAAATAACATATGATATACTACAAAAATACGTTATATACTTATAAAGTAGCCGAGTTTTGACTGTCATTGTACAGTCCGCCCTAAAAATATTTATTATATCTAACAAAGAGATTGTGCGAGTAGTAGTAACGCGAAATAATATGCCGGATAAAGAGAAGAGCAACATCCAAATTCCATTAAACCTTATCATATTAGGATAATAGGATTGCTCTTATTACAGTCTCCTCGAACAAGGATTTCTGTTTATCAGCTCAAGACACTCCTTCCTCATTCTTCCAGCTGTATTCTCTTCCCGCAGAAAAGATCGAAGATGATGACGAAAAGAGAGAGCGAGAGAGAGAAAGAGGAGGGGGCAAAGTGGACGGAGATGGAGAAAAATTACTTTCGTCGCGAAACGTGACGGCAATACTAGAACGAAGATTGCAAAATGCGGACCACGCTTAAATATTAGACGCCATGTAAACGAAAGTTTATCGACAGCTGGGCGCTTCGCTTATAGCGCCAGCAGCCTGGGCACTTTCCTTGAGACAAATTACCGGGCCGTGATTGAACATTACTATCCATAAAATTGGCTAGACTTCATTAAAATATTCGAGACTTTATTAAAATATATACGTTAATAGCGCAAAACTGATTAATTATCATATAATTATAGTTTGAATCGGAGCACCTAATTTGCAAATATAATTTGGAATATTCGCGAGGCATCTTGTAGCCGTTCTCAAATAATCCTCGACTAGTGCCTCTATACAAAATCCGTAAGAAATTTCATCGACAAATATTATTGGCTTTTAAATAATTTGCCAGTTGTGCTCAAAATACTTTCTTCCTCTTTGTTGAAAAAGAATATAAATCATAAAGTGCTTAAAGAAGTGGTCCGCGGCCGCGAAGATTCTCTTGTAAAGAAGATTACGCTGCCAAGGACTTTCCTCATTTTTCGCCGCGACCGACGATCCAAATTAACATATTCATAAGATATTTATCAAAGATTCTCTTTGACGCCCGTTACTTAAATATGTCGCTGGCACAACAGAGTTTTTTCTTTATTTCAGCCTATAAAAATTCAGTGTCCCGTCACCGGCGCTTTTAAAAAACGGAATAAAGATACAAAGCCTATGTATAAATATCGCCATAAAATGCCGCTGAAGAAAATAAGTGGATTTATTTCGGCTATAAAACTTTTTCACGCAAAATATCGACAATAACAAATTCAAATCCATATTTTCTTTCAAATATGACAGATAACAAATGCGCTTCCAATATTTCACTCCTCGCAGATAAATCCTTTAATCAGGCGTGGCCCTTGTTTCAACGCCGGAATGTATTGTAACTTCGATGGCAAGCTTTCACGTTGCCGTCAACAATCTCTCAAGCAAGCTATCATCTTAAATAACTGGATATAACTACATACACGAGTGCTTTGTTGCACTGGCACGAGTCTCCCCTGATGATGTCATATGCATAATTCAGGAATGCGCGTGTCGTTGATATCAACGCGTCATAGTTATGCATATGTTTCACGAGGATGCTGAGCTGCATATTTGTCATTCTATGTGAGAGAAAGAGAGAGCGAGAAAGAGAGAAAGAGAGAAACCTTCATTCTAATGCATTCCATTGATTTCCTTGTCGTGGCCAATTGGCAAGACTGCATTACATACGTTTCCTCGACACTATCACAAAGCGCTGGCATGTCGCAATTGACAAAGGGACCATCGGAATGCCATTTGCATTAATAATAATCGCTCTGTTTCAATTCCAGCTGTGTTAGTTATAATATTGCACTGATATGTTCAAATGTCGAACATTAGAAGCCACATCAAATATCCAAAAAAGATATAAAAATATAATTAATATACACTAACAGAAGACTTGCAGATAATACAGAGGATTAATTAACATGATTATTGAAAGTAGCAAATAAATGATTTAAAAAATAACATTTTATCGCTTATTACTTTTAATTCCTCTTCACGCATTCGAGTCTCTCCGTTTCTCAGGTTTCTCTTTCTGAATTAAAATATACGTTCGAGTTACTTCGAAATATTTAGCCGTATATCAAAGTCCTGCTTTTTCGTTCGCTTCCGCATCCTTATTTCGGTCGGCTGATTTTACTCCCCGGCAATCGTCTTATCCTGAACGTACCGCATCTTTGCCACATCCGTCGATGTCGGCATCGTCGCGACGTAGTCGTAAACTTCAGACACGAACGAGATCATCGAAACCCCCTGCCCGAACGGGATTCCTTCGGTAAAAGCCCTGGCTCCCAACAAGCACGCGAATTACGAAGTTTACGATGCCGACGTTTATTCGCGGACGAAGTTGTCGTACCACAACAGCACTTCCATTAGTTCCTTCAAAGACGGATTAAAGACCGGAGTATATAAAGACTCCGTGTATCAAATTTATGCCATTATTTAGAGTAATCGTTAATGCGGAAAATAATCATTAATTCAATGTGTATATTTATTGCAACGCGATTCTCATTATAATAAAACATATATAAAAAAACAAATGTATATCTCTAATAAGATATTTTTGTCAACATTAATTTATCGCTACAATAAATTTTTATTTCTTGCCGTAGTAATAAAGCTTTGGATGTATTAAGTTGGATCGAGATTAAGCAACTAATCGCGAACAAATGCAAATAAACCCAGTACTCGCAACACTGTTACAGTCATTAAAACAAGTTGTTCGTATTTACTCGTTTGGATCTTGTAGTCTAGCTTCAGAATTAAATAAAGTAATTAAAATTAAAAATTCCGACGAATAATCTGACATTAATAATTCTGAGATTATCAAAATGTTAATAAAAATATATAAATGCAATAAAAAAAAATGATGTAGCACTGCTCAAATAATCAATTGATAATATGATAAATCTCGATTTAATTTGATATTTAATTGACAGTCGTAAAGATGATGTGCATACGTGTGTGCTTAAAATGCCAACATGAATTAAGTAGCATAACAAATTACACGGAAATGTTAATATTTAATTTAGTTAAAAGAAACTTGAATAATATAAAACATATGTGTTATGAATATTTCTCAAATTTATAAATATTACCCGCTCCTATCTCTTATCTCTCTGCAGAATAATATTTCAGAATTCATGACGTGTTTCTTGCCGAATCAATAAATAATAACGTAACCATAACAAAAAAAAAATCAGTTTGAAAACTCTAAGTAGATGCATCCTTACAAATGATGAGGCATAAAGTGCATCATCACATTGCAATCTACATTTAGAAGATGTATAAAAAAAAAAACTTTCTTAGCACTCTCGTACATAATTGATGGATCGTTGTGCCCTTCTTATGTAAAGAATTTTTTTCTACTCTCCCCATCGTATACTTTCAAACTTTCCTCAATAGACATTATCTATTCAAAGATGCGTACGTAGCTTTATTGATATTATCGCATATGTAACGTCAGGCATGCCGCATATTATCATAATGACTGTAGACACTCTAAATAATCCTCCTACGATCAATATGAATTTTTACTATATTTGATATTCATCGTGAATATTTTAGTAACCAATAACTAGATAGGATTATCTTTATTGAAAATAACTTTCTAAATAAATAACTAATTTAGTTAATGGAAAACGATCTATAAATGAAATTTTTTTTCATTTATTATGTATACATGAGAGAAAAGAATTTATAATATATTTAAATATTTAAATAAAATGGAAAAACCAACAAACAACGAACCCGATTTTGATCGTAAAAATTAATTCCTATCGATAAAATTGATTTCTATTGATAGAATTCTTTGTTATTATTCATCTGCGAATAATCAATAGTAATATACATATAATTTGCAAATTATGTTCAAACATTAATGATATTGAAAGTACATCGAAAGACTTCACATCATGCCAAGATTGAAAATTGTTATCACGGTACAATTAACTTCGTCTTTTATCATGACCTCTCTCTCTCTCGTTTCGGAAATTTCACGTATATATCACGTTCGTCAATCTGGTTATTTCCTTCAACCTTTAATTAAACTGATAATCTTACAATTCATCGATTCGCATTCGTTCGCAACTGACAACGAAAGCAGACGTAGATCGAGAGCGAAGATGTAAAAGCAAAGGCGCGCTACTCAGATAGTTTTGTATCCCAAAGGTATACTACAAATGTATACTGAAGGATATCTTCAAATGACATATAGAAGAGTTCTGTATGGAAAACTAATGGAAAAGTCTTTCAGACCTTGACAGTGGTGCTTCCTGCAGATATTTTCATTGATATATAATCCAATAACGACGGAAAGTACAAAGTGTGTTGTAGCACATGCAGAATAAATAAAATTAATAATAATGCTAAATTGAGAACAGCACAGTTAATCAAATACTATTAAATATATGTATACCGAGTCAATTCTCATCACTGAAAATTGCTTAATTCATTTAATAATATATTTCTCAAATTTGGAACTGTCTCGTCAATACAAATTACCATAAAATATGTAAAAACTTGCAAGCGTAGTGCACTAAATGTCTCTAAATATGCCTCTCTAATATATCAGAGTGCACGGCATTTATAATTAAAATCCGGAATATATGAAAAAGATAAAGCCGCATTCGGACCGACGTTATCCGAGTTCAATATCAGTCGCGGAACATACAAACGCTTGGAATGACANCATATTTGATAGCGAAGAATTCGGTGTTACGNCNGTGTCGCGCGCGATGGGGTTGGACTGGCGGTGTTTTTAGTTTACGAGTCTCNTTACTACTTTATCGTGTGTGTCGAGATCGATAACNTTCTCGCTATAACGATATATTTCCCGCCGGTGATCCGCGTGCGGTAGCTTCGATAAATCCTGACGTACGATGCCTTCCTTCGTACTTCGTCATTCTCCGCGCCGCCCCTTATCCCCCATACTTTCTCCCAACCCTCACCCGCCGTTACGTCGCGGTATCCACGGGCGTGCTTGGACTTTAGATCAAATTTTTCTTTTTTGATACGTCCCTACGTCTCGCGCAGTAAGCATTTAGACGCACTGCGACGAGATGGAGTGGAGAAATGAGGGAAAGTATTACATTTTCTTTTGTGCTCTCTTCCTTCGTCTCTCCGTAAAAAAAGAGACGAATAAGGTAGGAAAAATGTGAAGGAAATTAAAAGGAAAAAGTAAGCATCGTAAAAATTTCTTTTCTCCGTAATATAAATCTCAATAATCTTTATGTGTTGTTACCCGGCGCGTTTACCCGGAACTTTCGTCGAGTATACAAAGGATGAGCGCGAATAAAAGTACAGAGAGAAGTTAGCATGGAAAGAAACATTAACTAATTTGCAATCGTCCGTTTTATCTTATCGATGGAAATAAAAAAGTTTTACACCGAGAACCGACCAAATTGTTTGCACGACTACTGAGAAAACAAATAAAGGAAACAAACAGATACTAAATGTAGATGTATCATTTAAAACTAAAACGAACGAGAATGAAAAACTTCTTTAATCTGCCATTTCCTTGTATCAATGCAAGAATCGTGGAAGCTTTACGGACACGAAGATTCACAGTAAAAATGTTTCAATCAATTTTCAAGCCGGTAATCCGAACGCAATTAGTTATATTAGCGATGATCATCGCAAACTCATTACAACAACCGTTAGGAAGAGGTTCGCGTAAGAAAGTTCGAAAACTGCAGTTGCTTAATGTATCCAGCTACGGAGTGAAAATAAATTGCTGCTTCGAAGCAGGTATCCTTTTTCGCCTTTCGGCAAGACATAAAAAAAATCTATTAAGCAGCTGCGAATATTTAATAACATCGAGAAGGAACTTTCTCTCACACTGTGCGAAACATGATAATCTTTTCCGAACTAAAGATATTATTCATATCAATGAGAAGTATTTTTTTTTATATAGTATATCTATATACGTATTGCATTTATTACAATATACAGCACATTTCAAATTAACATAATTTATTTGACCATTTATTTCGATTGTCTACATATATAATTAATGGATATGCATTGCATTTATCCGTGCCTATCAATTTTAGGAACTAATTCGACGTTCCATGTAAAACTGAAATCAATCCATTTAACTGTATTATTCATTTTGACTCAACACCGATGATTTAGCTTCATCCGTAATAATGCATTGTCGCCCCTACGACCTGAAACATTAACTACCCAATCCTCCGTTCACATGCGTTCTGTCTGAGTGAACGAACCGGGGCTAAATATCGGCCAGATAGCCACAATAAAACCGTTCGCACGTTTCGCATTCCCGTGTGATTTCAAATACGTAGCAAACGCGCGGTACAGCCGAGATTGCACGCGGCCGTAATAAAGGCCAGGTATGCCTCCCTCCCTCTCGTCGCGTATAGATATTAAACCGTGGTCGTTCATATCCGTGTGCACCCCGCAATGCACGGTACGACGTTAACAAAATTCCGCGAATCCCGTTGTCACCGCAAAAAATCGAGTAGCATTGCTGGGAACAAACCAGATTAAAAATGGAACGCGAGAGATGCGGATTAATTTTTCCAGATTTTCATACATCGTACATTGTCCTTTAACTTGCAATAATATGTGTACATGTGACTTTTTAGATTACTAGATCCGATGATATTTGAAAAGAAATATAAATTACATGAAACACGCAATCAAACCTTTCAAATTTCTATACTTTATGACAAAAAAGTTAAAATCAATTATAAAGCCGCAAAAAAATGTAGATGGAAAATATTTGAAGATGTGTTTGATTTGCTTTGAAATTTTATATAATGTTGAAATTATGTTATACAAACAATAAAAAAAAGATTTGCTTCATATTTAAGTAATATTTCATACATATATAATAATGTTGCAATTATTACAAATTATAGAACTCTAAAAAGAAGCACAATTTTAAATTTATCATAAATTACGACACGTCAAAGCAAAATAAATATTGCAATATATTGTTTATATTTCGCATATCACGTTAAAGTAAAAAATGAGTAGACGGAACAGGCCTGAGGCGCGAGAATACTTGACGAGAAATTTTGCAACGTTTAATCACCGCTTGCAATTAATAACATTTCTAGACAAAGCGCTCACAATTATACTTGCGTAATTATTAACGCGTTACGTGAAAAGGGGAATGATTTCGGTGCAGTAAGCAACGCAGGACAATTCTGCCACGCGCTATTGTCACTGAAGTGATTATCGACATTTAGGCATTCTCAGCTGCTAACAGCAATTTCCGACGATGCGTGTAATGGTATGTCTACGTCACGCACACCTTGAGGACTCCAAGTGTACAGATAATTCGAATCACACGCCCTTAATATGTGTGTAGCTAATGAAAGAGCTAACAGTGTGGAAATTATGCGACTATTACCCAACACTACCGTTTAATTGTTTTCAGATAAAAAATTCGTTATTGAATATAAAAATTCTCAAACGTTTCTTCCAAATCTACCATTGCAAGAGCAAAAAGCAAAAAGAGCAATTTCAAAAATCATTTTATATTCAAACAAATAATTTTTGCGTCTTGATACGTTCACGTGTTAGTAATTCATAAGATAATAACAATAATTATTAATCTAAGATTGAAATGCGATACAAATTTTATAATATTTACTCATTGAGAATTTAAATAAAATATAATCAAACTTAATCTCTTTTTGCTAAATTAGACATGAAAGATTAAATCTTTGATTGTTAATTTTATATTGTTTTAATTGTGAGAATATAACAGCCACTTAAATCGTAAATTTAGAAGTGAACGTGCACATGTACGTATAAAATATTTTTAAGTTGCATTGTACGCGATCGTCTTTCATATTTCAATGAAGATTTCAATATAGTTCTACGAAGATCAGTAGAAATCGTCGACTCGTTTCTACGATGTTATCACTGTGAAACGTAGAATAACGTCATTCCGCGAAAGTATCCCAGGTGAGCGCCATTGTCAATTCAAGCCCAATTTAAGTCGGGAACAACTTTTAACAAACTTCTATCCCACCACGGATAGAATTGGTAACTGCAAGGACAAACGCTGCCAAGTCGCCTCGAAGTACGAGCATAATTTTAACGCCGTGACTTCACTTGACGACATCCTAAGGGTATTTGACACACTTGAAATTCCCATCGCGAGAAAATTATAAAAAGACACTTCTCCCTGCGATCTATTAATTACTATGAATTCAAAGAAGCTTCGGCAATAAGGTGTCTAATTGAATGACTTTAGATGGATCGATTTTAAGTCTCAATTTTTTGAGACGTGATGTAAAAATATATTTTATAATAACAAATCAATATGCCAATTCAATTCATAAATTAACAATATATCGTACTTAATATATTTGTACTTAATGATAATCTAATTTTTTTTGTCCTTTTACAATTTATATAAATTCACGAAGTTATAAACGATAGCGTTTCTCAATATCATTGAGGAAATTTTCTCAAATCTCATTGGAGATGCTTCTACGACAAATTTTATATTCCCGCAGATCCCCTTGTTCTCCATTGCAATAGAAGTAGTCGCGGAATCTATCACTTTGTCATGAATAAATATCACAGGCGATCATCGCATCGGTTCGACGTTCGGGATTCACAGGCCGCGCGCGCGCTCAGCATCCGCTAGCGAGTCACAGTGGAACGTAAAGGCCGCTGCCGTGTCATATAAGAGCGGCGGAAATACGAAGGGGGAGAAAGAGAGAAGAATGGTGTGCGGGGGATACTAACGTACGTGTTTGTTTATGTGCGTGTATGAGTGTTACGAGGGATGCATTCGGAGCAATGTACCATCGTGTATCGAGCAAATATTGATTCCGAAGACATATCTCTGTTTGCCTCGCGCTTCGCGTACGTGTGTGTGTGTCCTGCATATTCCTCCTCTGTCGCTACCAGAAAACGATTCGGACTCTACTTCAAATCGCGCGGCGATGTTTATCCATAGCCATACATACGTAATGTTAGAATCGTAAACAGTCTCGTGAGTTCCCCATATAAAGCGTAATCTACCTATATCTTGTCGAACGCGAATAAAATCTAAATATTTCCACAGCGTGCCTTTTTGAGATAAATGGACAAAAAGAAACTCGAAATTTATATAGACTAGTGGTGGTGAAGGACGGCGCTTCGCGCGCAAAATTTCTCATTATTATATAATGAAATATAATTTATCCCCACCTGTATAGCTATCTGAGCTCAATTATCAGAATGCAACGAATAAGACATGAAAATTATATGCTAATTTTTTGCTTCTAAAACTAATTTTTTTGCTTCTTTTGCACTTTTTAAAAAGTTACGAGAGACTCGATAGCTCCAATATTAAGTAACTTTTTAAAAAGCGAAGCAAAAAAATTATCTCTAAAAGCAAAAAATTCCATCCAATAATTTTCATGTCTTATTGGTTACTCTCGCAATGCAAAGTGAGCCAAGCGAGAAAATCAACATCGCGGAAAAGAGACAATAATACTTCGAGACTATCGAGTATCGATTTAACACGCCTTTTTTAAAAGTGGATACATATCGATTAGTAATGAATAATCGCGGCAAGCTAATCCAAGCATGAACCTGAACGATAACGCTTACGTTTCCGCAACAGAATTAGAACATGTTAGATCGCGAAATGGGCCGCTGAATTGAAAAGCCGGTAATCCGTTTAGTCGTGGATATCAAACAGATCGTGAACTCGGTTCGTCGCGCTTTGTTTACAGATGATCGATCGGGCGTCGACGTGGACGCGTAAAAATTCGATTCGGTAGGTGTAACGGTTTTCCAGCCGTTTGTGTTCTGTGTGTTTGGTGCGTTCAACCAACGCAATTAAACGTCACGTTAAAGCTATTCTTATTCATAATACTTTACTTTACTGCCTATCATTAAACATTTTACGTGTTCGTGAAAACCGGCTATGTTAGCCGTTAAAACGCTGAATTTATAATTAGCAAGAAATAGAGAAGCGCAAGCAATCCTTTGTAAAATATTACAACGAGCGTGTATTCTGGATGTTGCAGAATAGCGATGAGAGGGTTGTAGTATGTTTCTCTCATGAACACGGTAGAAATCTCAAAATGATAACGACAGCAAGCTCGCGGCTTTTTTATGCATTATTTCAGAATTTTTAAGCAGGTCTCGAGACGTTACGACTTTTATACCTTCTCGACTAAAAATAATAGATTACATTATCATTCTAATTCTAAAGTAAATCCTGTGATAATATGAAATCTTTATAATGTAACCAAACGTTATAAAATTTCTATTCTTATTAACTTTTTTGCATATGCAAACAGCGACGGATGGCAATATGAGCAAGCTACATTCTTAGCTACACAAACAAAGCATTTAGTTCGCAGATAGAGACAAAACCAGCAATACTCCAAGACGCCGCTGAAAGAATATAAATTCTTCAAATAGCAATAAAAATATACGTGAATAAATTTCTGCAAAGCATTTTATTGCATCGTCATTCCACTTTCGCTATATCTTATCTCATCAGACGTAGCGAAAAGTTGCCATTAGACGGCGTTCATGTACAAAAAATGTTTCTTTAGGACGTAAAAGCAGCTGACGAAGCGCACAAAAGCAGGAAATGCATATTTCAAGAAATCCGTGAGACGGGACGGAAAGAACGAAACCGGAACGTACGCATGGGAATAGCATCTTATTTATAGACGTCTACCTACAAACCTTCGAAGGTTGGAGATGTCCGAACTTCGTAAATAGTTCTCTAGCACGGTCCAGCAAAATTTACGAATTTAAAAGAACGTATACAAAATTTCGTGTGTGAAATACGTTCCGTCGTAAATAATTATGCTAATGTCTACTCGATCGTAGTTCCGGCAACTATTTTACACAAAAAATATTTTCTAGTAATATTAATAAATATAAATAACTTAATAAAAAATTATATAGATTTTGCTTTTAGTAATAAAAAACATATTAATTACTGAAAATGAATTTTTAGAATTTTTAACAAAACAGTTTTGATTTCTCAAGATGTTAAGCTTTATAACCTCTCGTGACACATATTTGGGACATGACAACCCTCAAAGAAATCGAAGAAACCTAATCCCGAACTCATAAAGTTGCCAAACTTTTGGGAGACACGGAGATCATAACTCGACTATCTTACTACACGATACTTGAAATTCGTTAAAACTACCTTCGTGCAAAATACTTGACGTGATAAAGCAACTCGATTATTAATCTTAAATATAATCTTAAATATCACGTGTAAAAGAAAATAGAACAAAACATAAATTTTAAATTACATTTTGAATATATAAGAATGCACTCAAATATTATAAATGTTTCTTTTTCATATATAAACATACTTTTACGTTAATGGACATAACGTATGTTTATACACAAACGTATCTCGTTTTTAACAAAATATAACTTATCTGATTTTACACGGATGATAGTCGATCAAGAGTAATAATTCCGCCGTTCTATTTTGAACGCTATGCAGCATTGTGTGCTAAAATGTTGCGCGCGCGCGCGTATATACTACATCTGTGTATCTCATATTTCTTTACTACGCGAATCTCGTATATTTATATCTTCAGTAAAAGTGTTTTCGTCCAGATAAATCAGCCTTTATAAATTAGTTAATTAATGTTAAAATATTAAATATAATAAAATATAGTATAAACATAACGTTGATTATCATAGATTATGTAATATTTATCTTGAACTAAACAATAAATGTAAATTTGCATGAGCGATACTGAAATCAATACTTTCTAACCGAGCTTCAATATCATATAGAAAATTTCAATAAGGGTTTTATGTAGAACATAAACGCAAGTCCCTCGAGGCCTTGTTATCGCATCGGGATATATCAAATTTGATATTCTCACGGTATCGGAATATCGGTAATTTTCCTAGAGTTACATTTCGCCTTTTTCAAAAGCATACATACCACAATCCAACGTACTTCAAAAAAATGTTGCAACTATGATAAAAGTATTTAGTTTCTACAAGAACAATAGTATATTGTATCATGACTTTAAATATTCTCTTTTTTTTTCCGTTAAGCTCAACTTTTTTACGATCAAAATCGTCGAGTTGTCATTTATCTTACGACATGTCTTTTGCAATTTTGTACGTAACTCCAACATATGAGATGAGGTTGCAATAAAAATTATTTTCGCTTAAATAAATAAAATACGAGATGATGTGATTTTGCTAACACAATCGTCGTAGATTGATTAAAGATAATACCACTTTACTGCAGACTAATTGCAAGTCGAAGTAACAACGACAAAGTACAAGAGGAGTGCATCTAGTACCTACTATTTGTCTCTGCCGTTGTTTCAAGGGGAAAAGTCTTGTAACTCCAATCTAAGATTACTCCACTAGAAACGCGCATCCACGAGTTGCTAGTGGAGTAACTTACAATTAGAAGTTAATTACGTAACAAAGGATATTTACATTCAACAATGCTTTTACTTCGTTTTTACATATAAAAATTTCGCAACCAAAGATTTTAGAAACCGATTAAAAAAATTTTTAAACGCGTATTGATATTAAGTTTATATAATTGTTATATAAATCTCGTATTACAAGGCGTATTTAATGTTATTAATCGTGCTGATTAATAAACTTGTTACTTGTTGCTTCGTAAAGAACGATTGTACGACTCCTAGTACTTGCCACGTCTCGAGGAGTAATAACGTAATAATACACGGAGCTTTTACTGCCTTCCGGCTCGAGTGTCGACGCGCAAATGACACAGTGATGGTCTTGTGTACACGAAATGCATGTTGTAGGCGGTTCAAAATAAACGAGCGAAGACGCTGTACACAAGCAAATTCTGTATACGTATACGTTGTACATGTAACTGTGTACATGAAACAAGTAGAAATTATTTAATTTTTACTTTCAGTGATTATTTTGAACGGCTGATATTAATCTCTCGTTCCAATAAAAAAATTACTGCACATATTATTTAAGAAATAAAGTTATTTCTTCATCAAAAAATTAATTTTTTAAAAATTAATTTATTATTACTATTCCCAAATTTTAATCTTACTGAATCAATATGCAATTCAAAAATTATAAAAATAATCCCTATTATTTCCAAGATGTAAAAATACCGTAAAAAAAGATACTACTTTATAACTCTTAATTTCAATGCTTTGAAAATATATTTTCAAATTTCAAATCAAGCTTTTTAAATTAAATAATAATTCTCTTCTCTGATAAAATTTAATATTAATTCATGATCTATGATTTAAATCATATATCTGTCAAATTATGTTGCTATGTTAAGACTGATTTTATCTGAATTATTCAATGAGAGGGCAACTATAAATGGACCTTAGACGCTCGTAAAAGAAAACACATGTAGAAAAATGTAAAATGACTTTTCATTTTTAGGAGCATTGCAAATAAGCTCGTAAAGATACGCAAATATTATTTTTAATATGAATATTTCAGTTCGAATATCAAAGAAATTATTACATAAACATGAACAATTCTCCTTTTTCTTAACCGTTTATGCTTTACATTTCTATTTCGATATTCTAAGCATTAATTGTTTGATACTCCCATCTCCTAGCTTCATCTACAAAGTTTTTCGAAAAATGATTGGATCGACGTTTGTTGCACGACTTTCTGCATAATTCCTTTAGTGTTCATCTAAAGCACAAATAAGTTAAAGCTGGCGAAGTTATGTAATATTCATGCAACACAAAATGGATACGCTGTGGTACTCGCAACAAGCAAGCCAAACCCACGAACGCCGTCCTCATTGAAAAACAGTGACAGCGAAGTTTCGGTATAAATAATGTCGAGAAAAGTAGAGATGCGCAATAAACAATGTACATACAGATTACAGCATGTGCACACATCGCCTACAATGAAAGGGGAAATGTATGTAAAGTGATTTACCAGGTCACATAGCAGAATAGTGAATGTGCAACTTGTCGCAAAAAGTTGTAATTTATTCTCATAATGGGTCACCTCGTTAGGACGTGAGAAGATATGAAATTCATTCCCGTGGCAACAGTTTTCGTCCAAAATAACGTGAAATGAGTCGTAAGAATCATAATAAGATTCGTAATAGAATTTTAGAAAATTTTAGGAAATCGCATCGCAGCTAAATATCATGTATGTATTGACGCCAAATTGCTCCAAATTATAGCTTTGAGTAACGCAACTGATGTAATAACCACATTATTTTCTTTATAAAAAGAAAGTAGTAGTTAATATGTGATGTTACAAAAAAATATTGATATTAAAAATGCTAAACTGCGCATAAACTATCAGATTTTTAACTTTTAAGAAACATGTGCGTTTAAATTGAATTTTTAAATAATATACCTTGGTAAAGATTATCATTTTAATTTACATTATATGTTGTTACGAAATATTGTTACTTAAATATATGCAAATTTATAATTTCTTATTAAAATGTTACGTGTAACCACTTGTAACCCCGCCAGTACTAAATATCTGCTTTTCATTTCGCTTCCGTTATGCGCCGCTTCATTTTAAGGTGCCTTCCTATCCCAATTCACCAAAATGAGAACATTCGCATTTATCCTTCAATTTTCGCTACAACGAAAGTTTTTAGTAGAACAAAAGCAACGATAATGAACGTCGGAGGCAACACCTCGAATTGATTTTCATACAACAGGAAACTCATCAAAAATTTTTCATCGCACAACATAGTGCGCGATATATTTCCTGTACATTGCGTGCTCAGATAAATTTTTAAAATAAAAACGTAAATTCTTTCGAACTATCGTTATCTATATATGTGTGCTGTGTGATTAAACAGAAAATTTTTTTATTATTCCCGAGGTATTAGCATTCAAACACGAACCATCTTCTATAATCTCTTTCTCATCTTCTGGGTCTATTATTGTTTTGTATGCAATTCTCTTTACCTTTCTCAATTATCGTTTGGGGATTTACCGAATCCGCCATACTGTAGAATACTCCACTACAGACTTAGTACGCTAAGTAGCCTACCTCGGTTTCTCCATTCGCGATTCCGCATGCCGATAAATTACTCTAATAGCTTTTCGTCAGTTAATTAAGCCACTATCCCCGAATCTCGCTTTAGTATGCGCGAAGATGAAGAGATGAGCACAAAAGGAACCGGCTTATTCTGACTCGCGACGGCTGCATAATGGTAACAGGCGACGAAAAAGCGACGGAATAGCAAGAAAATATCAACAATCGCGCTCCCAATGTTCATTAATTAAAAGATATCACTTTTAATAACAAAATGAAAGTATCTAAAATTGTAGTTAATATCGAATACAGATGATAACGTGCGTGAAATTAACACACCGTGGATTATAACACGGATTTCAAATTTCATTTTAAAAATGCTGTTATACTTTTACTTGTGGATCAACTCCATCAATACGCCATTATATAAATCAAGTTATATTTTTTGGCTTTTTATTAATTACCATATATTTATTCACCATAAAATTGAAAATAAAAGAATTTTATAATAGTAAACGAATATAAATATTAATTTAATATATTGTTTGCAGAATAAATTTTATATGCATGTAAATGTCACATTGTAAATAAAAGTTGAAAGAATAATTAATATTCATTCAGAAGTATTAATAAAAGAGTTTCAAAATATGTATAACGAATATCACGATTCAATGAGATAAGTACAATTCATTTCTCATTCACGATTTAATTTCCATTATCAGTGCAAACTAATTGTAAAATATTTCACTGGTACGGACAAAAACCGGGTATAATATCTGCCGCTTGTCTTGTGATCAATTATAATGTCATCTGATACTGACGTTTCCTAAAATAATCGTGGCCAATGTATAGGCAAACGTCAGGATTCGCGATGTAACGATTCATCAAATCAAATACCCGAAATCCCAGCCAATGTTATAGCGTGGCGCATAATCGACGGGGAGCCGATAAATCACCGACCAGTCGATCCGATTTATCACTATCATTTATTGACGAGTTGCGAGCACATAAATAGTAAACCTTTCAAAATTTTTTTTAACCACGTACACAGTCGAGCGGATTTAAATTACAACGGTGAAAAAGAGCTCACTTTTCAGAAATAATCGATAGCAACTAATTTTTTACCACAATAAATTGTATATTAAATATATCACTACTGTTATTGTTACAAAAAAATGTTATCGATAAATAAATCTTCTTTTATCTTTTATTATCGGAAGCAACGCGTCCAATATTATCGGCAAGTTGCAAATAATAAATGCAAAAGTAAATCGTAAGGTAAATGCCAATAAAGAAATATGAATATATAGGAACTGAAACGAGCGTACTGTATATATTCGAAGGATGTTATGCAAATGCGCTCGATATTAGCATCTCTTGGTTGAGTTTATGGAATAGTAACGATGTATCGAGAGGCTATTATTATCATCATCATGCAAACAGTGAGAAACAATCAGTGCGACAATAGCCGCAATGTCTATATGCGTACGAAACTTCAACATAGTCCATCATCCATCATAGGATATGCAATGTATAAACCATGTAGAAGTTCAGGGCAATATAAAAGACCATTAATTCTCTTCAATAATAAAAATTCCAATAATAAAAATATATAGAAAATAGAAAATATGATAAAACATTTAATTCACATTTCTTTCTAAATTATATTATTAAAAAGATAACAAGACACCGATACATAAATATAATAATTATAAAATTTATAAACATATATGTATAATATCAATTTTATATAATTTTTTCTTAAAGTTTTTAAACTTTAATTTGTAACATTTATTGATGTCTTATGATTTTCTAATAATTTAAGAAATTTGATGCATTATACTTTTCAATTAACAAGATTAAAGAACCGCGAATTGAAGCGAAGAAAAAGCGTATTTCATTATTTCGGACTTCTTTGCATCGCCTGATTACAAAGCCAACTTTATATAAGGGCGCCCTAACTTTGCGCGCCGCCGGTGCATTTTACTAAGCAACCGAACGCATACAAAGCTGCTTATAAAGTTTCGTCGACCGATCGTCAATTCTCGACCAGCGCTTTTCGATGCGCTCTGTTCAAGTAGAGCAACAGTGATAATGGAAGACATTACTTACGGTAACGGCGCTAACTTCGCAAAGCGTTAAGGACATTACCACGTGAAACTTACCTAAAACAGAGAAAGCAGACGAAGTCGTGAATACACCATTATTCGCTTTTGCACTTAGGTACATTTTATGAATGCAACGCAAAGAACTTTCTCATGGTAAATAAAATAGAAAATAATCAAGTAGACAATAGACAAAACAATATAGTAACATTTTAATAAAAAGCTTGTACAAAAATAATGTTATTACTCATGTAATAACATTTAATAACACGTTGATTTCAAATACCTTCATTCTGTATCACTGTCAATCAAGTTTTTCAATTTCTCATTAATTTCTAATTAATCGTATGAACAATCAAAATATAATTTAATATATTAAAATAATTTAACAAACGTAACGTCTTTAAATTATATCTCGAATGCGAATCTCTTAAGTAGATGCACTGTTAAAAAGAGAGTATAATTACATAAATGCAAATGTGAGGTAAGATGAAAAATTCTAATCAAATTTCATAGCTGTACTCCGTATCATTATGTCGCATTCCAATGCTAAACGACTTTTATCTGCGTGCAACATTAGTCCCTTTTTGTGCATATCTAGGCGTACAGAGCATTTACCGGAGTGAGCATACATTCTAGCGATCTGGCATTGTGGACCTTCATTAAATATAATCTGGGAGCTATGGTAGCTTTCTGTGGCTAAACGGAATGGTCAGAAAATGCACGCCAGCAAATTTTACAACGTTAGAGAACCATAAGTCTGGATAAAATCTCACTCGAGCTAGCGGAAGCTTCTAGTTTATGCTAGAATATTTTAATGGAAATTTAATTTGTACTGTAGTCGTACATATAACAACTTAATTGTTATGTAATTTATGAGCTATTATTCCAACATGTTTTATTGTCAAACGAAATTTCGATATTGTATACCAAATATAAAACATTTAAATAATGATGCAAAGATTAATGTGTATCTTTCTTATTACAAACACTGTTATAATATTGCACAAATTATCAAACAAATAATAAACTTTACATGTATCAAATATAACTTCATCTCTCTGTCTCATAAAGGTAAAAATGAAAATAGAAAACATATTTGCTTTTCTTGTGAAAAAGATGAACCGTTAACAATGTAACAAGACACGACGAAAATAATTGTTTCGTGTATTTTGAAGAAAGAAATGGAGAAATACGCTTGTATTCGTAAATCGGTGAGATATTAAAAATAGCCGAGTGCTTTGACCGGAAGTAAAAGCGAACGCGAGAGACAATGTAGGTATCTCGAGCAGTAAATAATAACTGAAGACAGGGGATAGTCCATCAACTAAAAGCAACAGGGAATCCACTGGCCTACATACGGAACGCGCCGAGAAAACTATACGTTCCTCCGTAATCCCGCTCTTGCCATGAGAAACGACGAATGAAAGAGGGCGACGACACGAAAATCAAGTCGTGGGCTATATACGTGTATCGTCGATGGCGCAATATTTTCTCTCTTTGCCCTTTTTCCACGTTGTTTTGTTCCTTTCTCCGGCAGACGACCCGGGAAAGCGCTCGAAATTTGTTTCGGTTGTCACTGTTTACGTGGGGTATAGTCTCGATAACGACGACCGTGTATAATTTTTATTATATCGAAAAAAAAAAAATCTGGACGTTATGGATGATACGTCAGGAACGGACGCGATTGAATCATTCATGAGTATGTCACGTTTGACGCGAAATATAGGGTGATATCAATCAAAGCGCTATACACCGAACAAATATCAAGAGCGCCACGTGAAACCGATATAATGGCCACCTGACGGATCAAAGAGAGGCGAATCAAATGGCGCTCGCAACAATGCTCGCCTTCATGCGCCAATTAATAAATTACGAAATTATTATGCCGAAATAATATACTGCGATAAAGAGCTGTGTATTGTGCGAGCTACAATTGCTAGTAATTTTACAAGAACAATGTTTGTGATAAACAGATTTAAATATACGAACGCGATCAAAATCGTGACATAAACCGTAAGAGTAAGATAAACAATTGCTTCCATTTGCGGGAGGAAATGAAACAATTTGACGAGATTACAAAAAAAGCTTGTACTCTGAGAGAGAAATGTAGTCACTTTTGGCCTCAACCATAATTTTATAATATTCCTAAACAGTAAATGTGATTAATAAAAAATTAAATAACTAAAAAAATAGTTAAGTTAATTATATTTACTGTTAGGAATAAAGTTGTAGTTGAAGCCAAAAGCAACTACAAAATTATGGTTGAAGCTGAAAGTAACTATATTTTCCTCTCAGTGTACATATCGTCACGTATCAAGGTCTTGAAAATGTTTGCTGTCCTCCGGATTTAACGTTATTCTTGCTACAACCTATAAAATAGACACGCGTCCGCGACAACAAACGGAAAACTTGGGGAAACCTCCGGCCAAGTCCCGACTTTCGAGATTTCTTGCGATGGCCTATCGGCAATACGTTCACCCGAGTTTCCACGTCGTTCGTCCCATCCCGCTGATCGGTCGGTCGGTCGATCCCCGTGGAAACTTGGCGGCGGAGAAAGTTGTTCGCGGCCTATACCCGGCTTTTTCATAGGGAACTATCTCTTTCTCCATCCCGCGCCATCCATCCGTATGGCGGAAATAAAGCGCCAAATAAACGTTTCCGAGCAGATGGACCGAACGTACGAACGGAAAATCCGATATTAGCATGCCGCGCCGCCCGCCTAGTTCGTGTTCCTTCCCTCCTCATCGCGTCTCCTCACCACCGTCCTCCGCGCTCTCTTTCGATCCTTCGACCTCGCGTCTCCCCCTACATCTCTCCACCCACACCATCCTTTTATTTTCTCATTCGCCCCTCCTACTCCGTCTCATCCTCCGTCTCGTCGCGTACGCATTCGCACATCCATAGAAATTGGTCCTTAACTACCGCCAAGCATTACCATATCCCAATCAAGATAACCTCGAGCCTACTTCAAGTCCTCCTTTCCCTCCCACTCTTTTTCCGCCATTTCTCCTTTTCCGCTACCACGAGATACGAGTAGATTTTCGAGTCGCAAATGGACCTTTCCACATATTCTATTCCGGCGAGTAGAAAAGGATTGCGCGTAGTTCCGGAACGACAATTTCTATTGCCGCGTCTTATATAAAATTTACTTAAAATGGCTACATNCGACGAAAAGTAAATTTCCCACGAAAGCCACAGATACACGTATTTTATGTACATTTATATATTATATTTAAATGTACATTTAATATACATTGTTAAAATAATATTTCTATATCAATAACTGAGAATTAAAGAAGAATAAAAATAGATTGAAAATCATTCCTAACCAAAAACAACAAGTTGAAAAATAAAAATCTATTTCAATACGAATTGAGCTTGACTATTAATTTCATTGGAAACCCAGTATTGATCTTATAGATAAAAGTACGTTTTGAATTGTTAAACATGTAACGCAGTTTAAAAGTGTTAATAATTTGCATCAATTTGCAAAAATTGACGGAATTATTCTACATATTAGTAAAATAAAACGATATATACGAAAAAAGAAGCTTATAAGATTTAGATACTTAAAGATAATTGCAAGTTCGCAAATAACCTTGGTAAAATTGTAAAATATGTTATTAAAATAGACATGCATTTAGAAATTCCTTGGGGCGCTTGACATCGATATGAACGGTCGCGCCATACGCGGATCGAATGCTGGAAGCCTCAAGAGAAATCATTATATCACATCAAAACAGCGTAAAATCGCCGTATTTTCCACGACGTATCCGCCTGGGAATACAGAAGCAATGGTACTATCCTGAGATTATATTCAGTATGCCTAGGTAGCATACGTACCGATCTGTCGCGATATTGCTCTCCGTACCAATATCGACGTCACCTTCATTCGATCAAATCCATAAAAGTTCCTTCTTTTTGTTGCATTGCACGAAACTTTCGCACATAGTGTCACGTATATAACTCCGCTATATACGTAATATCATAAATTGAACGAGATTGTACCAGAGCAATCGTTCCAGAGATTGCTAACTTCGCAGAATGAAAAAAGTTTCGAGGACCTATTAATTTCTAAAGATGCAAGAGCAGTATCTTCAACCACTTTGGATTCTTGTTCGGAATTGAAGAATTTCAACTGTACTTCCAATTCTCATAACACGTTATTTATTTAATATAGCGATAATAATATGAGATGAGGATTAAGTAATTATTTAATATATCAGCATAACACAAGTACACAAGTAAAAAATTAGTGTAAAATTACATGTAATTTTGAGAGACTTTAATAGTTTTAAATTAATTTATTTCTAATTTTGCAGTATAAAAGTAAAAATAGTTCCTTAATTTGATTTTTTACAGTGTATACAGTGTAAAAAATTTATTAGAAATTAAAAATTTATTTTTACTTCTGACTGCGAAATTATAAATACGTTGAATTTTACAACTATTATAGTGAATCTCATGTAATTTTATAGAAATTGTGAGATTCACTACTGTGTATACACTGTAAAAAACAAATTAAGGAAATATTTTTACTTTTATACTGCAAAATTAGAAATGAATTAATTTAAAACTTATTAAAGTGTCTCAAAATAAACATGTAATTTTACACAAATTTTTTACAATGTATATAACACAAGTTTCTATTAAATAAAGTTTATTTGATAGAAAGCAAAATCTGTATGCATAGTCATTGCACAGTCTTTTAAAATATTAAGCTAGAATTTATTAGATAAAATAAAAGTCCAGAGATAAAACCGAAACTTTTCGGACCACTTGTAACATACTGTACATGTTCTATATATTTTCGATACGTTCAATTTATCTCCAACAAATCAGAGGGACATTGTAAAAATATGTCAACCGGCTGATGCCGTATAAACGAAACGACGACGGGGCAATCAATTATACGGTGCAGCAAACGTTGCCTAATATTAATAAATCCCACGTCGCCCGCTGCGGGCATTAGTGAATAATTTGTCGCAACATCGAATCCGGGCGAAAGCCGCCGGTGCGCCAGGTTCATCGGCAATATGGCCGAAATATTCCGCAACGCTGATGTCGGCTGACCCGGCTGCGGGTAACCGGCCGCACACACGCCCGGAATTCGATCAAATTCGATTTAATTGTGCGGCCGGCCGGTCACCCAATGTCCTTGAAACGCGTCTACGGGATCGTATGTGTGTGTGGGCGTGTGCACAAGTGTGTATGTGTGTGCGCGCGCGCACACATATATGCAGAAGGGTGCGTCATGCGTAACGCGATACGGCGTCGTCTCGCGCGATAACGCAGGTATGCAAGGGGATCGGAGAATACGCGCGCGACACAGTGGTTTACGAGGAGCAAACACGTTCAGCTGTTTCGCACGACGAGGTCGGATAGACACGCAGGCATGCGTATACACGCGCGTACGCACTTTGGGGGAGAGAGAGAGAGAGAGAGAGCAGCTTTAGCTTTTCTCTCACTCTCCCTTCCTCTCTGTTTTTCTCTCATTTTGTGTCTATCTGCGCCTGCATCCCGGCATTATCTACTAGGGCGCACTGATAACGCTCTCGCCTACCGTTGGCCCTCGCTCGATTAATCTGTGTGCTACTGGACAAATCCTCCCCTAAAAACAGTAGGTATACAGACCGGCCGGGACCTCCTGCGCACGGCTCGCAGACGATCCGCCAGCCACGTTCGGTAATTAACCATGTAAACCCTCGTTCGACCCTTCGAACGAGTGTAACGAAACGTCTCTTGATTACGGTAATTGGAAAGGAGCTTTTAGGAACTTTTAGATCCCGGGATTTTCCTACACGCGAGCCTTTGCTGTCGACAGAGGTCTTTCGAGATAAATACGATATCTTTGTGTTTCGTAAAAGAACGTCAATTTATAAATTACCTCGCATTATATTCGCGTTAAATTGTATAGGTATATATACTCAATTGTATTAATTACATCATAAACGTGCGTGGTATTTGTATGTATGTATTTAATGATTATAAATTATATTGCAAATATAACTTTATTGATGTATGCAGATCTTTAAATTCATCATAATCTTTTCTCACATATTTTTCGATAATTCTTAATTTTTAATCAACAAAATTTAAAAAATGACAAAATTATTTACCATTTAAAGTGGTAAATAATATATTAATTTATATAATAATTTTTTTTCATTTTTTTTTTACCAAACAAAGTCAGAAATCTAAAAAGATTAAAATCGAGAACACCTTAACATTGAGTGTACGAATAGGTATTATAGAGCTTGCCGTCATTGCACATGCAACCCTCATAATTTCAATTGAGCTCTTGAATGTCTCTCGAAACGCAGATTCATGAATTTATCATGGATTTTCTTTTTATAATAACTGCGCATAAATCATTTGATAAAAGCTTTTGAGAATGGCATTTCCATTGTGAAATGAGAGAGAGAGAGAGAGCGTAGGCGCCACGACAAATAAATGGACATTTATGAATGTGAGAGCTCTTTTAATAACAATAAGCCGACGCCGATAAAAGAATGTGTGTACCTTTATCCTGGCCGCCGCTAAACCTCATTGATTTTCCGGCAGCACGCCTCTCCGATGTTAGGCCCATTGTACATGTACCATGTCCCGGGTGGGTGATTTCACGAAAGAATCGGGCATTGTTTTAGACGAAGGCGGTGAGACCCGCAAAAGGGATTTGTTGGGCATTGTTTCCGGACTATCGGTGAAACTAGTCGAGAGACTGTCGTAGTTGTTTTCAGCCTAAACTGTTTGGTTCCATTAGCAGCTCGCTGCTGCCGCTGTTGCCCCTCGATCCGCACGCGCGAGTCGTGTAAAAGCGAGCCGGCGATGTTCGATCGAAAATTATCCGGACGATAACGATAAACGGCATACGGTTAGCGTGCGCGATCCTTGTCATTCAGGGTTGAAGAAAAAAAACAAAGTTTCGCCCAATCTCGATACAACAACGAATTCGCAATTTCTTACATTCTTGCCGATCGAAATTCTCCCGAGTGCACAACGGCTCCCGAGCACTTTTCGTGCAATCTCGTGTGTATTCAAGGCTGTTATTCCGACACGATACTTGAAAGCATTCGTAAACTTTTAGAGCATCACGCCGTTGAATTTTATTCGCGTGAGCAATCCGCTGCAGGCGCACGCGACGTCAGCGAATAAAGATTAATCTTTCCTAAACGGTAAAAAAAAAAAAAAACGAGAGAGCGGATAAGAAATGTGTGACTGGCGCATATTATTTGATCCAGAAGACAAACGGTTTCACAGTGAATAACTTCGCTATCGGAATTCCCCGGCGATGTATCGATAGCGAACGCTGGCTGCAGTCGTATAAATCGACACGCGGACCGAGATAAGGTATAGAGAGCGCGGAATTCGACAGAGAGATGTTCAGATTAACGAACGTATAATTCTATTGAATCGATCCGCGTTATATTCTCTCTTTCTGCCGCGACGCGCGCGTTCCCCCCTCCCCATTCGTCTCTCTGCGGTTTTCTCGAGCGGATGAGTATCCTCTGCGGTTTCCATTCGGCACATCCATCTCGTCGCTAACAGAACCACGAGTTATTCGATTGCGCGCATTGAGTTACCCGCATGGCTCGATCGGAAATCGAGTTACTTCAACGATGTGTCCTCCGAATTACGTTAACATATAACCGGGAGATCGACGCGTCAAGTCTAGCGACTGGACGTTCACCCGAAAGGAAGCTCCGGGAGTTAATGTGATCTATGAATTGATTCGACGTATCCCTCAATTCGACGCGATAAACGGCCTAATGACCCGAACGCGCTCCGCTCGGGCGGATTTCGCGCGACGAAGAAACGTTGAACGGCGAGAGTCACGAGAGTTCCAGATGATGCGACTAATGGAAAATGTCGTCATAAAATTCGCGTTTTATATTCGCCGATATCACTAACTGCGAGCCAGATGTGCATTTGGTGCATACTTAATATCTGGAGATTTACGACAAGCTCATCTTTCTATTCATCAAGATTTTTACCGTTCACGTTGAGAGATTAATTCACCGCGTACGGTCGAAAATTAATAAATTAAAAATTTTATGTCACTTAAATCAATTAGAATTATATTGTACATACAAATATTTTCACACTTCTTTGTAATAATTAAGGTGATGTAATTAATAATTAAATAATTCGTAATAATTACTGTATAATTGACAAAAATATGACATAGACATTAACTTCTCCTACAGTCAAACAATAAATCAGTTTCTAAAAATAATTTACTTTAAACACGATTTTTTTAAAGCAAACAACCAACTCAAATATTATCTATCAAATATATCATTTACCCGAGTACGTTTTCATTATATGGAAAGCCGGATACATACTAATGAACATTATATATTAAAACGAGATTTTAACCAAAAGATAAGACACTGTGATACATTATAAATGTCGCGACTCAATCTAACTTTTCATACGTTTTTCCATATATAAAAAGAACTCGTACGAGATGAAAAGCCCGGAAATAACCCAAGAGCTGACGCGTTCTATAAGTATAAGCAACAAGTCAGAGTATACGTCAAACGTCTATATCGCAAATTAGGTTACGAGAAAACGTAGATACGTGTGACGTAGATACATCTGCAGAAGTAATCGACCGTTCCCATTCTGGGAGACTACTGAGCTAAATTAATAATTAAATTTTCTTCTCACCTACATTGGATAATAATAGCAATAAGGGCATGCATCCAAGAATTGTCACACATCCATTAAAAACGCGACTGCCGTCCCGTGAGGAATATCTTTCTTATTCGCGTCAATTAAAATATTCTTTTACTCTCGAAATAAATTTATATCATATATAACGAGTATCATATGCAAGGTATTCCGTCAATTCTATTTCAATACAAACAGTTCAACTGAAAGTTTGCTAGAGCATTTCTCAGTGCATTATGGTAGCTGTAAGTAAGAAGCGACGCGACACATACGCTGCATTTTCACACTTTCTTTCATCCGCGTCTCACGTTTACTCTGACGAGTCACAAAGAGCAACATCCAATTTAACTTCACTGACAAATTTGGCCGAGGATCGGAGAAAACTGCCGTATACTATTCCATCCTTTGAGACGTGAACTCGAGAAGGGTCTCCGTTCCTTGTATCGCTTGGCATTCGTCGAAGCAGACCGATTCTCTACGGGATCCAGACAGAGTAGAGAGCTCGCGGATCGAAATTCTGGTCGTGCATTCGATTATAGACTGCACGAAATAATGTCAGCGAGGAAACGCAATGCGCGACCATTACGTGCAAACATTCTATTCTCTCTCTCTCTCTCTCTCTCTCTCTCTCTCTCTCTTAGAGCTCCAATTAAAATTACTTTGAAATCTAACGATCAGTCCGTGCGACATTTTAGTTTAAAGCCTGACGAGTTGGCATCATCACCACGCGCTGCGTTTTAACTTGAGAAACTTCGCGAATTGTTCATCTCTTTTCCGTGTGTAAATTACATCCTGCACACGCATTATACGCCACGCACGCACGCACATGCACATGCGGGTATAATGATATGTGTACAGTGCGAGCTCTCTTGGAAAGGCAAGCGACGCGGCAGAGTGCAATTTGCAAAAGCTCGGCAACGTGCTAAAACTTGCGTCCCAACGACTTTGTATATTCTCCAGCTCCATATCATACATGGCATTTAACTAAAAAAACAAAACTACAAAAAATATTAAAAAGAAACGAGTACTGCATACTAGAAGCATACTTAGGTGCATGCATTAAAATCGCATAGCGGCTTGAATTTAAACTAATATTTTTCCCAATACTTTACGTCCTGAGAGAATATGCGGAGAATGCATATCTAGAGTCTAGATGCGGAGAAATATGCCTGAAAATCGTATGTCTAGCTAATAAATATTTGTAAAACATTAAATTTATTTTGGAAGAACCGCGCAATTAATAATTAAATGCATCACTGCCAGTCGCAAATGTAAATAAAAAGAAAAAAAACGAGTGGATTCATAAAAAATATGAATGTAACACGCGGAGAAAAAAATCTGTATATTTGATATTTTGCATTTTCGTAATTCAATTTGCCTAGTAAGACATCTTTGCCTTTCACATGTGTATTCAAAGATAATGAATCAAGAAATAAAAAAAAAAAAAAGTATTCACAGCGTGGATTTTGCATTAAACAAATTAGATCGGACTCGATCAAACTGTTTTAATAGCAAGCTTTTTATAGGCAATGACAATTTCGCGCGATCAATTACCTTAATCGCCCGAGCCATCCATTTCGCGGTAACTGCAGTTGACACAGTCTAATATGTCACTCGAGATAAATGCGCGACGCGCTTTAATACGAACGCTGGAAAACATATGAGGGATTAAACGGTTAAACTGCCGTCTCCCGCAATCCCGGTTGTTACCCCGCTTGAAATGCGGGTATCAGTTGGCGTAGCAATTATAATGGACTTCCCCTTTGTAACGTATGGCACGAGACAAAGTTCTGCCACATGCACGGGTACACATCGCAGGTCATAAATATGCATCCTCCGCTGCTCGGCCGCCGCCGTGCGGTTAAGCGCGCGGGTCGCGTAACACGCGGTACCCCCGGGGGCACGCGCAAAACACCCGGATTTATCTGCGACACACGTGGATTGTGTTACACGCAACTTTCTTTCGCGCGGCCAACTAACGCGCCTGCACTACTTGGCGCACACGGTGCGCCGCGCCGCGCCGCGCCGCGCCGGGGCGATAACCCGCGGTAGGAGTGCGCGAATTAAATCGTGATTCGCTTTTGCGCGCTGAATGTTAATCTGACTGTGCGTAATGCGTGCTCGCGCGATATACTCTCTCTCTTTCCTGCCCGATCTACGAGCTGCGAGCTCGAGTTTCGCTTGGCGCGCTCGTATCGAGCGCGTAACGAGAGCCACAGTGCGCGGCAAATTCGGAACAGAGCGACAGGGACGCGGCGGCATACGCGATAAGAGGGAAATCGGGATCAGAGTGCGCAATATTAATGTTGACATCCTAATTTCCATTCTAGTGATTTTATCGATACAAGGATTAATACGATGGCCAGCTACGTAATCATCGAATAAATTAATTTCGCATTATTGCGAGCGCGCGGCACGCATTATCGCTTTGCGGCCGCAGTTAATAATCTGGTGTTAGTGTCGAAAATTAAATGAGTGATCTGTGACCATGCATTTCACTAGCTTGCCTCTAGAGACCGAATTAACTACAAGCAGGGCGGTCATTTTTTTTTTTTTATGAAGTAGAATAAAGCGCATTTGATAATTTCATTGAAAAATGCACAGTGGAAATAAAATCTATAAACTAAATTCCATTTGTATGTTTTACAGAATTTAAGATTCTATCATTTGTAATAAATTGTATTGTTAATAATGCAGGCTATTAAATAATTTCAATAATGCTAATAATATGGAATTAAATTATGCATACGCAATTATTAAAGCAGAGTTTAAAATAATTTATTAAAATAATATTAAAAATAATATATTTTTGTTTTACATGTGTTTTGTAAAATAATGCAATTTACCGCTTTCACTAACGAAGCCGAGCATGTAAAAAGCTCTCGCCGTATACTGCACATTTCATCATCAAAGTGTACACTATGAGTAGTATCGGCTTTTGCGTGGCGGGAATTGAGCAAGCTAGTACCAAATGGTACCACAGTGGAGGATACTTTGGCGCAACGACATACCGAAATCGCCTATAAAGATTAACTATTGTCTCTTGGATGCAGACTAATCGAACGTTCGATGGCTGGCTGCGCATACGAATCGTCGAATATGAGTTTCTCGTCTATTCTGGTGTCCCGATATACAGCTTCGTGCACAGAAAGCTGGGGAAAAGCGGATAAAAAGGGGTGGAACACGAAAAACGTCTTACTCGTGCATATACTAAAAATGACAAGATGAATGCAAAAAGATTATTTATCTTCCTTTTTAAAGAGGAAACACTCTTATGAATATATATCAAATATCCGCAGAATATATTTCAATTTTTCGTAGAAAACATATAATACTGGATTGATTCATAAATAAGTTGAGTTTTATTTAACAAACCGAATTTTTATATTTAACTATTTATATTTGCAATGGACAAAATAATTTAGATACATTGCAAGTAACGCCAGAAATCTCTTAGAGGAGAAATAAATTATTTCAATAAAAATTACTTAAAACTTTTATAAATTTAAAATAATAATAAATAATACTAATCAAAGAATAAAATATCTGTGCCAATATGCAATTATTCGTGATAGAAAAAAATAATACTACGTCAAGTAACAAATTCAACCAAAGTGCAAAAACAGGTGACTATTTTAACAAGAGTGATCTAACGAACCAAAAATTCAATAATTCTAACAGCAAGAAAATCGTTCACAAGGGTATACGCGAGTTCATCCACGGAGGAAAAGAAGTATCGCGTGCGCACGAGACATCATCAAACTAAGTTTACCCACGACTAAAGCCGTCGTTGTTCAGGACTCTCAACAATTCCCGACAAGCGCCAAGAACAACTCATATTTCTTCCCTGAAGCATTCCAGCTCAGTATCCTCTTGTCGTACGGACCACGAGGTACCGGCTTTCAGCATTATACGAGATCAACTTCCCGGCTCCTCCCCACGAAAATATCTCGCCGAGTTCCACCAAAAAAAAAAAAAACTCCCAGCAGCTACTCTGCTGATATTGACTTTCTATCTTTGTCGATACTCACATCAGATATCTCATAATAAAGCCATAATCCTCCGCTAAAGGCTCCTATCCTTGTTTCGACGCACTTGAATCACTCCGAAAGGAAAGCAATCACGAATCCGACGTGACGAATGCGTGGCGCTTTATCGCGCTAGAGGTGTACGTTACGTGTAACCGGTAACAACAGCAATCGAGAAACGCGAAATGTTGTATCCGCCAAACGACACGGCGAAGGCGATCTCATCCGTGATAAAAATGACCAACACACATAGGCACACGCGAGATATGTATACTTTCTAGGCCAAGCCCATCTTCCCTTTTCGCCAGGATTGACCCACTACTACCGCAGAATCTTATTGCCCAGCAAACAGAAAGACGGAAGCCCTCGTGGACTGTAACGCCGCTACCCCTTGATCGTCCGGGGTCGTACTGTGTTTTACCCCGTCGCCCCTTCTTTCGGCAACCCGGCCGCGCGAGAGTGTCTACGAAGCGCAAGCGCCGTTTCCACGCGCCAGCGAGAACCCCGAGCGGGGGTTGCTCCCGCGGTCAATGTCAGCCAACATCCCTGACTCCGGCTCCTGACACCAAGATATAGCCACTTCGATGGCCCGTACCGACCCCTTTTTGGGGACCCACTACGTGCGATTCATCGAACGCATGCCGTATCCGTGGAGAGAACGTTCAACCCTTCAATATTCGCGCAGAGTAATAATAGTCAATTACATACACACAAGTGTGACGTCATAATTTTTCATTTATAGAGATTGTTGTATATTCACTTTTTCCGTTGTCGTAAATTTTAACAGCAATCGGAAATTTCTAAGATTCCAAAATAAAATTTCAGTGAATGGCTATTGTCAGATATAGTCGATAAACAAGAAAAATTATAAAAATTATATTTGTTGCGATTCACGAGGTATACACCCAAGAAGAAGTATTTTACGTTCAAAGTGATTTTTTTCTATAATCTCATATTCTAAGCTTACTGTTTTGCAGCAAACATGTTCTTCTTTCAATAAAGTAAAAAATATTTTTTTTCTCTCTTAAACTACTCTTGTTTATATTAATTTTCTCTTAAATTCAGAGGAATCCTTTTAAGGTTGACATACTGTTTTGCAGCAAACATGTTCCTCTTTCAATAAAGTGAAAAATATTTTTTTTCTCTCTTAAATACTCTTGTTTATACTAATTTTCTCTTAAATTCAGAGGAATCCTTTTAAGGTTGACATAAGAGTAAAATCCTCTAAGATTTACAGAATTCCACGTATATAAAAAATTTTTTTGTTGGATGTATTCCGAATCTCGCTGTAGAAATAGACACAATGTAGATACCGAGCAGATTACACAGTGTGTGGAAATAAGCGTGACGTAATATAACGTAACGAGAAAGAGAGACGAATTAATTAGTCAAAACCTGCCTGGTTGCATATCGAGAAAGAAATTCGTGTGACTGTAGGTAATCGAAAATGGGCAAGCAATTAATCCCGAAATATCAAATCATTTAACATCAGATATTTGATGTTAGCGTAATTAATTCCGTTTCCTAGACAAACCATTAGGCACTTATTCAGCAGACTATGGTGGATTCAATTTGCAAGTGCGCTTCCACTGGAAACGATCTTGGTGCAGAGTGTTTACAGTCGATTAACAACACTGACATCACTAGACATTCCTCATTCGCTTTAACCTAACGGGAACCTCTTGAATATTAATGCCCTAATGCTTGAAAGTGCAACAAGATACGCCTATCGGTACCTGTACGATCCAGGCGCATTGATTTAACGCCGCGACATCGTATTTCGTTTTAACAAAAAAGAGTGCGCGCGCGCGCGCGCGCGCGATAATTTCAGCAATGTCAATGGCATTTATTCTCGTGTAGTCGAGATTCTATTTTCCTACCGTAAAACAAGTGCTGGGTCTACGTCAAAGTGGCGTCCAAATAGTTGCTCAGACAGCCGCGCGTACAGTAAACCACTCCCGCTCATGAATACTAACGTAACGCGAGATTTCGGCGACGATATCTCTGGGGTTTCCGAGTATAGCGCTACAGGGATCTCACATGTAGGTAACAGAACAGACCGAGCTTTTAACGAGCGTATTAACATCGCCTAACTGCAAAATTCACGCCTGAAATGCATTTTGCGTTAATAACGTGATTACGTTACTTGCGTATACAAGTAACAAATGCGCGGCTATTTGTGAATAGTAATAGGGGATATTTGCCGTTCTATCCGCGAGAAGGTAAAATTGTACTTTCAACAAGCAACGTACGTCAATGGAAAATGCTCGGTTTGTTGGCAGCTACATTTGCAAAGCAAAATGGGGATATTGCGAAAGCTCATACAAATATATTGCTGGAATAGCGAACGAAACTGGACAGTCGTATACAAAAGCGTATACACGAAAAGCATATATTTTTTCGATATTCCGATTCACTGTATTCCTTCCGAATGTTTCACACGGGCACTTGTATTAAAGTCAATCACAGTATTGTAGGACGACACTTTCACGGTTCATGAAACACGCCGGCGATTATTGATTTTTGCATTAAATAACAAAATGCTAAATAGAGTCGTTATTTCTTCCTTTTTTATATCAGTAAATCGATAAGATAAAAAAGTAAAGCTACACATATATGCACAACAATTTTGATTCTTTTCAACATTTACTATTAATAATACATTGAATGTAAATGCTAAACTTTTATGGCATCTAATAATATATAAATATGACTCTATCATCATTTTATTCACAGAGTGTATATAACACACATTTCTCAATAAATTCCATTCCTACAAAAATGTAATGTATGTAAAATGTATGCTAGATACGAAAAGAATCTTTCATTACGTTTCTTTCAGCATTTCTCATACAATGAAAAAGTTAATGGAATGAGTGATTGCTTGCTCTAAATTGAACTACATATCAGCAGCCATAGGTATACCTGTAAAAATATAGATGTATTTTTTCTTCGTCAGTTTTGATTGAAAATTTAATTGGAACGAGTGTCAATTGATACATCGAATGATATATCGAATGCACACACTATCTGAAAGTTGCAATACTTCAAGTGATGAAATTCATAACCGAGTTATGTCTGAAGTGATATTATAAACAAAGAAGAAATAAATTACATTTCAACAATGATTGTGTTAATAATTTAAATGTGAAGACAAAATTTTTCAGTTTCTGTAATTGGCATACTTGCATGTAACAAAGAAAACACTGAAAATTCGTCAGACAATTTATGTGATTATAATTCCCAATTTAATTATTACGATTTCATGTATTTGCTTGTTTTTATGTTATGAATTTTGAAAGTACAAAATGATTACTACAATTAAATAAAATTGTCCGTTTCATTTCGCTAATCGAAGAATAAACATTACATAAAAACAAAGTATAATAAATATCCCAAAAAATGTCGATACTCTAATCAGATAAGAAAAGATGACAGTTTGCTTGTGTACTAAAACTTCGCCGCGAGCGTTTCTGATCATTTCTTCCTCCCCGAGACTTTTGTTTCATGGGTTAGCGATAATGTGATTTTTCTCGGATTTCTTTGGATTTCGCACGTGCGCCAACGGAAGAAAGACATAGCACGGAGAAGCTGGAAAGGAGCGAGAAAGAGGATACGGTATAGTAGAGCATGTGGAAAGGCGCCAACAACGGAACGTACGATTTACGATGTGTCCCCGAGGAACACACTGATTTCAAATGTTTCTCACCGATTCACCCACCTCCGCCACCGCTTGCCATGGTCATGGCGATATCGTATAGGAACACTTTTCGACACGAGGATAGTGCGGCTTGCGAGCACGAGTGTTCGGAAGCCGATGTTAACCCGCGGTGGCTTGCTATGGATATATGGAATACCACAGATGCAGTCGGTCGGCTCCATCGAGAATAAACTCGAGCGAAATCGATCGCGTCGATATCGCGGCAGAACAAATGGTGGGATTCGCAAGAATTCTTTAGACGAACGACCTCTAATGGGAATGATTCCTTTCGCGTTCAATTGCCTAACATCTATCTGCGCATATCAACATCTTCTTACTGTTAGATCACGAGCTTAAAAGTTGCGTGTAGCAAAATGAATATATTATATAATTATCAATATGTTTATGTATAAAAATATGATTATTAATTATTTTGTACTTAATGAGATTGGACAAAACCATTCCTAAAAAGCCGACAAATTGTGACGACACTTTCCAAGATTCTTAAAATGTTAAAATAAAAAATATAGTTATGTAGCTACTATTTTTTAGAAAAGGAAAAAAAAAGATCTGTAAAGTTGGCATCCCGAAATGCAAATTAATGTGGCATTTGATTACAATTTATCCACGTTTGTCTATAAATAATATCATTTTTATTCATTTCGCAAAAAAATTAAAAATAAAAGAATTGAATAGATTTCATCGTGAATCATTTATCGATATTTGTAAAAACAATTATTTATGAACAAACGTGGACAAACAATGAACAATCAGAATCCATATATGATTTTTAAAAAACGCACTTGGAGGTTCTCAAAATAAAATTTGTTCAATTTTTATTTATTTTTAATTTTTTTACGACACGGACAAAAATTAATTTATGAATAAATGTAGACTAATGATGAACAATGATGCTACATTAATTTTGTAAAAATTCGCATTTTGGGATGCCAATTTTACAGACCTGAAAAAGTCTACGCTAAGTGATACGGATTGTAAATCTCGTACAAACTGTGTTGCAACAAAATTGTACAGCCACCAGGAGATTACATTGCAACCGTGGGATAAAAATCGACATGGGATAAAAAAACGAATGAAAAAGCGAAAAAGCGACAGATTTCGAAAAAAGGACACTTTTGACGTCATTAATTTGTAAGTGTTGAGGGAAAAATTGATCGTTGACCGAAAGAGACGAAGTCTTTTTTTTTTCGCTTGATTCAAATCTCAACCAGCGCTCATAAGTCGAGCTTTCCGCTGCGATAAATTCACGCGGCGCACCTGCTACCGTTCGCGGCACCCTCACGCATTCATCCTCAGTAGCAGTGGCGAACGAGAAAGGGTGCCATTGGCGAGCGAGGGTGATGCAAGGGTAAGAGGCAGGATGTCAATGAAAGGCAGGGATTTTTCAATATCCTATTCTTCGCAACGCCATAAGCGCGAGAGAACTACGCGCGATACCGTCGGAGTGCATCATTGTCGCCTCCTTCCTTAGAATCGCGTGCAAACGAAACGAATTGCAAAGACGACACACATACGCACACACATACACGTAGCCAAGCATCGTAAATGAATAAGATCGCGCTTCCTTTAAGCGCAATCCTTTAACCAACTCGAGTTTGGCACTCGCGGTCTAAAATAAAAGTGTCTCCGATCAATAAAAAAATAATTTCGCGCTATTAAAATCTCCGCTTCGATTCGGCTGCAGATTGCTTTTAACGTGAATCGCCGATGCCGGCAAATGGCTTTCATCCACGCGAATAAAACGACTGTCAATCTCACGCGATCTATACCCAAGGCTCTGGCGAGCGGCGAAGCAAATGGGCGGTCGGAATTTTTTCGATATCCCATTTCCGCGGCAGCAAGATGGCCAACGAGAAACAAATTGCCAAACCAATAACCGCGAAGACACAATAGATTGTCTTTATCGTGCCGCGTTTACCGTCTTATTTGCGCTTCTTGAAACACGCTTACCTCATAATATATGAGTCGAAAAATAATCGTAACACCGGATATAACGAGTATCAATAGAAAATTATTCTACTACAGATAGAGAAAAAGAAGGGGAGGGGAGGAGAGCCAGCCTTATTTTCTTTGCTTTAGAACATTGGTAATAAAAATTATTAAAAAATCCTAAAGCTGTCCAGTTATTTTATATTAAAAATAGTCATTGAAAATAATTAAAAATTAATATGACAAGAAACCAAAGTATATTTGATTTTTACTTGACGTCACGATTTGATAAAAAAAACTTGGAAAGATATATTTATCTAGTATTTTCAAATTTCTATTTTTCAACCTCCTCTTTATAATTATTTTCATTAATTATTCAAATGACAGGTTAAATTTAAAATTGTTATAATAAGATTACCAGAAAATGCACTGTTCAATTTTCCTTATAAATTATTTAAAAAACTAATAATGAAAAAAAAATAGAATACTCCAGCGACAATTTAATTAGACGTAAAATGCAAATCTTATTTCAACGGCGTATTTACAGCCTTTCTATTAATGCTGTTCGAATATTTTCTTGACGTTTCATTGTTATTTCTCCATTAAAATTCTTTTATTAGTGCTTCCAATGCCCAAATTTCGCAGATCAATCTAACATCACCGAATTTCAGGTAATACTGCAAGACAAATTATGCAAAGCCACTCCTCCGCGTGGCCCTGTCGCATCCTTCGCGTTGCCCTGCACTCGCCCCATTTGCCATTAATCTTGTCCATTGTTCCCTTCCTGTGCGAAACTATGGATTCTAGAGCCGTCGCATATTATTCCCCCGTGCCTCACACTCCTTTGACCTCCTCGCCTCGCGCAGTTTCTCGTTCTGAAGTTTCGCAGAAGATGATCGCGCCTCCGCGCCGCCACAACGATGAGAAGAGAACGAGAACACGGGAGAGGAAACTCCGATATCTCGCGGACTCGCGCTTTTACATTTACCACATGCAACGCACCATTACACATACATATGCGTGGTATTTCGTAATCAAATATACTATAAATGCAATGTACATAAGCAAACTGCAAAATATACATACAACTTGATATAAGTTTTAAAATGAAAAGGAAAGAGAGGATATGAAGAAAAGAAAGGATACGACCGCGATGCTCATTGCCGACAGAAACAAGAAAGCATAAAAATCGAAAAATAGCAAGAGGAAGATAAAGCGACAGAAAAAAATGTGAAATATTCATTGCATTCTTTATTAGAGAGATCAGACGTAAACATGTAAATGTTTATAAAGTGCACGGACATTTAAAATTTTATGTATCTTTTATACATACATTTTCTAAATTATATACATACTTTTAAATGTTGATATTTTTTCTTAAAAAAATTCTGCATTTTAGTGATTTGAATTTTTATCCCATCTTATTTTATTTATGTCTCTCTACGCTTTTTCTTGCACAGAAACAATTATTGAGATTTGATTAATGAAGATTATATAAATGAAACATTATAATCGAGCAAGACAAAAATTAGAAATTCCACATAATCGCGCAATAAGGAATTAAACGTTGCAGAGATATTTCTGAGCTGTGACAGAAGCAAACCGATACATGAACGACTGCGACTCTTAAACAGAAAGCCTCTTGTGCTATCGGAGGAGAAAATTTACTAACAATGCTCGAGCAATTCGCAACCCACAAGGTTTCGTGCGGAAGTAATCGCGTGCGGACGAAATCAAAGTTTACTGAGCTCAAACCTCGTTGTTCCTCTTCGTAAAGTATTCTTTTTCATCCCGAAAATTCAGTTAGAAAAGTTTTCCCTACGGACATGGCCGAATTCATTACACAGCTGGTCAGAACAAAAGAACGAACACGAAAACGTAGCTACGATGAAAAGGGGGTGAGGCGAAAAGTTGGAAAAAGAGTAAGTAAAGATTGAAATAAATTTGTGCGAAATTCGATAATTATATGATAAGAACGAATACAAAAGGCTCAACACGACACAATTACAATAAAAGTATCAGCGATAATATCGCGTAGCGTAATGAGTTTCATCTGGTCGATAAGATCGCTCATTAAAATCGTTATTAAAAGTATACTGCAGTCACGTGATAGCGACATTAAGGTTAAAATTATAATGTAATCAGAATTATAAAGTGAAATTCTTAACGACAGTTATCTAATAGTAATATTTTTTTATACCGTTATGTTGGAATAATCATAAAAAAAGTATAAAAACCTACACTACATTTGCTATCATTAAACTTTTTTATCAGATTAGATTCCGGCATGTCGAACGAAAGAAGAGCGCTTCGTAAATAAAATAAAGATCATGTAAACGGGAACAAATTTAATTTTAAATATTCCATTTCCAACGTGAAAGAAAACGGCTGTAAAAAGGCAGTCTTATTCAGCGTAATGCATTGGGCTCGAGTTTATTTGAAATTTCTACGAAGCCTCTGTTTTAGCAGTAAATGTGTGTATATTGTGTAGTAGGCAACAATAATACGCAAACACAGCGTACCAAAGTTGACTGAATCTTCGTCCTCCACGGGCTTCATTTCCTGAATTGTCCCAAAGGAAATTTTCAACCAGAAATAGAAGAGCAGTAAGCGCCAAAGTAGTACTAGTAATTAGTACTAGGTAATGATAATTTCCATCGCGCTTTGTTTCGTAAAATCATTTTATCAAATAAGTACAAATCGTGCACGGCCAAATGAGTTAAAGTAAAAAAATGTATACCTTGCAAATTTTTCAGTGCACATAAATAATAAAATTGAACCGTGAAGGAAGCATTCAATCTTATTACCGTAAAATTAAAATCATTTTTAAATTTCCTTAAATATTCACAAATAAAATTTTATTCATTTTTCGTCCGTACGTTATGCGAGTAAGATTAATTAATAATACATTACGACGCCGTGCATGCTCGTGGAAATACATTGTATTACGATGCAGGCGAAGTCAAACAGGTGAAGTCTGAGCGAAGAAAACTCCCGATCCCAATTGTACGCAAAACAGTACGCGTCAGTGTTTGTTAGTCTAGCGCGTTGTACGTACTCACATCGTGGCCTCGCTGTGAAAACAGTAATCAAACTTCGGCTACAGGTCGTACAACCCCAACGCGGCGCCGCGTACACTCAAGAGGCTGCTATCCTCCGCATCAGCAATCTCTGGTTACGTTTCCATGCATGCTCACCGCCTCTACATGTTTTCCTTCATGTAAAATTACCAACCACGCTAAATTCGATGGAACATACGCGTCTAAATCGTACCGAGTTAAACCCGAAACGGAGAACGTAAAACACTCGTGTGTCATGTTGACTCACCGAATATGCTTACCGACATGCTACCTCGACAAGTTTAACAACTCAAATATGTATCTAGAGCAATCTATGCCCGGACATAGTTTCTGTAAAAAGAATGTCAAGACGTGCGAAAACGAGAGAACAGCGTTCCAAGTTTGGCTCGGCGATGGCGAAGCCACACCATCGGAGCTGACTTCGGTAACGGCCCTTGCGGGGGTCCTGCGCACTTCCTCCCTTCCGTCGCCGCATTAGTAAACTGCCTGCTTCCTGTAGCACGGCCACTAACTGTTACCCCGTTTTAATGGACCGTTTACCCCAACCGACCGACCAGACGACTCACCGCCGTCAGATTACAAGCTTGACCGCCGTCGCTACACGTGCTCAGACTGGCTCTTTCTCCTAACATACTACCTCGGACCATAATGAATACCGGTTAAACAACGGCGACGAAATCAGAATTTGTATTCTTAAGATACTGTCTGTACCGTCAGTTACGACGACGAGACTTATTCAACAATATCGTTATCACAAGATAGAAGATATGAAGACAGAAATGTAATATTTCAACTTCAACTCCGAGTGAAATTGAATCCTGACGTGTAACCACGACAAAAAATAAGAGAACACCACGATAATTCCATTGAACTGAAGATAATTGAATATTATACATGTAGCAGAAAATATTAATGTCGAGAAAGATTATGATTTGAAAAGGAATTAATATAATTTATCTATTATTGCATACTTCCCGCTTTTGAATAATTACGAATGCAAAAACGTATCTGTGCAATCTCGTGATCTTTGCATTAAAAATTCCACGGATATAGAAGCTCTAAACGTTTGTGGCGTAAAAAAGAGCATTATCGTTGCGCGTAATGTAAAAATCATTATGCAAATAACGTAATAGGAAAGAAAAAAAAAAGGAACTAATACAATTTCGTAAAGCCAATGTCAGTGAGCAAGAAAAATGTTTAAGAGGCGAACGATGCCTCGCCATGCGATATTGTATTAAGATTTATTAAGAAAAAAAAAACCAAAGTAAACGCGTCGTCGCTTGTGAAATGAGGTACGGTAAAAGCGGAGCCGCCGAACCATTTTTGGCCGCCACCCTCTATTTAAACAAGAACAAAGGAGAATCATCGGCGCAGACGCTGGCATCGAACGACGCGTATGGACTCGAATCGATGTATATACATGTTGAAAATAGATAATGTCAAGCAGTATTTCAGCCATCACTTTTAACACGGGTCGATGTAAGATATTTTCCCCCGAACTCTGGCTTTCCTTCGAAAAGGCACGGAAGCATGTTATAATTCAGTTTGCAACGACATTATAACTTGCAAAATTCGATTATCGATATTATGACAAACAGCCGCTATCGTATGAACTTTGTTTTCTTATTATAAAACTCTATTGTTTCGTGTACTTCAAGACCTTGAGAAAAATTCGGTTCCTCAGAAGAATACAAATCTCCCGAGGCTAGAAGAAAAACATTGTATTTCTGCAATGTCGCCTATTTTCCGACGTTGACGCCAACTTATTCGGAATACAAAGAATATTGAGAGACACAAAAGTAGAGGAGCAATCGAAAAAATTAGAGGTTATCTCCTGTTTTATATGTATTAAGTTTTAAATTTTTTTTTTGCATTTTTAAAAAGGCCTTACATCAAAGAGTCTTGTTTATTTTGGCATTTGGGGCAATTACGAGCGATAAAATAAGCTCGCAATCGCACAAAAAGGACAGTTTACGCGGTAATGTTTATTTTAATAGTGAATGAAAAACAATCATTCAATCGCATTACGATGTCGTATAATCGATATCGTTTATCGTTAATATGAAATAAATCACTTCGTCGATATTTCATTTTATTAAGCAGTTAGCAATTGATACCATCGTTATGATATAAATCATTTCATGAAAAGTGATAGCCATGAATATATTCACGTATATATTGTTAGGAGTGAATACGAAACCGCTCCATATTCCAAGCTGCGAAGCCATCACTAGGTATTGTTCGCGACGATCCAGGCAGGAAGAATAAAATTGTGGGAGCATTACCGTTATTGATATTACGTTAATGAGGAGACCCGTATTATTTATCAAGCACAAAACGATCCTTTAATGGATTTCCGGCGAAAGAGGCACGAAAGAAGAAAAATGAAACGGATATCATTCATCGAATAAGTATGTGTGAATAAGTCCATCTAGGTCGTAAATGGAATTTCTCATTAACAATAAAAAGAAATGAAAAAGACACGCACGCTATCAAGCAAAAATTCGAATAATCCTGCACTAAAAGATACTGCATAAAAAATTATGCTAGGGAGTAATTTAAGATTTATAATATTTATAAAATAATGATAATTAACGCATATGTATTTAAAGCAATATTTCGATGTTGGATTGTACATCCAACGTTTGAAAACAAAACGTAATTAGTGCTCTCGTCTCAATCAATAATCTAACAATAATATGTATAACGCAATTTGAAATGCACTCGATAAGGAAAAACGTAGAAACGATGATATCTTTCTATTTCTAGATTGCTGTTTGCCAAGCATTCTTCAAGCGTTATCTGAATCCTTACGCGACTCACGTTTTATCGGAGAGAATATCCTGTATCGAGAAGTCGGCGGCACACACAAATCTCTTCGGCACGAAAATTTTTCGCAAAAGAGCTACCACTTCGTTACCGAACCGGACTTGGAAACTAACGAACGCAGGTTTTTCCGTATGTATTCCTCCGTAAAATTGCATATTCCTTCCAAAAGCGATCTTGATATTTCTACTTGATATAAATTCAACAAACACAATTTCAGATTAAATTTCATATAAATTTAAAGCAGCATCGATCATATAATGATCACAGAACTTGAAAATATTAAATATATACAACAAATATTATGGATCAAAAATAAGAAAATTGTTAAGAAATATATATGAATAAAGCAATATGTATGTGTGAGTAGTTTTTCATCAGCAAATTTATCGTAATTTGATAAAGTGTTACTGTAAAAAAGTATAAACTGTAAAATTTTTTTAATGTTATTATTACGAAAAAGCGTACAATATTTGTGAAAATTATATTTATTTTTCAAGATTTTCGATCTTCCTTATTTATTATAATTTATTATAAATTATTTTATTGTGAATTAATAGTTAAATTTCTATAAGCTTTATCAAATCAAGAACGCTTTCAGGAAAGCCTTTAGGTCTGTAAAAATTCGCATTTCGGGATGCCGACTTCACAGACCTAAAATCTTTCATATGCATAGACGTTGACGTAATTATTAAACTATATTTTTGCAATTTTCGCACTTCTAACGTCGGGATTCAAGATGGTTGATGCAAATATTAGGAGCCTCACAGCCGACGATATGCATATTTTGAAGTTTGCGCGCGAGGTATAAGATACATCCCCTCCTTGACCTCCTGATCGATTGGGGCTTTTATCGCTGCCGCATCAAGCATCTATTTCACGCCAGCAACAAAAGTGTGTTTGAAGAGAGACCATTTGCAATGAATTTACGAGCGAATCACACGTGCTGATCCTCGAGGAGAGCGTCATCGATCTCGGCGCGAAACGACTGATCTCGTTAACCAGAACCTCGATCATAGAAAAATTTGGTAGTCACCGCGGAAACGACCGGGTATACACCCAACCGCGGCGATCCCCGATAAAACTCTGATGACTCGTCGCACCAGCATCCGATCGCCTCCCAATCGCGGTCTTACGAATCGAGCCGAGGGAATCTGTCACGCGCGAGCACGCTGATAAAGAAAGAAGGAGAGAATAAACGTTGCAGCTCGCGATTAGTCACGAGAGCAGCCAAAAAACTAAATGCATCGTTACGCGCAAGTTACAAGCGAGTGACATTCGCGAAGCGATCCCGCGAGGATTTCTTTGCGCGAAATGGAATGGAATAGAACGGAAGGCCTGCGGGAAAGCCAGGAATCGCCATCGGCTGACTTCGTAATGCGACTGTACGTGATTTACGGGCTGCTGTACTTTCTCGTCCTTGTGCTCGACTATTTTTTATGGACGAGTAAATTCGGCTCTACCCTTTTCGGTATCTCGTCGATAGATTATCCACGCGGTTACGTGACAAATAGTTACAAATTATGACTCGTTATTATGTCGAAGCTGTGCGATATCTATCCATCTCGCGATTGATTGATTTGTTATCGCTTAAATAAATTATTAGCTAATGTATGCTTCGATTTATTCATTGCTTCAATATCTGCTTCATTATCTGCCGTCTTCATTATCTGCTTCATTGTGAATTCTTTTTACTATGAAAGAATCTTTTTATAGAATTTTAGAGAAAGATAAAAATAACTGTGCTCTAAATAAAAGTGTTGTGTCAGCGTGTCAGAATTACAAACTCCGCGGACTACATTCTCTCAGTTACTCAGTTTTTCGGGTCGTATCCGATTTGCGCAGTGTATGCAGAAGCACCGGGAATTATTCATAAAGCTCCTTTTGACGCTCGAATGAAATACAGTACATAAGTATTACAGCATAGGTACACGACTCATCTCCCCCATTTTGCATAACCCACAAGACCTACTATAAATAAATATATTTACCGCAGGAAATTAAATCGTCAGAGAAAATTACTTTAAGTAAGCTGAGGAAGAAACTCATTTGCATGTCAAATATATCGATTTTATCAAGTATCGACAGTAACGCGAAATAAATATCGAGATGAGATTCTGAAAAAGAAGCTTGAAAAAAAAAAGAAGATTTACTAATCAATCTTATCTAAATCTTTACAAATTTAAATCTAATTATAGTAAAAACCAGAAACAACGCGGCCATGCATACAATAAGAATAACAACATTGGACGAGAGAAAAAAAAAGGATCGAAACGAGACGACGGAGAATATAACGTATAGAGAAAGAAACTAGGCTCGCTAGAGCAACAGTCCAAGTTGATGTCGCAAGAATCTATACTTTCCACCATCACCTAGACGAGAAACCTTATTTCTGTGTCGAATTGAATCATCCCTCCTTGGAGAGTGCAGAATGCGATCGAGAATGGAATGGAGATGGGATATATCCAGCTTTTACGTGAGATGCAGCCATATAGCCGACTGAGCCAATAAAAAGGGAACGTCATGTCGTATATCATTCGGCAGCTATGCGATGTGCATTAATTCCCACGCTTCATTATACATTGATTAATTACTTCAAAGTGACGGACGTATTGCAGCTGACCGCTCGCGTAACATTCCGATATTTATGTTCGCGAAACATTTATTTATTACGCATTTACCTGAATATATTTTGCGTAAACTGCGAGAAATGAAATTGAATTAAACTTTTATACAAACTACGAGAAGTGTGTGATACATCAATCCGCTGGAAATGATATCTCTCGCACTCTGACGAAATTATTTCACCCGCTTATCCAATCATAATCAACAACGTGTGTCGCGCCATATATACATATATCCATTTGCACGCGAAATCGATACGAGGATCGATAAGAAACGAAAGGACGAAAACCAAGCCATGAAGCCGAAGCCACGTACCTTTTGACGATGCAATAAAACTTCACAGTTAACTTCTATCTTATCAGTTCGCGCTGCCTTTCTATTCTATCATGTACGTGAACGGAATGTAATATGATACTATTCATCACTCACGTATTCCACATATATGCATCGTACTGTGAAAGTAAGAATCACATATGTACATTTCTACATGCGTATTATATGTATATGTTCAGAAAATCATTTGTCTACTTTGTGATCGTGTCCTTTGATTATAAAGATGTAATATATCAACTTCTAACTTTATGTATGCTTCTACATTTCCAGCACACTGTTACGATATCGTTACAAAAAAAAAAAAGAACTGAATGCGCTCCGTAAATTATTTTTATTTTACATTAACAAAATCTGAGTCAGCCAGTATTGTATTTAAAATATGCCAAAAGCCAAAGAAAAATACTTCTTAATGTAATTAAAGTCTGAAAGAAACACAATAGCACTGAAGCAAAAGAAAATCGCGAAGAAAATAACTCTTTAAATGAAGAAGAAAATATAACACTAAAAGAAAAATAATGAAGAATTCCAGACTGCAACAATGAGCGACATTTCAGACGTCGCAAAATATTCAAGTCTCCCGTAATTAATAAATGCGCTAAATAAATGGAATTAATATTCTCGTTCAAACGGCCAAACGTGGAGTGAGTTTCTCGCACTCAAGAATTCATGGCGTGCTGAACGCGCGATTCGGCGAGAGAGAGAGAGAGAGAGAGAGAGGATTTCGCCCGCCCGATAGGGAACCGACGACGAGAAATAATAGAGGGTCAGCTGCGCGCAGCGGGGATGTCATCAGCAGTCGCGGCATAAAAAGCTACCTCTAGCCATACAACATCGTCGTGCAATTAGCACGGCGTCATACAGTACAATCCCGGCGACAGCGCGCAGCACAACGGCCTCCAACATTTCTCATTTGTCCGTGTATCCTGAGTCACATACCGGAAAATTTTTATCTATTTAACACGACGTACGGTAAATGTGACGCGATCTCGGATGCGCGTATCGATTTCGTAAATAAACAGCAACCCGTGAAAATGCAAAAATAATCGTGCCGAAATAGAAGCGGAAATAGCGCTGATCTTTCGCGCTTGTTTCCAGATAACGAATTTTGGAATATCAACATCAAAATTTACCGCAATATTCCAGTCAGATGTACAGACTGTTGACTATTTTTTTTTTTTTTCGAATTCGTTATAATTTATATATTTTTACTAGTATCGCCAAAAAAAGAAAGTTAAAAAAATGATTGTATGCAGATGTATGCGTGTGTTAAAGGTCAAACTTGCATTATAAAGAGTTTAGAATCATGTTTGTTAAAAATGCCCAATATAATAAAAGAAGAAAAGTAGCAAATGCAGAAACGTAAATATACCAATAAGCTAATTTTATACAATGCGCATTTTTTACGCTCAATTGCAACTGAATTGTTTAAAGTAGCTTTTTCAGAAGCGATGTAATTCTCGCTGTTGTTATCATGGTTTAACAATGGATTCAGCTAATCAGCATGAATGCGACTAATCGGCATCAGCGTGAACGCGATTAATCCGCTCATACGACGAAATATCGTGTCCAATCCCGCCAAAGCTCACAGTCCTAATCCGCTTTGCTTTGCCGTGAATACGATCTACACCTGAATGAAATACGTGTCGCACTCCATACCATTAGCTCAACTGTGCAACTGTTAGATGTCTATGTAACGTTACAATCCGTTGCAGAAGAAACGTGCGTACGTTCCTCTCGAACTTTCATCAGAAATAACATAAATTAATAATAACGTATAATAATTTTTAGATATCTTGCGATTTTTTTAAGAGCCAATAATATTTCACCGTAAATGCAAATTGTAATTAATGCTGCACAAGTGACAGTTAAAAATTATTCTAGATAAATAGTATATAATTTTATGTCTCTCTCGGGATGACGCGCGGCACTGTGCTAACGCGAGTGATTAAGTAGTAACCAAAAGGTGGCCGAGTTCAATACCCTGGCCCTCGAACATACAATTTTTAGCGTGAGGTCACAGAAAACTTTTATAAATCTAGGTGACACACGAGGAACTGAAATGAGCCCTACTCGCCCATTTTACACTACTATGTATCTATCTTTCTTGTTAATATTTTCGTAAACGTACTTTACTTCAATAAACACACGATTGAAACAAACGGTACGAAGTAGACATTGAGATATCTTCGATATCCTGCTGCGATTGAAACGGGCAAATTCTATTACTACCAGGCAGAGGGAGGGAGGAGGGGGGTGGAGAGAGAGAGTTTGGGACATTGAGCAAAATACGCGGATTCAGTTGGCGGATGTTACGCGTTTGCGGTAATACCGACGAAGAATGGATCTATAAGCGTGGTCCTGCAAAGATATGAGAAGGGTAGCACGAACTGACGGCCCATCCACTCCGTGAGCTCTTCGGGGAGCCATAAAAAGCTACCCACCTAGATTTTCTCACTGATCGATTATTTGCAGGGGGGGATCGCTGCACGGTTCGACAAACTCTAACTTTTCGGGATTTTGCATTCGCGGAATTCTCACACGTTTTGATAACGTAATCCGCGTATGATCGCATACGCGTGGTTTATTTCCAATTTCATTTTCTGATCAATCCAATTGGAAAAAAATCAGCAGACTATTCTAAGTTATTCAGGATTAAGAGAAGAAGTTCTCTCTTTCGACCATCTATTTATTCGTGATAATTAAAGTTCTACATAAATTATGTCGTGCATAGAAATACTGTAAATCCAATATATATTTTTTCTCGAACGAAACTCATCTTTCTTACGAGTTTCTAAATTGCGCGATCTTTAATTTCATTCAACAAAATATGAGTATTTTATATAATCTATTTAACTCAGATGTAATTTATTTAACTCATCACGTAAAAATTGTTACTTAAAAATCTGAAGCGCTCAGTTTTATCAAACTTTCGTTTTGCTGCAAATCAATTACCGGCAATCTGCAGTTAATTATTTCACGATTGAAGACAGTTGTGATTACCTGAGAGTTAAATAATCAGACCCCAAAGTACGTGGTAATTAATTATTAATTATACGTAATATTCCTTAGATTGCAGTTCTGTAATCGCTTTAGCGTCTTACAGTACTCGAAATCTTAAAGTTTCCGAAATGTAATTATATGTAACATGTATCGCGCAGAATTTAGATAAAATTTAGAAGCACGTCGAAACGTTGAATTGAATTTATTGTTGTCAAGTAAAGGAACAATAAGTAACGTGTTAGCAAACTGGAAAAAGAAATACGTTCATATTCTATCAAAATTATATGAATGTCGAGTGTAAAAGAATCCCATGCGATTTATAAATTTTTTCAATATACGCGTACACACATTTTCATGCGGTTTTCGTCACGTAAATCATATTTCCATGTTTCGTGTAATTTTACATACTACTTTTGGGTCGAAGGATCTTATCTCGAAGGAATTATACGAAGGATAAGACTAACATTCCCCCTCACGTGCGCTTTACGCTTTAATGCTTGTCCGTTTCCCTCTGATACGCTTTAATGCGCGAGCGAGTCACGCGAAAGCGCGACGTTGATTTCCCCTTACACGGGAAAATTCCGTCCGATCCGCGTAAAGTAATTTTTCCAGCGGCGCGGTAGCCGGGGAATCAGAATGGACGGATTATACCTTGGAGTGGCTGCGTCAATTAAGGGATAATCACGCGGTGTTAACCGTACACGTCGTGAGGTTGCGCGCACGCACCCACATGCATGCGGAGATGAACGCACACGTGTCTCCGCCACGTGTGCGACTTCGTCGCGGTTACGGCATAGCCGTAGCCGGTGCAAACTTGTGTCGGACAAAGTCCGATTCTATCTCGGTACGTTAACGTTCATGGGGGTTGAAAGAGAGAGGACGTGTGTGTGTG
>JAJVSH010000007.1:1311376-1389597 GCA_021460005.1 Tetramorium alpestre | reverse complement strand
TTATATAAAATATTAATATTTTGTTTAATGAAATTAAAGATCGCGCAATTTAGAAACTCGTAAAAAATATGAGTTTCGTTCGAGAAAAAATATATTAAATTTACTGTATTTTTATGCACGATATAATTACGTAGTATAATTAATAGTTAATTACTACTTACTTTGGGGTCTGATTATTCAACTCTCAGATCAATCGCGGACGAAGCGAGCGGAGTAAACCGCGAAAAGTGTGAAAAAAATGAGCCGATTTACTCACCGGACGACGTTCCGCCATTTTCTCGTCACTGCAGGCGCCGCTCGCTCCCGCGCACGTACGCGAGTCCGCCGGGCGGGCGCCAATCACCGCGGATCCCGCGGGTTAATCGACGCGACGCGATCATCACTTCCCGACACATATTACACCCGCGGGTAAACACGGAGAGACACACTTCCTCTCTCTCTCGTGTCCCGATACTCGCGACTCTTCCGGTTGCGCCGCGCGACGCGACGCGCGCGAAAACGGCGTCGCGACAGCAGCAACTTCACGCCGGTACGAGGAAAAGTCGCCGGGCGCCATTAACGCGACGGAGGATACTTGACGATCGCCGCGGCCAGATCGACTCCGAGCGAACGATTATCGTCGCGCATCGCAATTTACACGATGGATTTATAGGCGCCCTCGATTCCCCGGCGATCTCCGCGCGATTAGACCGCGATCCGACACTCGGGGAATCGCGATTTCCCGGCTCTCGCCGGGAAAAAGTACGCGGACCGACCGGAGCATCCGCGACGAGACTCCGAACTGACGAGAAACGTCGCGAACTTAGGCAAAGAACTACTAGCGGGGAGGGGGGAGCAGAGAGCGCGAATTTGTGCGGCTTGATAATCGGAAGCATTCTGAACCCAATTTCGGTCAATTCGCGTTACAGCTTGATCGGAATTGAACGTTCAATCACTCACGTTCAATTTTTCGCCCGTAATTGCTCGCGTGGAGGGTTTTAGGGGTTTCACGTACAAATTTTTATAATCGTAATTTTCGTAAGGCGCAACGTAGGTTCCGCCAATGAGGAGCGTAGGGAGATCCTACGAACGCTCGCGATTGGTTGAACTCTTACGCGATCGTTTATTGGCTACTGCGATATAAAGCTTCCTGCGACGGTGTGGAAAATTTATTCGCGAGGGTTTTTGGGCCCCCGGAATAGAATGCATCAAATAGTAGGCGTGTTTCTGTAACTCTGAAGGACGATTCGTTACAGTATTGTTGAGCAGATGTTATACGCAGTTAAAAAGCTGTTCAATGACGATACAGAACTTAATTAATTGATGCTAATTAATGCCCGTTTCTACCAATGTAGATTAACTTTCGTCTCAATTTAACTTACTTTTTAGCTTTTTCGAGTTCCAAGAATTGGAAAAATATACAAGGTACGTTAAATCGAGATTAAAGCTAATCTACATTGATAGAAATGGACATAACAGTTACAGAACCCAGCAAACACAGTGTTACATGTAACGTACATGTTAGATGTAATTTCTTACTCAACAACGTAACTGTTGTATAACATACGTGTAGAAATTACAACTAACATGTACGTTACATGTAACACTGTGTTTGCTGGGAATACGCCCATAAATTTCGTGATTAGGAAATAGTTAAACCTTAACTTATTTCATTGCGCTCTCTCTCTCTTTCTCTCTCTCTCTCTCTCTCTCTCTCTCTCTCTCTCTCTCTCTCTTTCTCATGGAAATTTATAATTATGCACATCTGAAAAGCGAATGGAGTCTCGAAGATATCACGCGAGTAATTAAAAATTAATCCCGTTGCCACGATAATTCCGTGGTATGACTCGACAAGAGTTTTTTTTACTCGACCTGTGACGTTATTAATAAACGAAGGCTGCATACCGATATTCATTGCCAGTACTGCAAATATGGCTCGTATTTAGAACGCGCTTTTTTTCTGTCATTTTATCTCTATCATTCAGTACACGTAAAACAAGGATAAAATGACAGAAAAAAAGCGCGTTAACATTTTTACAAGCGCGTTCTGGATATCAATCATGTGATTTTCAGAAACGTGAAAAGTGAAAAGTTTCACGCAAACCCAACGATTCTATTGGCTGAAATCCTTCGCGCGAAACTTTTCACTTTTCACGTTTCTGAAAATTGCATGATCGATACCCCTATAAGTTTACGTCACGCACATTATAGATATAGTACTGGCAGTGAATTTGGGAGCGCTGCCGAAAAATCAGAGTACAGTCATTATGAAAAAAAATAACGAAAAATAAGAACCGAGAGTACAGGATAGAAAAGCGCGTCACCGCCACCATTATCGTACAATCACAGAACAATCAACATGCTCGATTGGCGCTAAATGTATCGGAAGATAAAAAGAGCGACGAATACCATGAGAATATCAATCGTAACGAAACGCGACGCGACAATTCACGATTTCGATTCGCATACGAACGGTAGCTAGATTTCTAGCTAATCCAGCTCGACCCGCGCGTCCGTCGCGTCGCGGCGAGTGTTTACGGTGGTGTTTTTTGCGCCCGTGTTTTCGTGCCCGACTCGACCGCGGCGGCGGCGGCGCGGGCGGGAGAAGGAGTGAGATACGACGGTGTGTACTCGCTCACACCTTTGCACCCGGCTCGCCCGTGACGCAGCAGTTGTGTATCGCACGCTCGCCTGTGTTTCGACGAAGTATAATAACTTTGAACTCATCCCGCTCGCCTTCGCGCCGAAATCATCGGGTAGTTTTCACGTCGTGCACAAGTAGACGGGAAAATCGATTATTTGGCCATTAATTGGCGCTCGATCATCATTAATTTGCGCGATCGCCGTTAATCGCGTCCTTGAAACCCTCGGAATGCCCTTCGCCCTGATTTACGACATAAGAGAAAGAGAAAGAGAAACATATATCAAGACGCGCTCCATTTATCGAGATATTTATCGAGACATTCGTTCGCGTTCGTTATTAAAGTTGCTTTTCCGATCGGCGAAAACATCGGGAAGACTATCGAAGGGTGTTCCGTGACCCAGGTAGAAAAAAAATTGTAATGACATCCCTTACAGAAAAGTATTACTGGACAATAATAAATTGGCCAGTAATAGATCACTATTATTTAATAATTTTATTATTATGTAAGTAATAAAATTGCCAAGCAACAATAATTAATTACTGGCCAATTTATTACTGCACAGTAATACTTTTCTGTTGGGGATATCATATTGACATCAAAATAACGCTGAAACAATGATAAAATGACACAACAATGACAATTTAGAGTGTCATTTTGGCATCTTCGTGATTTCTCGTTCTACCTGCACAGAAAAAAAACATTAATTTCAAATCGAAAATAACATTCTCACGTATTAGCAAAAATATAAAATCTTCTTTAAAGATTTTAATAATCTTAAACGGAAACAAAATTTCTTAATGCGAACAAGTTATTATCAGTTTATCAAAATCTTTAAAGAAGATTTAATATTTTCGCTTATACGTGAGAATGTTATTATTGATTTGAAATTAACGTTTTTTTTCTGTGCGGGAACGCCATTAATTCGTTTTCCGGTTCTCGCGGAAAACGGAGAGCCCGGTTTTGGGGTTAGCGCGGCTCGCGCGCGCGTCGCATCGGCGTGAAGTTGCCGCGGAACGGTGGAATTTTTTTTCCCATACATAGCCGCGCGCGTCCGCGTCTCTAACGAACGTCTCGCGAGTGTCGGCGGCACGACAAACGAGCGCCATGTTTCGCGTTGCTCGTTTGCTCCGCGGAGTGCTCGGCGCGTACGTATGTATGTACAATAAGCGTCGGGAATGTCGGGGTGAAGTGGCGGGCTGTCATTCGCGCCCGCGTTAATTAGCGCGCGGCCTCGTAATTAGCGATTTTCCGGGCGGATCCATGCCTAGGGGTGTGCGGGCGCGTTTGGAGCAGCAGCGGAGCAACGGCCCTTCAGGAGGACGACCGTGCTGGTGAGTAAATTTCTTTTTTTTTTTACACTCGCGAATTAATCGCTTATTTATCATATAATTAATACATTCGCGATGGATTTCATAATCATGGTCATAATCAACGTCATGGCCGTCATACTATGTTGAATTCGCACTTTGTCGCTTTCGTTTCTCTTCGATTTAGAATTTTAGATAAAATAACAAGATAAAATTTACTACAATTTTTTTGCACAGTTATTTTTACTTTTATTTTTGTAAAAGCAAATTTTCGCTGTTTTCTTTTGACGTTAATTTATTGTACTTCCGTCGTTTGGTTGGTGTACTTAAAAGCTGTCTGATATATCAATCATAATTTATATTAACATTAAATATTATTAAATGTTGATAATTAATGCTAAATATAATTAAATGAAAATAGTAATGCTAGTAATTGCAATTTTTAAGTAACTTTAAGAAATCTTCAAACAATGAATTTGTGTAAAAATAGTTAAGAATCTTTTATATACATATAGGCAGGTTTTTAAATTGCTGCCACATTGCTAATTTTAACCCTCATTAACTTAATTGGTAATTATATTAAATGATCTCTATGAATTATTTCATTAATATGGATAGAATTGTTAATTTTTTATATTATTTAATACAAATAAAAAGAAATTAGATTAAGGACAATGAATTGTATAATTAAAAATTTTGCTATAAATATTTTGCCAGTTTAGATAATCATCAATAAAATTAATTAAAATTTGAAAATTCCTCTTAAAATACTTATCAATAAATCAGCAATGTACTGTGCAAAAACAATATACATATAATTAATACATACGTATAAATGTTTCACAAATCTAAGATGTCCAAAAACATCTGTCTGCAATATTTTACTGACAATTTATTTTCACGAGAAATATTTCATTTTTTCTTGTAAAAAATTTCGAGAACAAATATGATTTTTTAATAATCAAAGAATCTCGATAACATAAATTAAAATTTTGAGTAAGTGGGATTATAGTAATTTATTGAATTTTAAGTGAGCAATATTTTAAACTCTCAGTCAATTAAATAATTATTTATCAAATCTTAAAATTTCAATTTATACACATACGCTGAAGAAAAGAGAGCGTAGCACAGTCGAGTTACATTTGTGTCTATTGGAGTTAAGTTTGAGCAATGTTGTCGATTCAACAATTTCTAAAATACGTGTGATAAGGCAATGTCCGAGTGCACCAACCAATCGAATAACGACGGCGGCAAAAGGAGAAAGGACCGGGCCAGTCGTTGAAAAGACTGCACTTAACGTGGCGGATATATATCGCTCTGCGGGATGGGGTGGAAGTGAAATGTGGCCGCGCTTACCGGACCGGCTAAACGTACTATTTATTGTCCGGTTTCCTTCGGAGATCCTGCGTCGTCCGTAAGGACATGTGTTTACCAATCAATTGCCAGAATTGTTTCCATTCGTATTAAGCGCCCAACGCGACAGACAATCGTAATTTCCTTCCAAACATGACAATATATTAACGCGTAGAAATTATTTTAAAAAATTATGATTAGTCAGGCAACAATTTATTTATTTAAGTTCAATTAATTTATCCCGATTTTTTTATCACCCTTGTGTAGCAATTTATTTAATCATGACTAATTGTAAGCTGCGTTATCCTTTTTTTATTCTGTGATTAATTTAGAAAAAATAATGGTTTTTCTTCCGTGAAAAATATAATCTAATAAATCTCGCTTTGCACGCGCGTTAATTGTTCCTCTTTATTGCTTATTTCTCTTATGCTCTATATTGGCGAATAAAAGAAGCATTTAATCCATAAATTACCATTTCAAACCATGGTACAATTTTGCCGAGCTTAAAAATACACTTGATTAGAAAGCAATGCATTCCCACGAGAACTCTTAAATATTACATTTTCTTATTGTCTGAGGAGAATTCGTGCAATCAATGCAGTCTAAAAAGTTTATGAAAGTTTATTTTGTTGTTATACGTATAAAAAAGAGAAAATTATTTCTTTTCGAAGATAAATGTAAAAAATTCTATCTTCTACATCGACTCTAAAGCAATCAGTTAACAATCACTGCTAGAAAAGCAGAAAATACTACAAATATATGTATAAAAAGAACTCGCTTGTCAAGCGATTCGAATGCACACAACTTACCTTTTGAAGTAATCTCGGTAGAAATTGTGGCTGAAGCTTCATTTTCGCCGAAACACTTTACAAACTGCCAGTCTTCCCTTAATTTCTTCAGCTTCTCCTATTATACATGCATAATATTATAAAACGTCCATCTTGTATGATTTATAATTTGTCTTAAAACTTATAATAGTATTTCATTTATGACTTTATGGATGCCGTGCAACATATGAAAAATAACAGAGACAGAGAGAAGAAATATATAAAAGATATACGTATAAAATATATATTAAAATATATTTACATATGAAAATACACGGTATAAAAAATTATAAATGGGAATATGTCAGATATAGAAATTATAAATTATCTAATGTGGGTTTAAAATAATGATACATTTTAACGATAAAAATCGATTAGAAATAATAAATATATTTTTATATACCTGTAATTCAATAGAAACCGGTTGTTTTGCTGATTCACATTCTTTTTCCAGATTAGTGTAGTTTTCCAACACATCTTTTACTTCCATTTCGCGATCTTCGACTTTAGACTGAAAAATGATTTTTATTGAAAATTATAAAAGAAATGTAATTTGACTCTTTTTCTAATTAATTATGTAAATTATATATTACAACTTACCATAATATTTTTAATCACTTCATTACGCTCGTGCAGTGGTAGATCTTGAGAAATGCTCAATCGCGTTCGCGTCTCCATAACCCACGTCATAACAGTATCCAGAGTACAGATATATTTTCTAAGCGATGCAAGCTTGCATTCCACGTATTCGCGGTGGTTCGAAAGATTCGCATTAGCCTAAACAAGCAACATTAAACGCAAGAGTAATTATATTATGCGTCGAATTATTGAAATTTTAAAGATTATAATATTAAAGAATGTTATATAAAAATAAAACCTTGTCCATATCCGCAAGTAGTTTGTTGTTCTCGTCTTCTTCTCTGGGAACGTTATGTTCACTTACTAAGGTTTGCAAAGTTCTTTTCCGAGATACGAGTTCTTCTTCTCTCGCCTACAAATATTTCATTAGATTTCAATTAAAAAAATACGTGACTTATTATTCATTTTTAGAAACTTTAGTTAATATATGTAGGTATGTTAAACAAGGCATAATGAAAGAGAATTATAATTTATATTATAGAGATTTTTAATCTGTTAATCTGTTATCTATAGGAAAAAAGAAAGAATGAATATAGGCAAACTTTACTAGGAAGCTGTTTGAAAGTGAGAGTTCAATGCTATTTATATCCTGGCACGATTCGGCATGTGCAGACATGAAATGTAGAGATATTATTAGGACAAGTTTCAGTTTATTTGATTATGCTGCACCGGGCTGTAGCCCATGGGAACTGAATCTTGGAGAGAATAATTCCGTTACTTATCCAAGTCGCATCTAAACAGAGCGCTCTAAAGAGTGTTTTTCAATAGTATGTATTCCTAAGTGTTGTACATTTTCATATATGTGTGATATATTATTTTGAAAGTATAAGTGATTTCGTGCAATAGTGATTTCGCGAAAATGGTGTTATACACGGAATGTGTTAGACATGGAAATTGAGTCACTATAACAATATTATCTATTTAAAAGTCGAAAATTTCTGTACATTTTAAGAAGAAAAATATAGATAATAAAATTTTTTATTGCGCTGACAGTTTATTCTTGGATAAATTCTATTGAATTCTATTAAAATAATGAAAAAATTAATAAAAAAATGACACTCCAGAAATAAAATGTTTCGAAATCATGTGCACATTACCTTTATTAACGATAGTCGAATTGATAATGAGGTTTCGTCTGAAGGATTTGCTGCCGATACTAATAGAGTATTCACTTGTTCTATGATATTATACGCCGTTTCCAAAATCCTGCCGTCGTTATTCACTTTTCTCTCCATGGCAAAGTTCCTTAAATAATACATCAATGTAAATATATTCGAAATATGACACATAAATGGAGCACATTTTATATCTATTAACAATATTTTTATGTACACGACAAGTTACTGAAATTATCGTAATCCAAGTTGTAATATCTATAGACAAAAATGTGATTTACAAGAGAAACTCGACGATGTTCGTTTATTCGGAGGTTATTCTGAGTTGACTGACTTCACTACAGCAGCACAGGCAAATCACAACTGAAATAGCTCAATGCTGGGTCGAGCTTTCCTCGCAATACCACATGCTTGTCTGCATTAGCAGGTCATAACTTCATAATTCATAAGTCAAAAACAGCAGCTATTACTTTTAATTACGAGACATCGTACATTTATTTAAGATGTCAAAGTAATAAAAAAAGGATGTACAAGTCTTCAAATATTTTTGATTCCGTATTCCAAAGTCTTGAAAATAACACTTGTCTTACTTACTTTTCTTTCCGGGCGTTTATTTCGGATACTAAATTGTGCCAACGGTGCTTGATATTTTCAATTAGACTCTGCAATTCTATTACATCTTCAGTGGAGGCCCGGCTAGATATATCTGTACTCATTGTATTAATATTATTTAACGTTCTCTGCATTCTTGAAACTTCTTGTTCTAATTCGAAAGTTTTCGTTTTACTTGCTTTAGAATGGCTAAAAACGTGCTTCTTTAAAGCATCTTCCATCTTATCTAACCATTCCGAAAATGTCTGACATGTGTTATGAAGTTCTCTCCACTTTTCATAACATTTAATCCACCGGTTATATCTTTCCATGTAACTCTGACCAACGCCTGTCCATTCGTCTTGCAATTTCTCACTTAAATGTTTTATTTGATCAGATTGATCTCGTTTGGCTTGCCGGATAACACTTTCGCAAACGTAATTTACTTCGTCGACACTTGGTTTCAAAATATTTAAAGCGTTATTGATTTTCTTTAAGCATTCTTCTTGACTTGTAAATAGCTCGTAATCTTTACCGCTCAGTGGCAAAGAATTCAAAGATCGCGATACGGTCGCTATTGCTTCTCTCAATTTGCCGATGCGTGCGATAAACTCTTGCGGATTAACGCCACCAATATCCTGAAACAATAAAACTGGGTATAAATAAAGTCTATAAATTTTCCAACGGATTTGTAGCGTTTTAATACACTAAAAAAAATTCTGGCCAAAAACGGACGAATCAGAAAAATCTTGTAGGTTTGCTCAAATATTCTGGTTATTATAATTTATAAAATATTGAGTTCTGTTATAATAACCAGAATTTCTGTTATAATAATCAGAATATTTGATCAATCCTGCAAGATTTTTCTGATTCGTCCGTTGTTAACCAGAATTTTTTTTTTTGAGTGTAACAACTAATTTACTACATTATATATCTCACTATTGAAACATACCAATTCCACTTTCTTATCAGTCACGTGTTTGTCTTTGTCTTTACTACCACTGAATCTCTTGAACTGCGAACTAACTTTTTGCCAATTGCTATTAATGTTATAGCGCACTGATTCCGAATAGCCAACATTTAATTTCTTCAACTCTGCAGCTAACTCATTCAGTCTGTGTATTTGTACTTGTTTTGCATCAAATTCTTCAGTGAATGATTCCAATTGACCTTCGTAATTATTAGCCTGTTCGAGCTTTAATGGTACATCTCTAAACCAGTCTTCAAATTCCGCAATTATGTTGTTATACTGTCGTAGAACTTCCTCTGCCTTTTGTGCTTGTTTTCTGCGTGTTTCAATCTCCGCCATAACTTGGTGCCATTTGCTCCTCAGCTTATCTTGATGTTCGTTTTTTATTTTTTCTGCACGTGCGGGATCAGTCATGTGTATCGTCATAACTAAACCGTCTCCCTTGCTGATTAAAGCCGCTGCGTCTGGGGCAAGTGTACTAATCTCACTTTTCAGTATCTGTAAAAAATATTAAAATATAAAATTACAATGAATAAATGATCCTTCATTCATAATATAAATCTAGATAAATTATACAAACCTCGAGACGCTTAGTAGGATCTTTCTCATTAGAGATACCACTGATACTCATCAACATAACATCCATTCTGCACAGCATCATTTGTGCCAACTGTTCAAATTCCAAAATATTTTTCTCTAACGCTGTTCGAGAGATACCCATTGGATTTTTGAACAACGCTTTCTCATGGACAGCTCTTGTTTCCATTTTATGCTGCATGACTGGTCGAGATTTTTCAACTTTCATCTGAAAAAAAAGAGAGAAAAATACATTGTGTAAAATATAGTACCGAAAAATTCTTATCAGGCCTATACATTTGAGATAAATAACAGACTGGTTGACATGAATGCCGCATCTATGCGACATGCATGTTACCTTGTCCAAGAGGTGCTCAACATGCTCTCCTAAATTAGCGTCCTCTCCATCTGAACTGGAACTACCAACATCGATTTCTGTATCGTCCGAAAATATTAACGCATCATCAGTTTCCTTATCGCTGCCGTAAAAGCTCTCGCAATCTTCCAACGTGTCATCTTTTGATAGACTCTTTATACGTTTCAATAACGGCGACTTTTTATATATATTCTCTTCTCCGCTACGACCTGCATTATCAATATTTTCACGTATTGCAGAATGTTCACTTCTTTTCTCAAATGTCATTTCCTTCTGATTACTCTTGTCTTCTTGCATCGCTACTGATTTCTTTGCCGTAGGATGCTCTACTTGTTTATTGGTTCTTATGTCAGATTTTTCAATTTCTTCGTCATCTAATATAAGATACTCAGCTACACTCTCTGTATCCTTCCACGAGGCTGTTATTTTAGGCGATTTACTTGACCTTTCATGTAATTGTTGATTTACTCTGCTACATTCAGCGTTTGAAAATCCTGCGTCGACCTCTTCCTTTTGTAATATTATACTACTGGAAGGTGTGCTTTTATTTGAATCAGTTTCCTGATCAGTGTCTAAATCTAGCTTTAATATGAGTCTTTTAATATTTCGCGCAGGAAGTTCAATCGTGGCTTTCTTCTTTAAAATCGGCACAAGTTCTTTTTTCTTCTGTTCTGCAGCACCAGAAGATATTTTCCCTTTAACTTCCTTGTCTTCCGTATCAGTATCGATTGACTCGGCTTCTGTCTCGGTATCTTCAACAATTTCCACCCTCTCAACTACTTGCGGCATCAATCCGACGCTGACATTAGCACTCGGCAAGATTACATGATCTTCAGGAGACGCTATTGATTTTACAATCTCCATTTCTTTCACCTCTACAATTCGAAATGGATTCTGCTGTGCGCAGGCTGTGCTAAAGTCTGCTTTCGTCTCTGTTGCTGTCAAAGTATTGCTAGATACTTGAGAGAATAATTTACTATTTTTAGCCAGAAAGAATTCCTCCTCGTCAGCCATATGTACGTCTGTATCGGAGCAAGGTGACGGCAGGTCATCGTCAACCTGAACAACTTGTGGTTGTGAAGTTTGAACGACATCGGGCACGGAACTCATGTCTAATTTTCGTCTAACAGTTCGACTAACGTCAACAATTCTAGTTTTTACTTTTTCCGACTTAGCGGAAGACTTCCTGCTGCGATGGGGCACATCAGCGGGCGAGCTTTCAGGCGTATTAACGACACCACATTGATTATCATCAAATGCAGGGTTAAAATATCCTATGCCGTAAATCGCTTGATTCTCATCTATTAATTTTTTTTCTTTTTTGGCGGGTTGTGCGGAAGTTTGTTCCGGTTGTTTAGATAATTTATTGCGTCCATAATTGTCTCTCCCCTTAGAAACTTCTGCTTTACTTTTTATTAATAAATTGTCTGTGATTTTGTGGATCCATTCCTGTGAAAATATGATAGGTGACAGAAACTTTAATCGGACAATCGACAGTTAATGGAAAGAGCATGTTAATAGTGGAACAATATTAAGCATGGTCTAATGAACGTGACAATGCGGTTCACTGTGCATATAAAGCTGAATTTTTTGTGTACATCCATCACCAATGCGAAAAACTCTGCAGTATCACTCAATTACATTCTTCTAGCTTTGCAATTTATTGTCTAAATTCTCCATAAAAAAGTAGGTTTTATACAAGGGGAGAGACAATACCATAAAATAATCGATAAAATACAAATTCTTCCATCCACCAAAATATATACTTATTTTGTGCCAGTAATTACACTATTTACAGAGATAGAGCCACCTCTTGGACAGAATCGAAATATTCTATTCTATCTCGAAAGAAGTAATATAAAAATATAAGTTTAATATATACATGTTATTTTAATATAATCAAAAATTTCTCGAAAACAGAAAACGTAATAAATGTTTTATTATTATTATAACGCTAATTAAGATAAATAATGTATAGAGAAAGTGACACTTATTAAAACACATATAGCTCCATTTAAATCCTGCTGCAAAAGAAATGAGGTATGACATTTTTTGATATCAGAAATTTTCGATATTAAAAAAATTAATATTTAATAAAAATTAAGATGATTCAAGATAAGTCAATGTTTCTGCATGTCTTAGAAACAAAATTTCTTATATATAAATGAAGATGTTTTATGTGATAGAGATATACGTAATGGTACTAACAAGCACAAGCATTACATATACCGATTGTTAAAGTATAAAGCAAAGAATAAGCCATATGAGCGTATAAGCAATGAATGATAAAATTGACTTTAGAAAAAAGATAAAGATAAATAAATTTCAATTTTGATTGAAAACAAGAATTAAATACATACTTGTATTCTGTTGGAGATGTCTTCCCATTTTTTGCATACTTCGGCTACTTGGGGATAAAACACATAACGTTGAAGTTGATTGACTTTCGGTTTTGCTTCTATCATTTCACTTTGCACAGCCTAATAATAAAATAATATTAAAACCATTTACAAGGTTGTTTTATCAAAATAATTATTTTATACGTTAGAAGATAAGATAAATATATAATTTCTTACTATATGATATTTTAATATTATACATGAATATTTCAGTACCTTGCACTGTTCAAAGTGATGCTCTGTAAGTTGATCTATTGGAACCGCATCCAATTTATTTAACTTTTCTTCAACTTGTAGAAGCCACGCATTTATTTCATCGACATTAGGTTCATCCTTTTACGGAAAAAAATATGTACATTTATTTAATATTCAGATTTAGTATTATAATTCAGATTTAATGTAATACAAAAGACATTTACCTCTGAGCCTTGGCAGAGTCGCAATCTCTTTTCTGTGTTTGCTAATCTTATAATTACGTCAGACATTTTTTCCTTAAGTTGTTCAAGATACATAGGATCGCATAATTTTGAGAATTGGTTTTGCGATACAAATAATTTGTCTCTTATAACATTGAGACGCGGGATTACTTCAGTCAGAGTCTCCTGTAATGACACAATTATAATAATTATAAATTCATAGTTTATAAAAAGACGTTTACAATTAAAAACGGTAAAAACGCAATTAATACTCAATGTTATTTACACGTTTATATCTGAAATTATATATCTAGTCTGAAATGTTTTAGACTTTGTATACTTACTCGTACATATATCGCATTCACCGGTAGATCAGGCATGCTTTTCTGTGTGTCTAGTTCTTTATTTATGCTTTCAATAGACATATTAACATACGCCATATTTTTATGCATGTCGCGTGACAAGTCTAATGCCGATTCTAATATAGATTTGAATTCCGTTATGTGAAGACCAAGCTATAACAAATTTAAATATTTGAATCGTTTATATATATATATATATATTCTTTTTTAAAATTTATAAATTTAAATACTTTATTATATAATTCCTTCAGCATGTCAATACGCTTCGAAAATTTATCGGGCTCGGGAACCGCTCTCTCTTCAACTAATTTTCTTCCAGTTACGATTATACATTCAATTTCACTTTTAATCTCACTTAAAGTTTGATAAAAACGCTGTAAGATAACGAATAAGTTAATGAGTAAGTGTTTTAGTTTCTTAGATTATGCGATATATGAATAAACGTGTAGCTTAATATTACCAGACAATGTTTTAATTGACCCTCGATGACTTCGGGATCTTCTGATGATAATTCCAGCAAACAAGTTGCTTCTTCTATTCCCCTGAGTTCTCGCAGAGCTCTCGACAATCTAGGTTCTATATTGGTCGGACAACGAAAGCGTTGAAACTTTCTTTGCACTTTGGCATATTTCTGTTCAATCAGGGACATTTGTTCTTGGAGTCGAAGTGCCGCTTCTTGTTTACCAGAGGCTTTGTACGATTCAATTTGTGATGCCATTTCCTCGAGCGTAGCACGCTGTTGTTCTAACTCTTCCATTAGTTTCTGTGACCATAATACACAGTTATACATGAAATAAATAATATCTATTGCTCTGTTGCTATATATCACACTTTAAAATATGCCATATGCATTAGTAAAATTTTACATTCTTTTTATGACATAATTAGTTAGTAAAATCTATAAAAGATGCAAATTTTAATAACCACATTTTTTCGATCATGCTATTTCCAAAATCATTATCATTATTATATACATACACAATAAAAAAATTAATTGATATGCTAATATATTTCCTTGCTTTTTTAAAATTATTTTAAATCATGTGTAATGTATTTATCATAATAATTACATATGTTGTTGATATTCTACAAGAATTTTTACATTGATAAGTATTGCTCATAATTCGTCAATAATGTGACATAAACAAGTAAGAGACATTATCTCAGAACTAACTTCTTTAAAACCAAACTTTTAAATGACAATTATTCATGAGCAATAAACTACAACTGATATTTTTTTATGTTCTAATATCTATAGATTATATATTATTCTTTTAAGTATAATATGACGAAAATATACATTTTCTTCATGGACAGACCTGATAATCGTGAGGCAAGTCATCAGCAGTGAGGTCGCAATCAAGACGTGCAGTTAGTACGGAGTCTATTTGTGTTAAAGAATGCTGAAGGGCAAGGATACGCCCTTCCGATTGTTGGGCTTGCTTCACTGATCCTTCCAACAGCTTGGCCCGTTGCCCTGCCTACTCAAAACATAATACTCTATCTTTCTAACTAAACTAACTTTACAAAGCAAGTATGAAACTTGCAATAATTGATTATTACAACTTTTCTCAGCCAAGCAGAAATATGATATACATTATAAATATGATATACAATTGTATATCATATGTATTATATAACAATGTAATATATAACAATTGTATATCATATGTATTATATAACAATGTAATATCTAAAGATTTTCTTTAATATTTTATTGTCGTCTATTTATAATTTTATATATTATAATTATAATTTTTCTGAATAATTTCAGACATAATGGTTCTGAGTAATTCATGATAATGCCACATGCATAGTTACAAGCTGTTAATGTCTTAAAGCACTTCGTGCTTATGCTTAACACATACATACAATTCAATAACATAAGCTCCTTTATCTCAGTGTAAATCATACACTTTATATTAATGGCAGACATAGATGTATAGCAAGAGTTACATACCTGCTTGTTTAAGTTTTCCCATCGATTTGTTAATCCCTCGACATCTGTTTCAATAGATTGCGTCATAATATTACTGTCAATCAGTTGTTTACCAATTTCTTGAATTTTTTCAAGTCTAGATTCCGGATGATTCCGCATGTAATTTTCTAAATCCTTAAATATAATATATATACAACTTTTAAGTGCATATTTTACGTGTATTATACACGCAGAAAGAATATCTTATATGAAAAATAATTTAACTTTTTCTAAAAAAATATCACTAAAGGTACTAAATCATGTTTTTTATTTTTATTTTATTTTAATTTTTATGAGCTAATTATATTTTATTTAACTTGTAGGATAATTATTATCATCAATATGTATACTACATTGAACAATTTACTTACGTCCAGCTCTTCCGAAATTTCTTCTGCATCTGCAGCAGTTTTAGGCGATTTTTTCAGTCGTTTGTCCAACTTATCCAACCAATCACTTTCTTGTGCTACTAAAGCGCGAAATTCTCCGTACTCATGACTAGCATTTTGTAAATGTCTGTAGCGTTCGTATATACGATCTGTAACATCCGTCCATCGTGCATTTAAGAAAGTGAAACGTCTACCAAGTTCTTGCACTGATGATCCTTCCGAACTTAATAGTTTATCATTTCCCATTTCGTTCAAGTTTCTAAATTCTTCCACTCGTTTGTCAATGTTATCTTTCAGCGCTTGATATCGACCGCGAACTTGAAAAAGTTCAACTGAAGATGTTATTCTTGATTCTACTGGTATATCTCTCTCCAAACTTGACAGCCACTTTGTAAAATCTTCTATGCCATTAATAATCTAATAAAAACAGAATTATTATATAACAAGAAATATACTTCTATTTATCAAGTTTATACATATACTTACGTTATCATTTTTCTTTAAAGTGCTCTCATATTTGTCGTTTAAACTTTTAACCTCGTTAACAATTGTGTTCCATTTATATGTTACTGTTTCTAATTTGCTGTTTAACCATTTGCTTGCAAGATTGGATTCAGATTTTTCAAGTATTGCATTTAGCGATGGTCGAAGTGTTTCTATTTGCGGTCTTGTTTTATCTATTTCTTGAGAAAACAGATGAATTTGCTGTAATTTGTGCTCCATTTTTTCGATATTATCCATATTGCTGTCTTTGGATAAATTTTTTAAATGTAACAATGATTTTTCCAACCAAGATTCAACAGTAGAAAGTTCGGTATTGAACGTTTGCAAAATGGTGATATCTGAAATATGCATTGTATTAATAAATTTCTTATAAAAATTATAACAAAATAAATATAATAAAAGTAAGCGCCTATTTTGCACATTACATATTTGTATCTATTTACTTTTGATAAGAATCTGTTGTTTCTCTTCTAAAATGATAGGAATATCACTCCATTTAGTATTCAAGTCTTGCAATTCATCTTTAAGCCGCTGTCCGGAAGAATCATCATTTATCTTCGCTATCAAGTCCTGTCCAGTAGCGTTAACATATTTGAAAGTTTCTTCCTGTTCTTTTAATGAGCTTTGTATATCTTTAAGTCTTTTTATTTGCTCTTCCATAATCTTCTCATCCAACATAATTATGTGTTCTGATAGAATACCTTCCACATTATTAATAAACGACATCAGATTGGAAACTGCCTCAATATATTTTTTAGGTGGTGTTCGTTCGATAGCATTAGTTATTTCAGTCAATCGTTCGGATAACCTGAATATATTATATATTCTATTAAGCGACATATCAAATTTATAATACGTAAATATATATATGTATTTACAACAATACTTACGTTGCATACAAATTCTCCCACTTGGTCAAAAATGTTTTTATGTCTGCGTCCATATTACTTGTTTCTGCAGTAGCAACTTGATTCTCTGACAATTCGTTCGCTTTTTCAAGCACCTTTCTTATGCGCTCGTCATGGGATTTCATTGATTTCATCTTAACCTGAATAAAATGTTTTAAGATTAAAATAGTACATAATCATATTAAAAATTAAATCAATAAAAAGACAATATTTTAGCTTACCCTAAATGGTTCTAGCTGATTGTTTTCTTTATTTATATCGAACCACTTGGTGTAACTTTCCAACATCAAATTTAGGCTAGCTAGTTCAGTCCGGAATTTCTTTACTTCCTCCAGATAATCTATGCGTTTCTTTATCTCTTGAAGACGATTATTTGTCGCTATCCAACAGTTTTGTATGTCCTTAATCTTGGATTCCTCCTCCTCAGTGGACTCGTTTGCATTGTTCAACTCATCGATAAGCCGTTTACCAATTTCAAGAACTTTATCATATTCATTTTTATGCGAATCCATGTCTGCAAGGGTATCTTCGTAAACAACTTTCTTCTCTTCCACGCTTAATTCGTCAAACACTCCTTCTGAACGGCCAATTTCTAAGTCGACATAATCCAGCCATTTATATAGGTGAAGTAATGCCGATTCAAACTCATGTTTAGTAGTATTATCAACACGCCGTTTCTTTGAATCGCTATGTGGTGTTGACTGCAAAGGAAAGTTTATTTATTACATAAGTCACGAAAACCAAATACAAAAAATATTAAGAATAATAAGAAAATATACGTACTGTTGCAGAAATCTCTTCTTTATATGCTATACTTGTTACTGTTTCGGACATCCATTCGTTTCCTTTAATAGTTGTTGTGCTCTCTTCGGATTTTAAATCAAACTCAAATCCAGAATTTGTTATCTAATGCGCGATATAATAAAGATGTATTATATTAAATTAATTAAAGAACAAAAGGAGATTTTTTAAATATTTTAAAGCGTTAAATTACCCGTTGGGATTGTACTTCCATGATTTGTCCAACGGCTTCCCATCGATCTTGCAGATTTTCAATCTTTTCCAAAATGTTCGCGTATTCTGAAGACGAGCTATTACCATCTAAATCCTGGAGTGATTCTTGTAGAGATGACAGTTTCTTCTGATTTATATCCATTTCTGCTTTAAGAACTTGCAATTTCTTTATTCTATCTAACATTTCGCCGAATTCGGACGCCGGGTTAGCTTCCATTTGCTTTAATGTAATTTCCGTTTCATTCAACCACGTTACCAGCCGTTTGTAATCATCAGTAATATCCTGCCAAAGCGTAGATAAAGATTCTATTCGCTGGCGTCGGTCCTCTTTCCACTGACAGATGTGACTCCAGCGTTCGCCGAGAGCAGATAATTGGTCTTCCATTTGCGCATAAACCGCCTCGGAGTTTTCTTCGTCCACAACCACCACCATATTCCTCATACCGTCGACGACGTCTTGTTGCGCGTGAATATCTTGCTCTAATTCGTTGAGGTGTTTCAGTTGCTCCTCGAGAGTTGATGGATTTAATTCAGTTGCCGCCATCAGCGAAATTCGATCTTCCGTTTTTGTCAACCATTGCCGCAACGCATCTAGCTGAGCCTGTTGCATTTGCATCAAGACCTAGAAATAATCGTGGATTTTATTTGTAAAAAAAAATAATTGAATGTATATATACTCTAAAAATATCTCTCTGCAATATATCATTTTCGTCGACAAAATAGACGCGACATACCTCGTGAATCTTCGTTTGCCTTTCCATGGCGCGCATTCGAAGTCCCTCCCATCGAGAATTCAGCAAAGACATCTGCACACGAACCTCGTGCTCTTCATCTTTATGCAATCCGCCTTCAGCTAACAATCTCGCACCTTCCTCCAGAACAGTTCCTACCCCATCTTGATGACCGGATAATTCCATCAAGAAGGTTTCATGCTCGTGGAATTGTTGTTTCAGTATGTCTAGAGACGAGCCAGGCTCGGGGGCATGATTCAATTTATCCTCTGCCTCCAAAAGCCACGTTAGAACATCTTCAAGAGCAACCTGATAGCCGCCGAGCTCGACGGAAACATTTGTAGCTAAGCTCATCGGGCGAGATGCCGGCATTCCGAAATTGCCGAACGTTAAACTAGTCTGGAAGGTAATTTTTTTTTTACGTGTCACACGTTGATGCGATATAATAATTCTCTCGTCCATTTGCTAAACCGCGATTTACATACTTCTGTTCCTGGTGTTGTAACGGGACTAACTGGAGTGCTGTCACTCGCGATTGAAAGATCTAGTTCACCGATGTCGTCCCCCGAATGTGGTAACGATTGAAAGAGACACATAACGTACATCATTATGGATTTTTTATCCGGTACTGAAGTATTGACATCTGAAATGAAATTTCATATTGTAATATAATCGTATAACGTGTCGATTTATTCTAAAATCTAATAGATTTGACAACTTTCGTCAACGAAAATTGATAATTTGACAAGCAAAATATATAAGTGATATGACGTTTGAAAATTTTCGCGTCAAATATACGAGATGCAAAGGCTAGGAATTATCATTATTAGATATAACGCAGCATGTAGAACGTGAATTAAATTAAATTACCTTCGGGATCCAAAAGACGTTCAATGCCAAGATGTTCTTGCGCGAGTCGGAAAGCATGATCCAATCTAGCATTTGGATGTTTACGCGCAATATTATTAAAGTCAAACAAATGAGGTTTCCATTTATGTAAGATCGCGTTAAATGCTAAGCCGTCCGACCAAGATGTTGTAAAATTTTTAATATCGACCCCAGGATAATTCTAAAAGATTATAAAGATGAAATTATTGTTGTTTTATTTTTATGAATTTAATATCTGTAGTATTGTTACCTGTGAGTTTTGACGACACCAAGCAAGAAGTGTTTTTTCTAAATTGGTCTGTTGTAACTCTGTCATTAGATCTTTCAAATGATAATGTACCTGTTGATAACATAGAAAAATAGATGAGACATTACATTTAGTAGATATAAATTATCAATATGCCAATAAAAATCAGAATAAGTTTGATTTAAAATTCTTTCGTTTTAAAAATATTTTCTGTTTCCGTCATTTATAGAATAAAAAGAAAATGTTTTATACAGGAATATCTTCTTATGTTCTATTCGATCACAAATCTAAATTAAGAAAACTAAATTCTAATTCTCATTAAAAATAAATGATTCATTAATTCCTTCAACATTGCTGGGTTAAAATTATTTGTACGTCACGCTCGTTTGGCTTAAATTTGACTGAAGGAGTTTCCAATATCCTTAAAATTTGAAAATGGAGAATAGTCTTGTATAAATTAAGTTTCGTTCCATATAATGAATTTTGAAACTTTGACATAACGATCAATGCTTAATATAATAAAAGAATTTTATGATCAGATTGTAATTTATATAGGATTTTTTTTTCTTACTGATAATGATTTGTGACGCAAAATTAGAAAAACTTTATCTTCAAAATTTGAAATAATATGAGCTAAATTATTACGAATCAAAATAAAAAAGGATTCTGTCGTAATTTGTACAATTTAATAAATATGTATATTATTGAAAACTTACTTGCCAATGAAGAATAATACTCCACACCAAACCAAGTGTCAATTTAGGATTACCATCAACAATGTCATTGCTACTAATATTGACAAGTTTCACCTAAAATACATGATACTGTACAGCACTGAGAAAAATTTATATAACTTATCTGTATAAAAGACTCTGTTGAGTAGTGATTTTTTTTTAGCAGACAAATATTTTTGGCGCTGTAAATGCTGCTGTCATGTACTTACATTATTTTGTTCAAGAATTTGCAATGCTTTATTAACATTATTGAGATGATGCACTCGCATCCGACCGCGTTCTCTCTTCTGTAAAACAAACATCCCGCTATTGCATTACTCTTATCCGCGCTTTAAAAACACATATATAATTATACCTAGAACTCGTACGACTTGTTTCAACATAAAAGGTACTAATTCTATATGGGCCATTGTGCAAAATAAATTTCAACGATGAAAGCGAACACCTGCGTGGGGCAATGCAAATGCCGTGACGCGGTATTATATCTCTTCGGGAATGGAACATTCTTACGCCTACCGCGCATTCGTAATCGTGCACTCTTATGCAAATATTCCCGATGCACGCGCACCTGCTCGCAATTCGCCACGGCGAACGCGAGTGTGTATGTGTGTGTATGTGTATGCCGACGCGGAATGCATGAGGAATAATTTTATTAGGATGCACCGTCGGGGCGCAAGAGATGTTCTAACGATCGCCCTCGCGCGATCCGGCAGCGCGCTTTCGACAGTCTATCGCCGGCGTGGAAAAACTCGCGCGAAATCACGGATCGCCGCTAAGCCGCGCTAAGCGATTATCGCGGTGTGCTTACATAAGCCTTAGAAGTGAGCACTTCCAGGAGTGACAGCAGGCGATTTCCATCTCGTAAGTCGATGAACAGGTCGCTGATCGGGTCGTGATGATTCTACGGAAAATAAAACAGATTAAACATCCGTCTGCGCGGGGAGGGAGGGGGTTCTTCTTTCTTCTTTTTCATCGCTGGAAGCATTCATATCCATCATATCGCGTTAGGAGATAACGAACACAAAAGTATGAACACACGTAACAAGTAGATGCTTATTACGTTCCATGCATGGAGAGATTTAAGAGCGAAACTCCTCGCATACCGTGCACGCGGTACGTACTGCCCCGCGAATAAATGGAGTGTGTATAATAACAGGCGAATGGTAATTGGACCGAACAGGATCCTTTACCTTGAGAAGCTGCGAATTTATCCATTTGGCGAACGTCTTCTTTTGCACGTCTTCTCGCTCATCTGCAACATCGTTATTGATCATTATCATTAATTGACTTTTTGGATTGGGAATTTATGGCAAATCTTAAAATACACATTTTAAGGGAAACATTTCATTAAAAATAATCAGTATTAATATAAAATTATGTGTAATGTAAAATTACACTGATACGCGCACGTCTCATGTTTCTCATTTATATAATATATTTATATAATATAATATTATTTCCCCTCGATAAAGTGACGTACGAGCACTCAAGTATACGTGTTGTCATATTTAATTAGTAATATTTAAACTTCCCGAAACTGATCTTTTAATAAACTTTTAATAAATTTTAACAGCATAGTCGAAGAACATTCTTAAATTTTCGCGTATAAAAACAAACATAAATTAAACCAGATTAGACAAATCAATCGCGATAATCGAGCCAAATCAATAAATAATGAATAATACATGCATGCTCAATATATGTACATTTATCTGATTTTTTTATCATCTTTTTTTTATAATCTGATATATTATATAAATAGATACATGTGAATCTTAATGAATCCGTAACGAAAACGTAGCAAATGCATTATGTATGCAATATTAAACATTAATATTACTTGCATATATAATCTGTATTTTTCTTTGCTTATAATTTAATCATAAATTTGTATTATATTAAGATTAGTAAAGTTATTAATGAGGATTACACTATAAATTAATAAAGTTTACGGTTATTCGCGAAATATCTCTTACCGTACCGAGAAATAATCGATAACCATAACTCAGAAGAAACCTGAGATATGCGACTTTTTGATAACTAAAATAAACATATTTATTCTACGATGTTTATCTGTATTCCGGGCAAAATTTTCCTTTCGCGGCAAAGGAAAGGTTTCGCGCGAATGTCACTTTGCCTCGCAGATCCTCGTGTTGTTATTTGTTACGCGTTCTATGACAGAATACTTGGAATATTTTTGCAATTTATAATACACTAAATGGAGCAGTTGATCCGCTGACGGTTTTACTCGCTCGTAGAATTATTGTCGGCACAGCAACGGCGGCTCATCATCATCTATCGCGTTGACACTAGTTGACCTCGGTAAGTGAGGCAGTAAACTCGAAATTTAGGTCGACCGACAGCAGCAAGCCGCGAATGTTATAAGTACCTGTTCATTCTATCGGATTGCTAAGTACACAAGACGGTATGCTGTCGATCGAATACTTGTCGTCATCATCTGCACGGCGGCGAATTGATCGCATGCTGATTTCATGCGTCGTGATGCAACCAGCTTATTAGGAAGCTACGAGCGTCGGCATGCCGATAAAAATAGAAAGATAGGTGATGTCAGCTTTCACGCGTTTTAGAATGTTTGAAACTAATAATGGGATGCTTCTTACTGGAATCGTTACTTCCGCACATTTCGCGAAGTATATCCTTCCAGCGTACTTCTAACGTCTGGAGAAATATTATATTTAGACAAGCGACACGCACTTTAATATGCAGCGGCACTTGCATCGTCGCATATTAAATTAGCGCCACGCAGAAAGAACTTGTAACTACTTCGCAGCGAAGGATCTTGGCAGAGGTCTGTGTACTGTGTACTTGGCAATCCGAAATGCGAATTTTTTACAAAATTTACATGGCATTTGAGTGTCCACAATTTATCCATAATCGTTGTTTGTCCTTTGCAAAAAAAAATTAAAATAAAAAAGTTTTATTGTAAGTCTAATTTTATTACTAACCATTTTTTCTAAATTATATATGCGCTCCATCAATCATAAATTATTTTTGTCCACTTTAAAAAAATTAAAAATGGACAAAAATTGAACGGCTAATGAAATTTTTAATTTTTTTTTGCAAGGCGGACCAAAAAAAAAACGATTATGGACGAATGTGAACAAATTACGTACAAGCAAATGTCATATCAATTTCGTACAAAATTCGTATTTTATTTTTAACAAGAAAATTTTACTCCTCAAATACGGAAAACTTTCTTTCTGGAATAAATGCAACGCGCCATTCAGTACGTTTGGCGGTCCAGAGGATCGACTCCCCGATTTGGAATCTGGAAGTCATCCATAGTCGATAGCGCACTTTAACGAGCCTTAAGGAAACACACCAACAGACATTGCCGATGAATGAATGAATGGACATACTTATCTTTCAGGAAACGTAGTTTACGTGAGTAACATGCAGACGGGAAGAAATCGCAAATGGTGATCATGTACTTAAAGTAAAGTAAGCCGTGAGATCAACGCACGCAAGACAATTTGTCTCGTGCGGAAGTCGATCGCCCTGGAGCTTACCTCACGAAAGCTCAGTGTCATTAGGAAAAGACCCTCATTACGAATAACAGGATTGTCGATTCAGGAGACAGAAGAGAGATAATACCATTTTTATTTAATTTATCATTGCATTATGTAATGCACAAATGCAATATTACATTTTTATTGCTATTCGAATAAGTTACTATTATAAATTAGTCGGATAAAGAAGAAAAATTGAATTATTAACCGAGTTGAGTTGAGTTGACGCTCGTCAACTCAATGTCGTAATCAATTAACTCAAAAAAATTAGCAAAATACCGTACAATTAATATATCTTTGCATGTCATAGACGTTACTAATACGTAAAAATTAATGAAAGCAAATCATGTATCAATCAATGATTAATTTAAATCTTAAACATTAACGATTATTAATGATAAAAAGTATGCTGAGATTAATAGACGCAAAAATTGCGGCTCTGTTCGGGGCGGTGAGATATATTCGTCCAGTCCTGCGAAAATACGGCGCTTCCGAATATGGTGCAACGAGTTCTTGCGTACGATCCGACGGTTTCTTTCTCCGGACGCCGTACATCTTCTGTCAAAGGATCTTATCGCTCCATACCGAAGACTGAATCGTGCACATATAACGATTTCTCATTATATCAGGGACATGAAAAAAAAACGATGCTGACACATATCAACATTTAACGTGAATAACTATCCCGACAAGGATCTTAAATAATCGTTAACGGAGATTGAGAAGTAACTGATTTTGAGAAGACGGATGCTAATGAGTGAAATTTTATAGCAGACTATACAATACGGTATTGATCGCTTCAGATTCTAATTAATTATCAACTGAGTATAATATAACTAAAATTATGTAGGGCATAAATGTTAAAAATTCAAGTTTTTTATGATATAAAATTGAAATATGTGTTAATACTAAACGTGTTAAAAATTTAGGATTTTGTCTTTTACACGTGAAGAGAAAATGATTTAATCCATTTATTTATTCATAAGTCCAAAATTAAAACCTGCATTTTTCTTCTGTTGGAATCAGATACGCATATGCAAACTATTGCAATTTTAATGTTATAACAGAATATATTTTACGTCAAATTAGGTTAGAAAATATTTGTTAAAACTGGACTTGGTCTCTAAGATTCTGTTTAGGTATGCACATCCGCTCGTTTTCTTTCAAAGCACATAGTGTAAACAGTAACATACCGCCATTAAGCAAACAGAGGACTTGTGTGTCTGTAAATACTTCGCCTTACTATAAATTAGCACGCGTATGCTCAAAGTATGCACCGTTCTTGGAAAATGATGTTTTAACTATATGTTAACACGCTTCACAACTCCGAGTTTACATCGATACTTTTTACATTTAATTTTACATTTTAATGCTCTGATAATTTCTAGAGCAAATTTTATAAATATTTCACATTATTCTCTCTTCATTTATGCATACACTGTCGTCTTAATTAATTATATAGAAATGAAAAGAACAGTATCAAAAAATTTAACGTTTTCTTCATTTCATATTTTTTGAAAAATTTTAATTAATAATTTATTGTCTCTTCTTGGATCTTCTACAATAAGCTACAATATTTAAAAATTAGTTAATAATAAGCATGATTAGCATTAAATCAATACATGATGTAAACACACATGATAAAAAACAAAAATTAAAATCTCCAGAGAGTGTCATGGAAGTAAATATATACAATTTTATTGACAATTTTACGATCCAGATAAGAGATGCATTGTAGATTTGATGCGATAGCCGCTCATTGCATCGAATCGTTAATCGATTGAAAGCTGCGTTCGCATCTAACCGACGATCGCGAGGGTTGAATGAACCACAAGTTAACACATCGATAACACTTTGTTGGGGAAACAGTGCCAGCCATGTGAAACTATCGCTAAACTTAGCTAAATGCCTATCGACGTGTCCTCTTCTCTTTCCTACAGAAAAGTTTGACCGCAATAACTGACAGATTAAAACTTTTCAAGATGATTTTACATTATTCTGCTATATTTAATCATTTTAAATTAATATTTTTGAAAAAAAAACTTTTATCATCACATTAAAAACAATTGGAAAGGATTTAACGAAGGAATAAAAATTTAATAAAATTCTTGGACAACAAACCAAACTTTTTTCTTTTAAGTACAGAATGAGATGTGGTTTTTTTATGTAATTTTACTGTTAGTATTGATTAGTACGCTGTATAGACGAAAGAATAATTTCTCTTCGAAATCTTCGATCGTAAATTTTTTCAACAGTATCACTGTCTTTTAATAATGACTCTTCGAATATATTTGATTATGTTATCCTAATGTCCACAATTCTTGTAAACTATAAATCAGATTATAAACTTGACATTTCGCAATGCTCTGAAAAAAATGCGGCAATTATTGAATGACAATTACATGTCTCGGACTATTAATGATGTTCACACCGTAGATAATTACGCCATTCGCGGCGTCCTGGGTTTGTTTTGCAGTATCGCTGTCGCAATAAGATCGAGTATCAGTCGCCAAGGTTATATCATTTTTTACAGCATGCCATCGATCGAGATAATATCTTCTGGCACAAGTTAATGCCATTCTTAACTGCCGATTAGATCCGCTGTTTCTCCGGGCTTTTTCCTTTTAAACCGAACGGAACGTTTTGCCACTAGAATTCGCGCGAATGAAAATAATCGGAGATTACCGAGACGTCAATCCACGAGTAGTTAATTCTTGGAGTCTTTCTGTGGGGAAACCTTTAAAAGAGATTATCGAAAGCACTTCTTCTCGTCTCTTCGTTAAGTGAGAAGTGCGGGGAGGAACAAGAAGGTACAAAATGAGAGAAAAATGAACCCGGCATGCGCCTATCGCTTATTCGGCGATAAAAGCGATTGCACATTTTATAACGCTTTCTACGGGGGATAATTTGCGACTGGTTGCTGCGAAAAGTGCGAATCTACACGCGAAAAACCAATCGGCCTAATCGAACGGACGCCGCGACTTGCCCCTCGCCAGCTAATGCCACGGCCAATTTAGCCCGCATTCTCGTTTAGCTGCAGCTGGCTTCTTCTCACCCCAAGCTGGCAATGAACGTAGTCTTCATATGTGACGAATAAAATCCAGAATCGGATGGCCGCGTCAAACGCTACATGTGAACCGAGTAGAGATTACGAGGCTCCGTCCAATATTCTTACACGCACTTACAATTATCGCTGAAAGCGATCGCCTGCATCATGTAGAATATGATTCATATTAAAAGAACGCGAGAGAGAGAAAACAGTAAAAACGTGAAAAACAGCAGCATAAACCTCTTGAAAATTTTAATACGCAAACTTAAAGCGTTAACCAATAAATTTTCGATAATCCGTTTATCGAACTTAAAGAAATAGTTTCTTTTGTAAGACGAATATATTATAGAAATTCATTTCAAAATATTATTAAATATTTCTATTAATATTATGAATATTATTAAATTTTGATAACATAAAAAATACAAATGAAACATAAAGAAATATGTAGATATAATTATATCAAAAATTACTTCTTTAAATAGATTTTACGCTAATTAACATTTTATTATAACACCTGGCCAGTGAATTGTTGTAATATTATTCAACAAAACTGTGGGTTTTTTTGCAGAACTATGTCACTAGTCTGAATGCATTTAGATTAGAATGCCGCATATATTAGAATAATCAAATGATAAAAACCTAAATGTGTCTCCGGCTGAATCTCTTTGGCTCGATGGCGCCAAGCTGGGCGCGTACGCCGGGAGCAGCGTGTATGCTATGCAAATAAGCCGAGCGCGTAGCGAACAATTGTTTAAACGAGCTGACAATGCGAACCACTACCGGCTGTGCTGTGCAAGTGCGGCACACTTCTTCCCTGTGAATGTGTGCCTGGAGCACGCGTGTCGTTGGCCCTAACTACGCTATGAAAGGTTCCGCGGGTCAAGCGTTCTGATGGGACCGAATAATGCCAGTGCGTGCCTTCACGAGGGTGTTCAACTATGACAATGAGCTCGGTAGCTAACGAAATTATCAAGAGTCCGCATGGGAACGCGGACAATCCGGTTACCGCATGCGCGTTCTCTGTTTCTCACGTGACAGTCATCGAACGCCGATTGAAAGGACACCGGCAATTTGTATCTCTGATTGAAATTTTGTAACAATATCTCCATGAAGAAATTAATTTTTGTCCCTTTGAAAGAGTCTGGCATTGGAAATTTTTTTTATATCGCTTCAAATGTTTCGTAAAAAAAAAATATTAACATTGATTCTGACTAAAATACAAATTGCGACCTATTTTTATATGACGTGAAAGATGCACTTCGTATTGTCGGATCCTTTTTTCATGTTTAATTAGCAGAAATTTTTTATAAATCTGGGTAGACTAAACCATCAATTATTTGAAATTCTGAAAATAGTGTGCTAACCTCATAGAAATCAATCGTTGAAATGGGATTTCTCTCATCAACATAATCATCTTATTTCTAACGTAGACTAATTTTAATCTCGGTTTAACTCGCTTTTTATCTTTTCCCAATTTTTAGAACTAGAGGAAGTTAAAAAGCAAGTTACCGAGATTAAAATTAATCTACACTGGTAGAAATAGATATTAATAGAATAATCAGATGAGTAAATGACGCAATCGGTTATAAAACCAGTAGACAGGGTGGGACCGTTGTTAACATCGTGATGTAATACATACATTTTTAATTGAACAAAAAATGAGGGGAGCGGCAAAGCGTTGATTAATCGATGCAGCTGTCCGTTTATTATATACTTCGGTCAATCTATATACTTTGAAAAATTTGCATGTTTTTATTACGTATTATCAAGGATATCGAATTCATTGTAGCGTGAATATTTTATTATAAATTCATTTTTATTATTTGTTTAAGGCCTTCATATTCTTATTTTTTATTCATTATATATGAATGATAATGCCATTTATCGGCATCAAATTGACTTTGGATATTGTAACAATTATGTTACTATAATGATGATTAATATGTAAATCTTTAATTGAATTTATTCTAAAAGCAGTGATTTGTTTCTATATTCTGTAATTTTTTTTTTTTAATGACATAATATAAATACTTCCAAACTGTAGAAAGATAGCCTTTCTAAATATTACACATACGGAGATATATTGACCGTACATTTAAGTAATGGTTCATTGGCCTGCTACAACGAACAGCAACGTTCCGGAACGTGTAATGTAAACGAGGAAAATTTAATCGAATAGAAAGTATTAACGCTACTTAAATTAACGATCAATTAGCCTGGTTTGCCGGAGTGTATTAAATTTACGATTACATGTCTGAGTTTGTAGCACATGTTACAATTTGCAAATGCAGCTTCGCGATGCAAACGTCAATCCTTCACGAAACATACATTACTACGAATACTACATTAGGATTAAGAGCCAATTTGCAGTAAATTTGTTAACTTGTTAATCTGTTAAGGAGAATAATGACCTCGAAATACATATTCTCCAAAGCCAAGAATAAATTTGCAATCCGTTAGGCATACGTTGTTCGATTTTATCTAAATTTTATAACAGCTTAATATGGATCTGTAAAACATAAGCTTCTTCGTAAAAGATCATTACTGTATAGTAATAAATATTTATTAGTATAAACAATAATAACAAATTACATTATACATTATCAATCTGTTAACAATAACAATGCTTGACTATACTTTTTAGAAGTAAATCTTTTTGTAGTTTATAAAAATACTCCGCAATAATATGGCAACTTAGTCACAATTTGTCCCCACAATTTGAATAGATTTATTATTCAACTTGCATTCTAAAATTTACTAAATTATTTACGTGTAATAAACGCTAATTCCACGCCATTTTATAATCTGAATTAGTATATTTATTATGCATGTGAATATATTTGCACTAATTGCAGCGTATTAATAATTATTTTGCGTGCACGCGAAATTTTGTTCGCATTAAAGCGATTTTACTTTAAACTCGGTTTAGTACGATTTAATACGAAACTCGTATCTCCAAGATTAAACATTCCGCGGGCACTGATTCAATCAGACATACGTGACGTATCACACTCATGTGATCGCGGCAACCTTTTAAAAGTTCTTCGGCGTAGATCAGTGGCATATTAATTTAGCGTCGAGTGGTATTTCGTTCGCGGTTAAACAATCATTCTCGTCGCAATTTGCCAATCACTAACGGGCCTTCGTGCGCGCACAAGTGTAAATAGCACAGCACGTGCACACTGAAATCAAATGCCGACGCTCGTGAGCGTGTTATCTTTCTTAACGTGCACGTGTAGTACCGATTCTCAATTCTGACGTATGCATGCGTCCGTTCCGAGTTCCCGCGCGGCGAGTGCAAATAATTTCAAGATAAGATAAGTTATGCTCGGAACGTAGATAATTTCATCGCCTACTGACAACGTAAAGAAAGTGCCACGCACTATTCAAGTAACCGGTATATAGGTATATACATATATAGAATAACTGTAAAAAAAAAGCAACGTGGTAGTCACGTGAAGCAAACAATGAGCGTAATTTCTTCGATATGACATGTTTACATAATAAACACGTTGAGTTTATTACAAAATAAAAATCGTTTAAAATAAATGGAATGAAATTCTCATAAATTCGTATAGCACTGCATTTTTCGTAAAATTTTACTCTCAGCTGTTCAGATACCCAATAAACACAAAGTAACAGTAATATAATGTTAAAATTTCCCACTCAACAATATAACTGTTATGTATAAGACATTCCAGGCAAGCTGATGTTATTTATCGTTTTTTTAATTCTTTATCGACGTTAAAATGACGATAAATAACGTCAAAATGTTTTAATTGTAATTGTAATTTAAATGTAATTATTTTAACGTCAAAATATCGTCAAAAATGTCTTTCTGCCGTTAGAACAACTTTAAATAACGTCAACTTGCTACCTGGAATGTTACATTGTAGTTATATTGTTGAGTGGGAAATTATAATTATATTGACGTTATATTATTACTTTGTGTTTACTGGATAACGTATGCTATGTATCTTCGTGCGAGAGATGAAGAAATAAAAATCGGACAAAATTATTTAAATGAAAATCAAAATCAGAAGAAAGTGTTTAATGTTGAGTGTAGAAGTAGGAATACAGATTTGGAATACAAAACTAATGAGAGACTTTGGAGATAAGATTGTGACGATATGATTCAGTTCTTAGGTTTACTAAATTTTTCATTTATTATATGCTAAAAAACACAATCACGTACATCTCAAAGTGGAAACAAGCTGACTCAGGGTGATTAAAGCAAAGCCATAAATACTGTACACAAAAACTCCGATACAAGAGGACACAACACGTAAGAAACGACAACACGCAGCTAACGAACGAGCAGGAATCGGTCGGAATAATTGTGACGCGCAGCTAAATATCGGAATATTTCTCAACGACGAGCCTGTCAGTCGCCGTGAAATTCTTAAAAGCGACAATTATTCGTTAGATAAACGTTGCCGACTGTAAACGAGTAACGACTGTCTGTTACGTCAGTCGAAAAACATTGCAACATGCTTTGACAATTATCTCATCAATCTTTGGCAGTTATCGAAGACTCGGTTTCGGCGATGTCGCCCGAAATAATAATAACTGAAATCAAGGCCGGCCTCTCCGAAAGGATCCCGGGGAGGAGGCTCGGCGCGCTCGCCAGGTGCAAAGTACGTGACACACGCGCGCAAGGTGGCCACGTGCGGGACAGAGAAAGAATCTCGCTGCCCACACGCCCACGTACGTCACATCCCCGTACGTGCGTGTGTAAACATACACACGCGCCCACGCAACGCACCTATGTAGACGACTTCCATCTTGAGATGTATTCGGAGCCACGGGGACCGCCGCCGTTAATATCCAGGAGCACGAGGCGACCGCATCAGTCGCCGGCGATGCGCCGCGACGCCGTCAATCGGCACGCGCGCGCGCGCGCGCGCGGACAGGAGCGCAGTCGCCCGCCGCGCGAGGTTAGAATCGGCCGTTGGCGCGCGCGCACGCGCCCACACGGAGGATGCTACGCCACTTGTTGATTCTGTCAAGTCGAGAGGCCACCACACCGGCCGCACGCACTCACTCACTCACGCACACCGCGCTGACGCACTCGCACGCGTCAACTCCGCAGCTCTTTCTCTCTTTTGTCACCCCCCCCTCTCTCTTTCTTTCTCACGCTCTTTCTCTCGCGAGCGAGACGACGAGCCGTTTGGAGCCTTCACGACGGGAGACCGCGCGACGGCACGCTCGGTGACATCTCGATCTCTAAGAATTCGCACTACAGATTCGCGGAGTAACGACGCCGACGAGTCGCGCGAGCGCAGGAAAAGGGAGCAGAAGACGCGAACGTACGCGACACACGTTCTCCTCTCGCGAACTAACGTCAATCGACGACTACCAAACGCGGCGCACGCCGGCCGAGCCAGCGAGCGAACTGGCAACCTCGGACAGCTCGTAAGGCCCCAACTTCCCTCACCACGACGTGCACACACCGTCGACGGCGTGTAGCTCCTTCTCGCTCCGCGCTCTCGTCCCGCCGGCACCGCGAAATCCCCCCCTCTCCCCCGCCGCGCCGCCTGTCGCGGCTCCTTCTCGCTCCAGTCGCGAGAATTTCCCCTTTCTCCCAGGCACGCCCGTGTGGGGCCCCCTCTCGAGAATAATCGTGTGAGAAAATGAAAAGAAAATGATAAGGACAAGAAAAAACGGAGACGGACTTTTGACGCGGCGTTACTTCTTCGATTGAAACAACCTGAGGATCTTATTGTTAGATCTCTTTTTAGACAGAATATCAGATTGAAAGCAACAAAATACTATAATCGTGGAATAGATAGAATACAAAGGAGACACATATTTTTTTCCAGAAGGTGATTATGTATCTTGATGATATAATGATTGCGATTATTATAAATTGCATTATTCACACTCCCTGTGGGTCGATTCTTCCAACTTCTTGGTAAGCTAATTAACAATTAAATCATCTGTCTTTGTTTTAGCTTCAAATTAGACAATTTCAGACGTGATTTGATTTAATCATTAAAATATTAGTTAGCTTATCAAGAAGTTGGAAAGACCGGTGTCCTCTACAAGATTCTTAATTATTTTCACCATTTCTTTCCCATGTATAATGTTCATACATTCGCTGTGGCACGTTTGAAAGACACTTCTAATGCCATTCTTCGCAAATAAAGAATAGGCCAATTTCAAGGTGAGGGGGCCTCTCGATCGGGGAATCGGGGGTCTGGGCCTTGCCTCGCTGACCGTAAGACCCACCGTGGCACAGGTAAGCAGGGATTCAGAAACCGGAGGAAGTATACTACCGATGAAACAGGTATAGATGCGTCCTGGGCTCGCCTGAGACCCGCCAAATGAAATTCAAATCTGCGATCGATTGCACGATCTGAAGACGCGATTCGATATGTAGACGTGTGTAGACTACTACTGGCATTTCTCATGTAAAATGTACAGTCTAGATAGGAATAATATAATGCTAACGAAATGCTGGAAATTATAGAATGAATTGTCTCTTATAGAACTCCGTGTGTCACAAATTTTATTTCGGTGAAATTTTAATGAAGCTTTCATACGTTAATTTTATGAAAACTCGCTGAAAGATTTCACACAAATGTCGATTCTATAATGTATCTCGTATAATTCGAGAGATTAATAACGGATAGATTTAAAGTCCGTAATTAATAGCGTTCACGCGAGCGCTTTAAATCTTTATTTATGTTTAAAATAAGTTTTATAAATTACAAGATTTAATTCCGTCATGAATTCTCATCTCTCCTCGCGACTGGACGTTTTCCGATTGATATCTATTTTTAGATTTGAGCGATTTTTAACGAGAATTATCGAGATCAGATCCAACACCGTGCAAGATCAGAAATTATGATCTTCGTCACTGATAGAGCGAAACTGGTACATTTTACACCAACCCTAATGTATTCTCGATAGCGATGCGTGTGCCACGGAAACGCTCGTGTCAATAACCCAGATAGCATCTTGATGTCGTTACATATTGGCCTCACGATAGCGTTATGCATGGTCGCACGCCTGGTTCACGCGTTGCTGGAATGAATCTAATTAATTTCATATCTAGAATCTGTTTACGGTAATGCCAATTAATATTATGGGCTACTTAAGGCAAAACCACCAGCTGTTTCAACAATATTCCTCTAGATTTTAAAGCTTTTCATTCATTAATCTCATATTTATGTGCAGGACGAAAATTTTCTGAAGAATGCATAATATTATATTTTATTACTCGAGCATTTTTGCTTAATCTTTTTTTTTTATTTAAATGAACAACAATTTAATTGAGGATCTTGCAATTTATTATACTTGTAATTTATATTAATATATTTTAACAGAGAGACTGAGAGAGCTGAGAAACTCGACAATTATTTTACAACAATTTTATACAGTGATTTAAAAAGGAAACTTATTAGTATCAAAAGTTAAATCGATCATTGATTTAAATACATGGATTTACTGTTCCAAGAAAACAATTGTTTTAAAACCAAAGCGCGCAGTGTATTAAATTAGAAAAAGGTATACAAAATTCATACAGAAATATTATTAGGTTACCTATCTAAAACGATCTTCTTTAATTAATTGTAATTATTTTATTTTATTTTTTATTCTTTAATCGCGTTGTAATAAAATTGAGTTATATTCAATTTTAGATTTTGCTGAAATTTAGTATTTATCATAAGTTACAACGATACATTTTCCTATCTAAAAATCAATAGTTACATAATCTTATAAAAATTAATATTTTCTATTGCATCTTGACTTAAAATTATTAACGGAAAATTGTGTGGAAAATGATAAAATATAATAGTACACTTCGCTAGTAGCGATTAACAGATGTCGAAAAAATCCTCTATCAATCCTCTATCAGTAGAATAATAGCTGAATTACAAAACTTGATATCAGAAAAATTGCGATAACGGTGATAACGGTCAACTACTTTGACCGCCATTTATCGCCGAATATCTGCTCGTTTACTCGCACAATTTCGGGGGATAGCCGTCCGCTATTTCCGAACTTGTAGAACTTACACAAGAGATCACGTGAGAACAAAAAAATTACCGCAATTCCCCGTAACTGCGTCTTCTTTTTCATCCGACACGTATGTTCCGCGATACGACACATTCTTTTTATTCGTTTCATGATAACATTTTTGTGATTAACTATTGTTTCAGTTATTCTCGATGTATGCCATAAACATGGTATTTTACATTAGTTTACGCGATGCTACTGTAAAAAAGTTATTCTTGTTCTCATAACGTCTCTCATAATTAGATAATCAAAATACAGCTTACAATTTTTTAATCTCGAAATACAATTTATACCTAAAGAAAGAAGAGTGTTTTCAAAGCGATTTCTGTTGTAATTTAAACAATACTTTTACAATATCAAAAAAGAGCGAATTTTTGCAAAGTCAATAACATCTTAATCAAAAGCACTCTCACGTAAAAACATGTATTTTTTTCTAACACTCAAGAGAGTTAATACAGTTTTATTACGTTAGAAGCATGTCACTTTGACAGGAGAAAGTAAACATTCCGTTGACCAAGAAATACTTATTGTTAGACTACTTAGAACAATGGTTTCTCAATACGAAAACAATGCCACAGTTATCTTTTCTTGCATTTTCTAGCATTCTCGTTTTTTCAGCATCGCCGTGCATTTAAAACGACTTAAAGCACTAATGTGTTTAAATAAAAAAGTTGTAAATAAATTTTACCGCAACAATACGCTTCTGTTCAAAACTTCTTTTCAAAACTTATTTTATTAAGACTATGGATAAAATTTCATATTTGTTAGAAATTTTACTTTTTATTGTATTTCTTTTAATCTCTTAACTATTCCCGACCGCAGGAGGAAGATAATATTACAACGCTGCATAAGTTAGGAGTTAAATTAGATTTATTAATCCCCTTTGCGGTTTTAAAAGCGTATAACCAAAATATGTATCGTAACCTGATAATTTTATACTATTTTACATTATTTTTCTTAATATATTGGACAGCCAACGAATAAAATTTGTGAATCATAAATACACTTTCTGTGTATTTATGATAGTTTACAAATAATGAAAAATAATTATTATATTTAGGCAATGCTAATAATTAAAATAGAAGTAAAATCTTAAAAAACTCTTTTTCAACATTGTCTCGAATAACAAAAAGATGAACACATGCTAGATATAATTACAAAATTATAAAAATACTAAAAATTGAACTTCTAAGCAAAATTATTAAAAATCACATAGAATAAAAAAATCGTGCAATATAAAAAGTGCAATATAAAAATGCTACTCGATCATTATTGTACTCACATATATCATCATCCATTTTGCATTAATTTATCTTCACAAAGATATGTATAAAGTTCGCGAAAAAATGTATTTTCCAGCACAATCTTTGATTAATTTTATTATTCCAATCCTCTGCATTTTTTCATAGTTCGCATTGCGTATCAGCAAGTTTTAATGCATTCCGAATCACTAACACAAATTTATTAACGTAAGAATTATCAAAAAATAATTTGCTATTGATAACGTTAATAACAGAACATACATCTCTCTGGAGAAGAAGTAACGTATATTTAAATAAACATAATAAATCTTACATAATATAATAAAATTATACGAAATATATTAAATTGCAATTGAATATTTCATAACCAATTTTATACAAAACTAACAACTTAATCAACTTTCTTACACACTGAATAAATAAATAAATAATTCAAAACGTATAGAAGACTATGTATTATTCTTTCTATAACTATAATTAAACTGCTCGCGTACATATATGTGTTTATCATCTCGATATAAGCGACTGCGCATTGATTACATCCGTGCATTGTGATTTAAAACGACCAGAGTCAGACTGGTAATTACGAAAGATATAATCGTCTATTTAATCGAGATTAAAAAAAGTACCTTTATATCGCAAGTCACCGTCATTGGTTTGGTAATACATACGAATTTCTTTAGACGATATGTCATTTCGTTGTACATATAATATACATTCATTAATAACACTCAATATAATTGATAATATTCAGGATGAAATTTTTCATGAATAAAACAGTCAACTTATATATAATAAGAAAAATATACAAAAGGTAGAATTATAATAATGCACTTGACACGAGAAAATGCTTACACATTAAAGATCGCTGACTTTGCAACACAAAGGAATAACAAATTATTCTGCTCGTTCGCTAATGAAAAGCAAACTCAAAGTTTATATTCCATCAATGCGAATTCTTCCGGTCGTAAAGTTCGTACTTTTGCGAGTGCTGTTTAAAAAAGAGTCACTTTTTGAGTAAATGTCAGTTTCACTTGTTTTCGTGAAGAACACTTGTCGTTTCCGAGTCGCGGTTCATGGATAATCTAGCGCGGCTACCGGAGTCAGGGAACTTCTATAATAAGAGCGCATCGGACTTTCCGTAACTCGGAACGACCTCATGGGACGTAGCCCGTCGCGACACTGCGCGGTATCCCAGATTTCGACCCTGCGGGTGATCTCCGCACAAGTTAGCGCCGACGCATCAAATGCCTTCTTGGTATATTGCAACTGACTTGTTCAAATATACTCCAAGCGCAAGATATAATAATAATTGATTAGATCCTATCACATTAATATCTCCGCGCTCTCTCCGTGATAATTTTCCTTCTGCATTTGATATAATTTCTTATATTTCTTATACGTCGTATTTAAACTTTCGAGAAATAGAAGAAGTAGAAGATAAGAAGTGATAACACAATTTTTTTTCCCCCTTATAGATGCATCATCGCCGATTGCGCCTGAGGACATTCGCTGCCGCGAGTGCAGTCGCTGGATTTATTTGCCGACAGTTGAGCACACAGAACGAAATTACCTCGATATCACCGTGTACGTTATCCGTAACGTCGGCATTCCTGTTCTACGTTATATTTACGCGTTTCAAAGTAAATTTAATATGACGAGCGAGAATGGGAGCGCGGGCAGGGTAATCCATCAACGGAGCAACTACGGCCGTGAAAGACAATGGTGATCATCTATAAAAAGATGTTACGCTGAAAGGAGAAAACGGAGTAAAGCGCAATGCGAAAACGTGATCGTGCCCCGATCATTTCTATTTATAATCATATAAACGACATGCGCGCGATGTCACGATTCTGCATAATGAATAGGATAAAATACTACTAGCTACGTCTAGCCGTGACATGAATCCTGGATTGCAGCGAATCCTCTACACATTCGCGAGTTTTAGGCGCATAATGTTATCGGGAAGGGAGCCTCCGATATTTTTCAAATATTGTATGTTATTATTATTAAAATTANCATAATAATTTAAATTGAATTAAAGATGATTATTATTTATGTAGACACTTTAATGAAACGGCGAGTGCACTTGAATTTATACAAAGAATCCATGAAAATTATGTTTGTGCGAAATGATGGCAGCCTCTTTTTCAATTATATTTGAATCTCAATTTATTAATGAGTGATTTGTTATTCGTATTTGTTGTAATTTAAAAGCATATAAAACCTAGAGCCAAGCTATTATAAAATTCGTATGCTGTAATATAGATTTAAAAGAAGAAATAATAAATAGGTAAACTTGACACTTTTCACGGAACAGTTTATCGAAATAATACATGTTACATGATTTAATTATTACAGTATATAAGTATTTTATTCTGTATTCTGTAATAATGTGTAAAAGTATGCTAGAGATTATACAACATATTATTTTGATTATATAAGACGTGTTATTTCTTGACATTGCTTCTTTTTCCACCACGTGATAAACAGATACAAAGTAAGATCGATCTCCGATGATCTAATTATTTTAAATCCTTCAGGGTTCTACTTACGACAATTTAATAAAAGATGAAGATCCGAATTGAAAATCAGTTTGATAGATATATTATGTTTTCATGTCGCGACCTTCCCTTATCAGCCTAAATATGATTTAAGATATCTACACTCAGGAATTTTGCTGAATAAAGCTTCATAAAACAGATACGGAGGCTTCGGCACGCAAAATGTTTATTTATATACGTAATAAGTTATATATGTTTATGTCAATCTCTTGCGAAGGATCTTATCTTCGCTTTTATGCGCCGTTTATTACAAATAAACGTTTTCGACGAAGCCGTGGCTAAATTTACAACCAGACAATCGTATTACTTTAAACGTTATTGCACAACCACGCGAGTTACAGACGTTTTTCCAATTCAATTATTCGATTAATCCAAGTATTATTTTTGATGGCACGTAGAGTACATTAATTATATTTTAAGAAGTTCATTTCGCGTGTTAGAGATGACGTTTAAATTGAAGTTTAAGTGGAAACGAATGAATTACTGCATAAATCAATTCATACGATTTCTATTTATAATTAGACTTGTAACTGGTAAAATGAATGAAAGTTTGTCAAAAACGTTCGTGATATTCAATAGAATAGAATTAGAAAAGATTAGAATTCCCATCCGGGTAGTTTTTAAATTTTCATTATTTTGTTATTTGAGTTCTCTTACCTTTCGTACTTGAGATTTGCTTCTCGACGGTCTCAGTGTGCTGCGGTTCTTCCGGTACCTGAATAATCCAACGAATTTTCCTCCGCTGCATCTGAAAGGTCCGACCGCGTGGCAGTCGATAATCCAGTAATATTTAAGAAACGCAAAGTGTCGCGCGATTTGCGATCGATCCTAGCCGCTAGACTGAATGAGATTAGTAGCGTAAGGCAGATTTAAGGCCGCCGCGACGATATCGGGGCGATTATTTTTTACGGACGAAGGTTCGCCGATAATAGAACGAGTGAAGCACTACTTCCATCGGCAATTCGTAACCATTTTAAATTATCACGAAAAATATTTACGACTCGAGCTGACTCAAGTTTTGTATTTCGCGCAATCGCGACCAAATGTCTTTATTGTATTTCAACCAATCCAAGGAAAAATTTAACTTTATTCCTGGATGTTTTGTTTTCTCGACGCGCGCCGAGTAATTCTTTATTATCTCTACACGTATACATATACAGTCAGCTATTATTTTTGATAAAATTATTTACAGTCGGAGGTAATTTAATGCAATAAGAGAAATAGTTTTTATCATGTACTTGAAATTTTAATGAGACGTGAGCTTCAGATTTTAATTATGTAAATAACATGAATAACAACTATATTAACATATTATTGATCGCACGCATTTTTCTTTGATCGAAACCAAAATTTATTAATTACCTTAAACCCACAAAAATTTGCATTACAAGATTTAAATCGCAAACTATTAATACGGAATGAATAATTTTAAGAAATTTAATATCGTCACTTTCTGTTAATGTTTTTGTTTTCTCAGCGCTGAGAAATTCCTTTTATCTCCAGTATATCTAGCTATCTAGTATGTATATCTAATTATTTTCGATAAAATTATATACAATCCGAGATAATACAACAAGAGAAATATTTTCTATAACTAAGAAACTTTTCCGCTTACATTCGAAATCCATTGACTGAAACGAAAACAATGAGCGTGGCAGTCTTGCGTAATTGCGATTTGTTACGCGAACACCTCCAGATGACCTCCACCTGTACACTTTCGCATAAATTACGAACGATCACGCGCTTCCTATCGTACAATCATTAACAGAAACAAAGTTGAACGTCGTCAACGCCCCGCGTCGTCGGCGGCGGACAGCGCGAGCGCGTTTTCCGCGCGCCCAGCACGCCTCGTCGTCGCGAAATACTCAAGACTCACTCCCGTGATCGCGAAATCACCTCTCGCGAATTGTACACGACTTTAATCGGCGGATTCCCGCACGAACAATCGGTCGCCTTGGAGGCGGCCGCGCGCAGCGTGTCGGAAACGGAAAAACGCGGGTTTTCCGCCTCTCGTTTCGGACGATAGGCCAAAGTGGCAACGAGAGCACCGACGGCGATTTGGTGAGCGGAAGTGACACTGGGGGGCTATCCGGCCGCCGGCTGCCGTCGCGTCCGAGCGCGTGCACGCGTTGCCCGCCGCTATACGTCAACTCCTCGTCACGAGGAGGAATTGTCAATCAGCGCGCCTACACGCTCGCGCTCGGCTGGCTGGTGCATCCCGGGCATCTCTCGGGCCGCGGATGTCTCCCGGCTAATCATCCCGGCGAGCATCGTCGCGCCTACGTCCGCGACCGGCAACCTGTCATGCGGCGTAAGACCCGATAATAAACATGATAATGAGTTTATATAGTCGGATCTCCCTCCTGTCGTGCAGCCTCCTGAGTATCTCTTTATTCGATTCTCTTTGAGATGAGTATCTCTTTATTCGATTCTCTTTTTCCTTGGGCCAGAAAGCGAGGGAACGGTCCTTAAGGCTGCACAGAGAAAATGTTCCTTGGGATTAAATAAATTTTGTTGAAGGCAAAGGATTAACAAATGCATGATTGTTTGACTTGTAAAAATTGCATATGTTTATGCTTTAAATAAAATATTTTTTGAAAGAAATAAGATTAATCTGTTTGTATAAATCTGATAATAAGTTAATTAAAACAAGCAACGCTCTTATTTAAATTAGATGTATTATTTAAAACAGTCATTTTTCCATCAAATAGTATGATTTACTGCAACAAAACAATCAAGTTTTTATTCAGTGAAATAATGGTTTTTAGTGAAACAAATATGAATCAACAGATAAACACATTTATTACTTACATGTTAAATGTAAAGAAACGTTCTTCTCTGTGTAAAAACATCAGGTGTGTAAATTGTAAGAGATTGAAATGATCATAATTGTGAGATATGGACGTATGAACGGAGATATTTCGTTTCAATCTCCGCGTAAGTAATTAGATTTACAAGCTCGCATGTGATTTCTTGATTCTCATATATTTAACATGCCTCTCTTCAAATTTCGAGGATATATTTAAAATTATTTTGTGAGCAATTATAAATTGTGAATGGAAAATTAAGGACACGAAAGTTTCAGTTTGTAAAATTGAAAATTATAGAATCTGGCTTTCTCACAAAAAAAAATATATATTCTGGTATTATAAAAATTATAAATCATTCTGCCAATCATATTTTCAATAATAACTTTATTTAAATCAAAATTGCTTTGAATTTTTAACACTTTTTGACGGGAAACTCGAGAAAAATGCTTAACTTTCAAAACGAAATAGTAATTCACGGAAATTTGAAAAATTTCCATCCAAGAATTGAAGAGAGAAACTTCACTTTTGCTCCTATCGCTTAGAATCTTAATCATCAGTTCGTCCTACTTTTCCTTTTCGAAATTATACGTATTACGTTAAACAGAAAAAGCAGATCTGCAACTACGTGCAACAATTTTCTGCTTGTCATTGACCCATAAAGCGTAAAGAAATCAATTACGTGTATAATAATATACAGAACATAGTGTGCTTTTATTTTTCATCCATGATTAATCGATTTCACCATGCATGTGCTTCACGCGGCTACGTAAACCCATCTAAATAGACCTCTCGACCGTCGGCACACGTTGATCAAGCAGGTTTTCTCGTAGCCGTTTTTGCTATCCGAAGTATTCTCAATAAACGTCGCCGCGCGAAGCCATAAAGCAGATATAACGTAACGAGAAAAGTCGGGCAAAAACTTCCGACTGACATTATACAGCGCTTAATGGCTCGTTTACACAGGAAACGGTGATGCGCGCCACGTGGTAAGAAGCGACGCGGCAGCCAATCAAACTGGTTTCTCGGAAAAAGCGGAAACAATAGTCGTTTTCAGAGCAGAACGTTTAGTTTGTAAATTCAGTTGGAAAATTTTCTTCCTTGGGATAGGACTATATTTTTCCAGATTTAAAAGAATTGTCCAATCAGTGCAAGGAAAATTTCCAAAAATTGTAAAATTGACATTCCGCTGAACGCGGCCAATGATTGGTTACAGCGAGGCTAGCTCTTACTATTCAGATGTGCCGTTCTATGTGTGAGGAATAGTCAGCGTTTACTCCGGTTTACTGAGGTTTACTTCCGAACACGTGTAGTTGTAGACGAATTTATTTTTAAAACCTATTGAAGACGGATATTTATTGAAAAGAGTTGCAATTAGAAGAGTTAAGCGTAATATTGTAGGAGCAAGGCGAGGAAAGAGAAAAATGTATCTCATGTATTATTTGAACGAGAAGGGAGAGCGTGTGTATACTTTAAAGGTAATTTTTATGCTTACATCGCTATATGTAACAAAATATAGCAATGAAATATGCTACTACATATTCTTTTTTTCTTATTTTTCTTAACCCTTTAATCGCGCTATTTTTCGTAACACGAGTCGACACGTGGGGATTTGAAATATTCCAATACAAAAAATCATTTTATATGCTTTCAAAATAATATTTAGTCAGACTTTCCAAATTTGAGCTATAAAATTTGTATTTTATTCCGAAAAAATGCGTTTTCCTAAATTTTACACCTGCAAAAACGATTGAGGGTTGAATGCAAATCTTAGGTTACAATATGATTCTCCTATTCAATTTTTCCTTTCTTAATGTAATTTGAATCTTTTTTTTTAACAATTGTTGAATTTTTACAGAAAATGGACCCCAATGGGAAGCCCACCTTGTCCGCACATCCAGGTAAATTTTTCTATTGCACTAACACTGGAGATAATTACAGAGACTGATATATGTAATGGTTTTGCAGCTCGATTTTCTGTGGAGGACAAATATTCTAGAGAAAGAATTACAATGAAAAGAAGATTTGGCCTACTTCTGACGCAGCAACCACAACCTAGTTATTAATTACATATAGTCACTTAATCATTTTATTTGAAAATATAAAATATAAACGAGAGGAAGTATGTGATATTGTGACTTGGTACATCCAAGTATGATAATCATATACGTCATTGTCGGCAGAGAGGTGATTCAACTTTTACACCCACAACTTCCTTTAGTGATAACGAAAAATCTGCACTCAGGATTACTATTCTACAACATGGAGTTCCATCCAATATAAACTCATAACAGTCTTAACAAGAAATTATTTTACACAAAAAAATTAATGTAATGTAGGTAAATATTTAATTATTTTGTATATTTTCCATTAAGTGTAATAAAGCATTTATGTACTAATTTACATTGTCGATACACATATTTACTGTACAGATTTCATTTACAGTTTATTATCTTCGCACATTATAAAAAATAACTTGTGTGTGTATATATACAGTATTTTCTGATTTGCAATATAATAGTTTTATTTGAAAAATCGTGGTAACAAGATTACTTACTTGCAATCTTATAAGTTTAATATTAAACTGGCGTGCCAATATCTGCTAAATTAATATGGAACATACATTGTTATATAATAACAGAAATTTAAAATGCAAAGCCGATATGGAATTCCATTTATGACAATCACCTTACTATTCTATTCTTAATTATTAACATGTCGATATATGATTTTATCTTATCTATTGATATTAAAAAGTAACAAAATATACAATAGCCTTTATCATAATTAAAATTATATAATATATCAAATGCAAGGATTTAATTATCAACGTTACTTAAAATAATTGTGAATAGTGTAATTATGTAACTTTTAAGATGGTTATGCATAGTTTTGATGGAATATACATATTCTAAAATTAAACAATTGTATGCTGCATGAGAACAAATTTTATGCGAAAAGTTGGATTTTTTCATTTTTATGAATTTTAAAGACTATATATCACAGGTTGATTGTTAGGTTCCAATGTCATGTTTCATATATTTTTATAAAATGGATACAAAATTTAATTTATTACTAATCGAAAAGAGACTAAGAGCGATATTTATCCGATCTTATATCCGTTTTGGACAGTCTTAAGATTTTATCCAACCAATGAATTGACTATACAACATCTCAAGATCGATTTTGAATACAAGATCGAACTATAAATATCTTAAGATACATTATATATTTGTATAAATATAATATTTGGCTTATGTTTATTTTCCAAACATGTGTTACAGCATAATTTTGAGTATTAACTCAGAACATTTTAATAATTGTTTGAATATTATAAATAAGTTTTTTTTGCAAAAACATTATTTTTTACTGTGATATTTTAAGAATATAAGAACAGGTAGGAATAACGTATATTTACTATAATATATAAAACAAAATATATTTGATTAAAATATATTTTATTAACTATGCATCTCCAACTTTTATATATATCAATATTTGGTATAACATGTTACCACCAAAATTATATTATCATTATTACATAAAAAACGATTTGAATATACATATCTTAGACATAGAATCAACAAATATAATAAAAAGATACTTTTACCAAATATAATAAATACATAATATAAATGTATTACGTTACTTAATAGATATATGTTTTACAAAAAGATTGGAATAATAAACGTAATTTTACATAAACCAGTTTTAAAATATTTGCAAATAATAAATACATCAATATCAATAATCAAGAGTATTTTACGGTTATCTTACAATTAAAAAATTATAAATAGAAAATTATAATATTCTAGAAAAGATGGCAACACGAGAAAAATTTCTAACTAATATCCAATTCTAACGAATAAACGTTAACAAATGTGATTTTGTTAACGTGTAAAGACATTGTCCTTCTTCTGTAGATTTTTTAAATTGAAATATAAATATTAAACGAACATAATATATATTTTACATAGCATTAAATAAATTCCTAGTTTACGTATCAAATGTATGTCCATAAGGATTACTATATGTTACAATTTAACAATTAGTAAAAATATGTAACATTTATTCACAAGCTTATGAGTATATATCGCTAACAAATATTGTACAAATTTTACATATATTTGTATTTTATATAAGAAAAATTCTTATATTACCAACCATTTTAAGATTTTAAGATAGAATATTGAAATAATTTAAACGAAAAGAGAAACAGCAGAACAAAAGAATTTATGTAGAGTAATAAATTGTAAATGAATGTAGAATGAAAAGAAAAAAAATAAAACATTGTAGTGACAAAAGTATATAAGTACATAATTTAGGATACGTGGATAGCAAACTTCACATTTACTATAACTGAGTCATTAAATCGTAAAAAAATAAAAAAATCTTGTTATTTTCAATGTAACGTAGAAGTCTCACATTGTTGCAATAATATGATTACTTTGTAGTGAAACGTAATTAAACTAAAATCTAATAATTATATACATTAAATACAAAATATGTATCAACACAAAACAGAATACGTTAACTTTAGAATTAGTTACTAACAGTTATAATTAACTAGTTTTAGAATTCGTAATTTTTAAACAAAGACTTTTATGGCATCATTAACATAATTATTAATTAAAAAATTCAATTTTTTTGTAACATGAATGGCTTTGGTAATAAAGAATTGAAATAAACTGTGAATCTTATAGAAATAAAAATAAATATTATATCCAACTATAATAAACTATTATATCCAATGCCGATTTGGTTATATTTCAAAATATTAATAATTTATACGAAATAACATAATCCTTATCTATTGTACGAATTTAAAATACGATATTTACATAATTGTTCATTTGATACAAAAAACAACTTGCGATTATTTCCCAAAGTTCTTCCTAAATGAAGATGTCCATGACTTGTTACGTGATATCAAAGAACATCTTTAACAACGATTTATACATTTTTAATTCGATTCTGATGGAGCTGCTGGCAGAACATGCACCTGTTGTGCTTTACTGGCATTATACACTTGTCCCGGACTAAATGGCTCTAATCGAGGACCAGATCCTAAATCATTTTTGTTACGGACGATATCTTAAAATGGAAACAAATAAAACAATTACAGAATACAATTTGGAAGCAAATCGTAATATCTTTTTCTTTCAAAAATTATAGCAAACATCTACAATAAAAATTTGATGAATTCATGAATCAAATAACACGTCACATGTAGGCAAGTTATATGTAAAATACTTAAACTTACCATTTTTCGATTCTGTTGCAGGTATGTACCGAGATAATCTAACAACTGGGAGAGGCAAATAACCACTTGTTAGAGGCATCACGTCTAATGTAACGCTTTGTTTCTCTACTATTTCTAATGATACAATGCCTGCTGTCCGACCACACACTGCCCACATAGTTTGGTCCGCCAGAACCTCATACATTAACTGTGGTGGAGGATTTGGACTAAGACTAGGCATGCGCATCACTGTAAGACATAAGTGGCACATACTACCAGCGCGACAAAACTCTCCTCCACCACCACTTGTTTCGACTTTTGAGGATACTGTGAATAAAGTCTGGAAAGCATCGTTACAAACAAGTTAATATAATATACCACTAATATATACAGAATACATAGTGTAAGTTTTACAAGTGTATGTGCACAAATTTTACATTATTACAGGTTTCCATTAATTCGCAACTTCTTACTTAAAATAAAATATTCAGATAGATATATATAACATATAATTATATGTATTAAACGTGTCAATTAATAGCAGTAGTAGTTGTTCTTACCACGTAATCTGTAATATCAAAGTTGCATCTGTAAACACTACATGCTTTCTCAATTCTCTCTAGATTGTGTATATGTAGTGGATCATCGTTAATATGTGTATTATTTTCTTCAGCATCATTTACTGATATATATTTTACACGGAAGTCAGTCTTTATTGGTATCGTGGATTTCTCATCTTTTCCAATCTCGAATTCCCACATAAAGGAAACATTCATTCCATTACCTATCACTAATTTTTGACCCGCGATAGGATTTAAACTTTTAAAGTTAACGTCTATTGACGAAATTGTCATTAATTCAGGTTCGGTTAATTGTAGAAGTTGACTTGTCAAACCAGTCACGACAATTTGAATGAATTTTCTTTGTTTTGCCGTATGAAGTTTCATACTTGACATTAATGGTGGACCAAAATGCAAAGCTATGCTTTCCTCCGAACCCCATGGACATTGTATATTCATCTAAAAAAAAATGTCAAGTTATAATATTTATCGAACACAAAATGGAATAATTAAATTATAAGTGTTAAATACTTTATGTTCCATAGATGAAGCGTCCTTCTTTGGTGGTAATTCAGCTAAAATCTTTAACTGCACTCTTATGATTTGAAATGGTTCGCATGTTGGCAGTGGTATCTCTAACTCCTTCACCATTACTTTTTCAACGCTTTGTGATTGCATCGTCAGTCCGCGTGATGTGCGTAATTTTAATTTCATTTCTTCGGTTATCTTTGTACTTCCACTCGAAAGAACTAATTCAATATCTTGAATAAGACCTGCCAGTAAATCTCTGCCACAATTCACGGATATCGTTGGCTGCGTCTTTGCTACTTCGTAGCATAATCGTGGATTCAGTATCGTTGATAAAAACTCTAATTTTTCTTCTATCACCAATGACAACTGGCTAACTTTGTATAAACCCGGTTGATTTACTCGCCTTGTTAAGACAAATGTGTTCACACCGGATTTCATAATGAATTCATCACAGGAGAGCGCTTTGCTAAAATCGCCCTTTGTATTAATTGAAGGTTTTCTATGTTTCGAACTATCTGACCGTCTCACGAGTGGCTTTATATTTTTATTAATAACGCTAGCAGAACCAAGACTCCTATCTTCCTTGTAATCCAAATAGGAATATACTTGCAAACGTAATAAACTGAGATCAAGTAGTTTCATATCTTCTAATGTGCACTTTGACAACCTGAAACAAAACAAGAAAAATTGAACAAAAACTCACCATATAGGAAATAGAAAACACAATAATATTTAATGAGCAAGTTTTTACAATTCTTTTTGCTATTAAGAATATACATGCAGATTCTTATAAATAAAATTATATATTTATTTTATTTATAAATACTTACAATTGTACTGGAGACTCAACAGATGATTTTAATCCTTTTTTCTTACTAGGTATGGATGGCTTTTGTATCTCCTCTACAGAGATAGCAGCGCTAGTGCATCTTACATCCCGAGGAAACAAACTCTGTACACTGATTTCGACGTTAACTACACAGTCTTGTACTATCTTATCCATTACTTTAGCTTCCATACTGAGTATTGTAAAAGCACATCCAAGTTCCGCGAGTAATGGTTGAGGTGAGGAGATCATTTTCATATATCCTAACATTTCTTCCAAATATGTATTGCGTACAGTTATGTGCAAAAGGCTTGCGCTAGCTACTGCCGCGCACACTTTAGTATATTTCTCCACGTCGTCCATCCGTTTGTAACACTCGGCTAGCTCCAACTGTGTTTGCACAGCCAAGTGATTCCATCCTTCGTCCATGTAAGTTTTCAAAGCGTCAGATAAAAACGCGACTGCTTTCTGATTTTCTCCAAGTTCACTGTAGAATCGTGCCAATTCTTTGCCAATTAATCTCGCTGATCGAATGCGGCCGACATGTTTGTACGTGCCCATGGCTAATTCCGCATGCTCTAGGTACTGTTTCTTGAACGCTTCTTTGGACGAAAGTGCCTCTTTCAACTTATCTGTAGGAGTTAACTTTCCTTCTACCTGAGGCTCTGAATCTCCTATACCTGCTATAAGATACACAACTGTGTGCAATTGTTCACTAGTTGGTTCACTTCCTGGCATTAGGCCGCACAATTTTCCTAAACTTCCTAACTGAAAGGAAAAAAAGACACATAAAAATGCAATATATAAAAAGATAAAACAGAAACAATCCAAGAATTATATTTTTCATAATTATTTAATGATATTAACAAATATATAAAGTAATTATAGTATCAAATAAATTATTTACCTTATCTCTTGCAAGTGCCCATAAACTAGCTGTATGTAAAGAGCACAAATCCAATTGTTGATTGTTATCAATATTGTTGGTGGATAATTGACACGCTTGTAAAACCTCTAATGCACAGAGGAATGACCAGCATTCTACGGATCCTTCGGGTTTCTGTACTTCTAAGATTCTCAGTTCGCTCAATGTATTGTGAACAAATGATAAGCACCTTTGCGCAACCTGTATAAGAATAATATTCAATGAATGAATAAAATTTCGAAATAGATTAGATAATTTTATGTACGAAGACATTAATTTATTCATCAATAATGTTGTTATTGTTGAATTCATACAAACCTCCCAAGGTTTATTAAACAGGAGTAGCATGGCACATTGTCTACTAAACAAGTAACTCCTAAGATCTAATAAAGATGCCCTACATTCAGCTAAAAGAAACCTTAGATGATGGTTGGTACCGTTATTTAAATTCACACCTCCCCAATTGTTGAGAGGCGTTTGAAACAGACTTAACCATCCTGGAGTATCTACAAACAATTGATCTATATTTAGGTTTTCACTTTGTATCTCAATATCCGTTCCCACTACTTAACGTGCACCTTTAATACAAACTAAATTTTAAAGAATTACAATACCTCCTACGTTAGAATTGAGCACAAACTGTGTAAAGAGAGCGTCTAGTTCATCATACTGCACCAATGCTTCGTCGTACAAACCTAGCATTTGCAATGCAAATGCTAGTTCTTCCTAAAATGCCAATTCAATTTTATAAAAGGAAAGATAGAAGTTTAAAAAATTTTTAAGATTAATATTAAAGAATTCAGAGATATGACGCATCGCTTCCTTTAAGAGTTGACTCTTATAATCGATGATTCTCAAGTTTGTAATCCCGACTCTCATCCTATGTATGCTAGTTTTATAAGAGATTGATCGAAAAGTTGAAAACGTTATGAAAAATTATGAATAAAAAAAATATAAGATAACTCGGATAACGGATAACTCGGATAACTCAAGACCTCTATTTCATTTACAATTTTATTTTATATTTTAATAGGCAGTTTAGTAGGGGATGAGAATTTATGGCAAGCGTTATACTACCTGTAGAAGAAAATAATGGCAGAAGTTCCAATTAGGATTGTTCCGCCTTTCTCTCTGCTCACGTATAACATCTTCAAAGCGTGATAAGGTTCTGTCATATGCGGTCAACATCAAATGACGAATTCGAGTTATCAGGCCTCTCCATGATTCCGCGGAACGAGATTCAGATTTAATTGGATTTATTATAGCAAAACATCTATGAACAATAGATATAATTTAATATGAATAATAGATATAATATCGTTTTTATATTATATATTACAAAAACTCATATTGTAATTACCTGTCGCCATTCTTGGCAGCGAAGTCACTTCGTATTTTATCTAAAACGGTAGTCCTGGGTAACAGTTTATTGGCCTTCTTTACGTCATATGTTTCTACCAACACAATCATCCAATCTTGAATATGATATAAATTCAGTATTTTTAACCAGGCATCAATATCATCTCTGATACTAGTCTTATAAGTATCAACATCCTACAAGAATATGTAACATGAAAGTTCACTGTTGCTAAATTATAAGAACATGAATGGATGTGCATTTAGATATCAAATAGATACTTCTAATATTATTAATAATTTTATTCAATATATGTAGAATCTAATATAAACGAAAAAAAATAATATCTTGTATATACAAATGTGCCATAAAATGATAAAAAACTGAAACTAGATTAAATAGTATATCTCTGTGGACTTACAGAACATTCCGTCCAATAAATATGAAAGATTGGTTGCTTTATGAGATGCCAATCTTTGTCAGTGGGCAAAATATCTCTGGAAAATGGCACGAAGGTAGCCCCAAGTTTGACTTGTTTAATCGGCCTGCTGAACGACCTGCGCCACTCCACGGCATCCGCAGGTATAGCCTGGACTAAATTCTTTTCCAATGTAGAAAATAAATTTTCATCTCCAGCACCTGTATTATCAGTACAAATTATTACATCAATCCTATGCTTTCAAGAATCAGGCAGCGCATTCACATAGGTCAAAGTATCCTGCATCGATACTTGATTACTCATTTATATTATAAAAACTGCTACAAAGTCCATCTTGCAAATATGGACATACTATACATATTTAGATTAAATTTATAAATTTACACGACGCTGGCAACAAGAAGAAAGGAATTAGAGTAATATTCTGCATCCATTAAATTACTCATTTCTATCGTAAGAAACTTTTACAAAGGTTCACTGTTCCTTTGCCACACAAATTTAGATTAAATTTATATGACAAGGAGAAAGGAAATTAGAATAATATTCTACATCCATTAGATTATCTACTTATGTAGATTGTAAGAAACTACTACAAAGTCCACCTTGAAAATTTGCTACACAAATTTAGATTAAATTTATATGACACTGACAACGAAGAAGGGAATTAGAGTAACATTCTGCATCCATTAGATTACTCATTACTATCATAAGAAACTTTTACATAGTTTACTGTTTATTTGCCATACAAATTTAAATTAAATTCATACAACACTGGCAACAAGGAAAAAAGGGAATCAAAATACTGGATGGTCCAAAACAATTGCTTTGCATGTGTTCCTGAGAAAAACACCAACATGACATATGTTCTCTAAAAAAAAGACCCGAGGGAATTGACAGACGCGCATAATTTGGCGTCTGGAATTTTAACACCAAACACTAAAACTATCTCAGACATTAGGAGGAAACGAAAAAGGTCACGAGGATCGACAGATGGGCGGGTGGGAGGCGTCGAGGAGGATCCGTCCGAGCGACGGCCGCGTTATCAGCCCAGCGGGAAGGAGAGTGAGGAGGGGGCGGCGACGGTAACCCTTGGAACTCACAGGTGACGATCGGTCTGCCGTCGACGGTAGCCTGCGCCTTGCGTGCCTCGCCAGCCGCGGACGATCCCCCATTGCAGTTCATCGCTTCTGCGGACTGGCGGTGCGCCTCGCTGCGGGCTCGCTGCTCCAGATCGGGCCCGCGATCATAACTCCTCGGCCCTCTCTCGCCGGCGCGCATAGGAAGCCGCTCCTCCCCTCCGCGGCGAGGGGGGGGAAGAGAGTAATCGCTCGCCGAAGCTGGGGGGCGAGCGTAGAAACACCACCGGGTGACACTTGCTGAACCTCACAGGCGGTCGAGAGACGAGCCGTGCATCGTTCACCTCGCTGCCGCGAGCTCCATTGAGGTTGGGATCCTTCCGTCTGTTCCCTCCCCGCGATCGCGCTGATCTACACCTTCTGCACTTTCTGCACTCGCGGCTGCACCTCGCTCGGGCGAGGCGCGCGGAAGGTGCAGTCGAGTGCAATTGGCGAACACAGACGGCCCACTTGGGGAGAGAGAAAATATGCGATGTGCCGTTCAGTATCGATTCGCGGAGCAACTCCGGGATTTCGATATATCGCGCTGTCACGCGGCGCCTACTTCAGCGCCGCGGCTTGGTGTTTGTTATGCGGCGCACTTTGTCCGTCCGTGTTTGTAGGTTTGTTTCCTACAGCTGCTGCATCCTTCTCGTTTCCCCTTTCTTCCCTTCAATTGTGTGTCTGTTTGATTTTAGGTGCAGATCTCGTTCGTTTCGGCTCGCTTCGAATAGCGTCGTAGTTTATTCTACTCGAGATGCTCTTGGAAACTGATCGTGCTGAAAATTGTGACTCTTCGCGATGATGTTATGCCGTTTGAACTGAGCGTAGAAACGGAGTTCGATGTACTTCTGTCACTTCTGTCTTTAATTAATTGTATTGAAAATATTTTCCAGCAGTTTTATCATTTTCATTGATGTTAATTAATGTTGATTCAACGCTTTTTTTCTAGTTTTAAGAATAGTTTTTCTATCAATGTAGAATCTTAAACTTGGTTTAACTTTTCATCTTTTCTAATGTCCACTTCTACCAATGCAGATTAACTTTAATCTCGATTTAACTTACTTTTCATCTTTTTCTAATTCTTAGGACTAAAAAAAGATAGAAAGTAAGTTAAACCGAGATTAAAGTTAATTTATATCGGTAGAAATGGACATTAAGCATCAAGTTGTTCTACAACTTGTTTCAACTCCAATTTCACAAAAGACTAGACATGGACATAGAATTGTTGGAGAGGCACAGTTTTTAATATGACACACTTTGCGCAACGTTTCTTTATGTCAATTTTTATATCCAGAGCGATTGTTCTGTTTTCAGAAACTTAACAAAAAATGTCGATAAATACAAAGATACCTGGGGAAGTGTTTCCTTCGAAGAAGGAAAGTCAAGGCTACATCGATGATTTAGGAAAGAAACCGAGGTTTCAATTGGAAGAGCTTTTAGAAAGGCAGAAAAAAATTCTTGCCAACAAGTAGGTAGGACAAAAGCTCTTAGATGGTTCGAACAATTCTAAAATCGTCGCGTTTTTCAGGAAATTTATCTCGAAACTTCCCGACAAGGGAGAGAAAATTATAAGGTTCCATGATAAGATAGTGAAAGAACTCGAACGTAGAAATGAAGTCGAAGAGGCAGCTAATTTGTTGTCAAGGCTTAACATAGCGTCCGAAGGCAAAGCAGCTATGAGCAAGTTGGAATGGACAGGGAAATATAAAGACGATAAGGACGATGATATGACAAAGATTGTTGAGCTGGACAGTGACGACGAGGAAGATCCATTGAAGATACTAGCTCAGGTTGGTAGATCTCTATAGTTCTAAATCTCTATAGCTCTAATTGTTATAATATACTCACAATTTGTCCCATTACAGCCTACAGGAACTGGTGTTCACAAGAAGAAAATTATACACTTGGCACCTGAAGAGAGCCTTATCAAGCCGGAAGACATAGCAGAGATTGAAACCTTCAAGACAGATCCTCTAGATGTGGAGCACGTGAAATATATCGTCGATAAAGTGGAGAAGGCACAGGAAACGATAAAAAGGGAAAGGGCGTTTAAGCCATATAAAACGACCAGAAGCAATGTGCACGACCCAGAGAAGGAAAAGCGAAGGAAGCTGCATAAGAATTGGGAGGTCACAGCAGCTACGCCGCCCCTTATAGTTCACGAAGCAGCCAAGGTTTTGAAGTTAAATGAATCTTTAAAATTGCAAAAGGAACAAATTGAAAAATTACAGGTATTCGACGTTTCTGATATCTCTTTATCTTTTTAGGAAAAATATTCTGTTAGAAGTATATTTTAAATTAATTTAAAATATTTCAATATTTAACAGGAAATTCAAGCGAAACACGCGGTGGAACGTCTAGCTACTCAAATGGGAATGTACAGTATTGATCCTACTCCACGAAATGTTGACAATTACCGTTCGCGAGATACGAACGGATTACTTTCTTCTTCTTCCTCTGATGACGAAGAAGAGCAGGAAGTGCACGACGAGGAAGATAACGATAGAAGTGGAACAGTTGTATTTACCGTGGATTCTATAGAAAGCTAACAAAAACTGTTGTACTATGAAAATCTTTTAGCTCTAAAAGTATTAATTTATTTTCTTTAATAAAATCAATTTTATCATATGATTTTTTATATATTCCACTCTTCAATTAATTATATTTCCAAGTTTACGAATGAAAAAATATTATGAATTAAGACGTTTAAGAGTCTTTATTATTTTCGTAACATATATGTTAATTATATCCAAAATTATTGATGATTGCTGTGTACGGCGCCGTTGCTTTGACAACTGCTTCACCGGCTTGCTTGGTGAGTTTCTGCAAAAAAAATTTGCAATGATTAGTAAATCTCGAGTATTTGTGTATATATAAAAAATATATGCAATCTTAGCTCATAAAAAATAATTATTTTCATTACATCGTCAAATAATGTAGGTAAGTTTGTTTAATAATCATGTGCATTTAGAAAGAAAATGAATATAAAATACAATTATGAAAGTCTTAAATATGTTAGTTACCTTAAGTTTATTCCTCTTTTGAACCTCAAGGATGGCTCTGACACGTCTCTTGTTCTCCAACGTGCGAACCACAGCCTTGTACTTCCAACCAACTTCGTGAGACAATCTACCCACATGGCAGTACTAAAAATCACAATAATTACGTTAGCATATCCATATTGCCTCAATGCTGCGACATTATTTTACATAAAAATTATACAATCAGTTAAAAATTTCAGCATAAAAGTCAAGCTGACTAACTCAGACGCAAATTACCATTACCATCATGTTTTTCCGATAAATAGGAATGAAATGTAAAGGGGAGTTCAGTAAATTTAAATATACAAAATACATCTTACTTTTCTGCCCGGTTTCAGACACATCACTCTCATAGCACCAGGTACAACGACACGTTTTCTACGATCATATGGTGGTGGACAACCTTCGTAAACCTTCAGTCGCCTGAGAGCATCTTTACCTCTCTGTGTCTTGTGTGGAATCATCCCTATAAACGAGTCTTTTCTATATCTTCTTCTTTTACACTTGCTGCATTATGAGATAATATATGCAGTCTTAACTCATAAGAAACGATTATTTTCATTTCATTGTCAAATAATGTAGGTAAGTTTGTTTGATAATCATGTGCATTATTCTTATTCCATATAGCGCCGATATAATCTCAACTATACATACCACGAACCGTTTTCCAAAAGATCTTGCTCGGTGCACGGAAGTGGAACGGTCCACGTGCTGGATTTACGTTACATCTTTTACGTAGAAAAGACATGAACTTCAACTTATTCCTGCAAATAAAAAAATATATGTTATGCATTTGTATTGCCTCAATATTATGGCAAGATTACATAAAATTTCAAAATTCAGTTTAAAGTACCATCAAAGTCTAGCAGACTAACTTCAGACGCAAATTACCATACCATCATTATTCTCTCAATAACAATATTAATCGTAAAATTACTCAGGTGATATTTTCTTACATGATAAAACAAAATAGCACAAAACAGTAAGAGTAATATATCTATCCTTATTGTACAATAAAACAATAAATATATTAAATGAATTTCATAAGCTTTTTAATTATTGTAATTATTATTATTATAGGTTTTATTTTAATCCAAATATATCGAGCATTTAAAATAAGAGATCGCTAAGCAATAAAGATTTCACAAACCTGAAGAAGTTACCGCTAATGTTCAGCTGCTCGCTGCGTACGACGATAACCTTGTTGCCTTGTAGGATGGTCTTGGCAACGATAGCGGCCAATCGCCCGAGTAAGTGGCCGCGGCCATCTATTAATATTGGCTGAAATAACAACAATCTCCATTAGAGAAACTGTAAATTGACCATTGTACAATACACACGACTCTCGCTTCTGGTGTTCCCTAGAGAAGTCATATGCCCAAGATTCAAAATATACACGGTGTGCATTTTGGAGCGCGAAAACGTAAAGTACATCGAAAAAATAGTGTTAAAAAATGCAAAGCCTGGAATTTCTGCCATCTTTGGTGTGCACGACACGTTCCGGTTTCCGCGTGGAAAATACGGCCGTCCGCGAACGCTGCCAGAAACACGTGCGCGCGACATGCAACGGCAAAGCAGCTTGTTTTCCCGACAATAGCGAGTTTTCGAGGGACATTTGAGAATTCGCGAGTTACGCCACGTGTTGAATAATCGCGATCGCGAACGTGCACCGCGCAAGAGCTACTTGAACCGTCTGAAATATTGAATCTCTGGATACAAACCTTCTCGCTGAAGCCCGTCATCTTGCTACTTTACCGGAAAGGAGTCACGGGTGGAGAGAGAGGCATACGCGAGAGCTTCTACCGGAAGCAACTATGGCGCGCGCAGATTGCCAACGTTGAAATTTCTGCTCGCGGCGTGACCGTCGCGCAGGAAAACTTTCCCTAAGATTGAGAAGAGAATCGGCCCGCGGGTAAATCAAAATTGATAAACCGATTACGATTAGCGCGCGCGTAAATATGTAAATTTTTCTAAATCTCGGTTTTCGAAATATCTTTGTGTAAACAGTACAGAAATTTCTTTGAGTACATGATATATAAAAAAAAAAATTACATATGTAATTTTTCCGTAATTTATTGTTATATGGGTTTATAAACAATGATTGAACAATGATTATATTACGGTATCATGCATTTTGCATTTTGAATCATCTATCCAGAAAAAAATATATATCAGAATAATAAATTATAAAATTAATATTACAAATATATAAAACAAGCATGAATAATTCGATAACTGAAAATTGATATTAATTATTAATTACTTCGAGGAGAAACAGAATAAGTACACACTATGCATGTGTAAACATTGCATTTATTTAACAAGAAAATTGGAATTACAAAAGGTTGGTTTCAGTCTATAAATTTAGAAGACCATTTTATGTTGACTTTAATTGAAATGTACTGCTGCGGATTTTTCCAAGTGATAATATAAATTCGATGTCTGCGAACCGGCCTTGCCATTACAATTACTTTCTTTTACTTTTACAATAATATATTGACAAGTTAAATGAGGCACTTAAAAAAATATTGAATACAATATATGATCGTGTAATATGTTACAAAAAGTATGTATAGTCGAATATCACATCAAAATTAAGATATCTCCTAGCCAAAGAAATATTGCAAATCATATACACATGAGGGGAAATACGTATAATACAAATATATGTATATCTACTTCATGTCTCACGTTTATCTTTTAGCAAGATCAACAGATGTTATTTGTTCTTTATATTTTGTAGATTTGAATCACGTTGATATTTGAAGTTGAAATAATTACGATTATAATTTATTACCTGCAGACACAACCTTATTTCTCGTATATTATTTTAGAACACATATGCTCCACATTTTTTGAAAGATTAATCAGTAGAAAACTATATTAATAAAAGAATGGAAATAGTATATCTCCCTCTGATAAATAAAGAAAAGTAGCAAGCTTAAGTGTTTCTTCTAAATAAGGATTGTTGCATACGAAATTATTAATAAAAAATTAAAATATTTATATAATTAAATATTACTTGTTTTTGACTTTAATAATAGGAAGTAATTTTATCTCGAGGCAATTTTTGTATAAATGCCTTTTAATCAAATTCATGCCAAATACCTTTTAATCAAATTGGATCATTTAATTCACGAATACATAATAGCGTAACTTATAAGCAGAGAGAAAAGTCAAAGAATGAAAAAGCACTTTGTTGAGAAACATTACATATATTTCTTTACACTGAGAAATTTACTTATAGCTTTCCAAATTTCATTGAATTAGAAAATTTTACTCTAGGTTTAATCTATATTAATTTTAATCTATATATGTATATATCACCGATTTATGTTCCACTTCAAAATTAAGATACAAATCATCTCACTAACATGAAAATATATTTTTGCCAATTTTTGAACAATTATTAGAAAATTTTCAAATCCTTTTAAAAGAAACACAGTCTTGCTTACCACTATATCAGTCATTCATTGACTTTATATTTGAACAATATTATAAACGTAAATAATTAATTCTTTTCGAATTTGCAACATTTTTTTTATTTTTAAGCCTTAACCTTTTTTTTAGTTTTTAATATTTTGCAAAAGATAATACTAAAAGTTTATATATTTTCCATAATTCTACGCTCATGTGTATTTTTTTGAGAAATAGCAACTAGAAAAATAAGTATACTACTTCCTTCTTTATTTTATTTTTTTTTTAAGTAGTACTATAGAATATTATTTTATTATCAAATTTATTTTGATGGCTATTAATTCATCGTTTGCAATATCTTTAATTGTGAATATATCAATAATTATTTCCTTGTATTTGACAACAGTTTTCTAACATCATAGAACTGAAATTTCATTATTCTTCTTTACCCTTTTCATATATTTAATAATTGATTGTTTGTGTGTAATAGAACGCGACATAAGATGATGTTAATGATAATTACGATACTTCCACATAAAATGCCATACATTTTATATTCTTAATATTAAATGAAAAATTTAAGTATGAAGTCATAAGTAACATACATTGAAGAAATCACATTGAATAATTTTGATGCAACAATCCATTACTTAATAATTACTATACTGTAATCGTATATAACTATTTAATTATCTATAAAGAAATTGACTAGAATGCAAAAAAATATTTCATTTTAATATAAAAGATCGAATGTACCAAGTATCATTCTTGTCCAAACTTTAACATTGCAATTTAAGCAATAAAGTTTGTGATTTACGTTAAAGCTACAACCAGTTAAGCTTGCTTAATCTTTCTAAATCTTTAACTAGGTAATGTTTCGCGATTAGATAATTAAATAGTTACATGATTACAGCATAGTAATTATTATTATTGTATCAAAATTATTCAATGNGATTTTTTCAGAATACTTTCCAGAATTATGCATATTGCTCTTTATGCGTGTTGTTGTTCATTTAATATTAATGAATCTAAAATATGTGATGCCTTGAGTGTGAGCTATCGAAATTGTCGTAAACACTCTCTGCCACGTGGTACTGTAAACAATGATTAAATAAGTAAACAAAAACATTAAGAAATAGAGAAGACTAATAAGAAATTCGCCTATGATCTTAAAAAAATCGTCATCACATGCAAGAAAATATTCATCAACATATTCATCAACTTAATTGAGAATGTTTCAAACTATAGATATTGCTAGTCATGTTCTCAAAAATGAGCATCTGATATTAAAATAATATTCTATGGCATTACGTCATACAAGTTCTTCCTCTAAACTTTACTACCTCGTTAAAGATTTAGAGAAACTTAAGCAAGCCTAGCTGATAGCAGCTTTAAAATAAATCACAAACCTTATTGCACATATTGCCATTTTAAAGTTTGGATAAGAATGATATATATCCGATCCTTCATACCAAAATGAAATATTTTTTTGCATGTAGTGAATGCAGATAGTAACATTTCTTTCGGGATGTTACATATACAGTTAGTAATAATTTGCATACGCATTACTAACTAAATATGTAACATCCCGATTGTGCATTTGTGATTTCAAAATCCTCCAAAAAGGCAAAATAGGATATTAAACGGAGGACACTTGTACCTTGCCAATATTATAAATTATTTCAAAATAAGGCCTAATATCACAAGGTACTAAACACATCACATAAGACGACCTTATCATTCTTCATCGTTTATCGTTAGCACCCCGTCTTTAATCATCATCAGGGGCATCTCGTCAAACACATCGTTTAAATTATATCTTCGCTTCAATCTTGTATACGTGATATTTAATATAAATATAATTTTAGAGAACATGTCCGGATCATAGACTGATCTAGCTGTGTTAGTCAAATCGAACGGCTCTATAATATCACAATAATGTAGATGAGTGTTGTGAAAAGTAAAATTTTCGAGTTACTTTTATATAAAGAATATTCATTTACCTTCGATACATAAATACTTCCATTGATAAGGATCATTTTTGGATGATTGACCCATACGACATTCTTCTTTCGGTATTTTGCTTGCTAAACGTACGGATATCGCGTATTGGCTGAAGCTAATTTAATGATATGAAATAAATGTCTGTCTATCAAAGTATTATCTAAATATTCCATACTATTCAAAGTTACTTACTCAAATTCAACATAATATTTGAAAAATTCAAATAACAATTGCCCCAGAGATTGATGATTCTGAGGTAAACGCTTAGATGATGGAATATTCAAATCCTCATGAATATTAATATTATAAATATCCGCATCTGGCCGAAATTTGTTTGCAAACATTGAATGCAAACATGGCAGAACAGGAGGATTGGTACCACCTATAAAAATGACACTCATATTCTAATATTGCGGAATGATTAGAACAAAGAGCAACAACAATAAAAAGTTGTAGCATACATACATTGTAAGAAATGTATAACCATAAGGACTAAAGAGTAACTGGACAATGTCCTACATTTTGGATTATTAATATTATGCCATTGTGCCCAAAGTTTAACGACGAGCGCTAATGGTTTGACTCTCCAGTCAACTGTAAAAAAAAACATTTATATAGTGATTAAAATATTTTTTCAATATATATATATATATATTTTTTTTTTTCAACACATGCAGACACAAAAATTATCTATTAAACTTACGTTTTGAATAACAATATAGTAGATGCGTGTTTTTTATGCCAACAGAATTGTTACAATTCATATCGACTTTAAATTTCCGTATTGCATCAAAGAATGTTATAATGGGCACTTTTGCATGTATAATTTCGAGTTGTTCAACGAAATCTGGATATAAAAAATGCAAAATTGTGAAATAAAATTATCATTAAAAGATTCCACATATAAGTACTTTAAAGCAAATTTTCAAGAATGTTATGCAATATTTATCAATTGTACACACCACTTTGTTTAAGATGCTTTAGCACGTCCAGTAAATATTCTATAGCTATACATCTTACATCCAATTCAGTGTGTTTCACTAAAAGACACATGTCGACATCGCTATCATTTGAACCAAATCCATTCATTGTTGAACCACCCAAAAATAAGCTACAATTTGGGTATAAAGCCTAAAAACGTAATTTTTTAATATACATGAATATAAGTATGATATTCTCTTTCGTGTATTGTACCTTAATATATGTGTTAAGATGCTTCCATAGCATCATTTTCTTTCTATAAGTAACTTCGGTTTGCTGATGAGTAATAAATTTACGCCAAATTTGTTCGGATAAATCATCCCATGATGAGCCAGTAACAAGATTGTCAGGCACAGAAGTTACTTGTGCCAAATGAGATCTAGCAAGAAATCTATCAGGAGCCGCAATGCATCCGGGAAACATATCATAATTCGATACTTCAGATTTACGATTTCGCGGGTATCTTTGTGACGATGCATTTTCAGTCTTGCCTGAAAATGAATTCTAATTATAATTTGAAGTAAATTTTCTACTGTATTTTATAATTGCAATATTTACTATATTAACATATGTTATTAGATAAAAAACAAAGGATTACTTGATAGATATCTTCTCCTATTCTGATAATTTTGCACATGTGATCTCGAGGTAGAATTGGTATCATAATTACCATTGGATCGTTGAGTTGGATAATACTGATGTGCAGAGGCATTTGAAATTAAACCATTTGCTGTATTATTATACGCACTATTATCTGGATGTGATTTATGATGTTTCTTGCTAAAAATTTAATTGATTAATAATTTAGATATATACTTGTTTTATATATATATATATATATATATATATATATATATATATATATATGTGTACGTCTAAAAAGTAGACAAAAACAGATAATTCTAAAATGTATAATAATTACTTTAACCACTGTCCTCTTACTGAACTCGTAGAGTCTCGTTCATCTGAAGACTCTGTTAAACTATTGTCAATATAATGTTTGTTTGGTGTTGGTGAACGAGAACTAAACCCGCTATCACTATTATGTGCCTCATATTTCGAGAAATTTCTGTATGAATTCCGTCTATTATTTCTGTTATTCCAGCTTGGTTTCTTTGTCGAATTATTTGTAGGCTTGAAGTTATAGTTTGAGAATGGTATAATCGATGAGTTATTAGATGTATTTATGCGTCTTTCCCAATTTAGAGAAGATGAATTATTATTTGATTGCATATACTCCATACGTCGTAATGACATCGGTACATCGACTCCTATTAATTGCAATAAATCCAGTGGAGATCCTGTCTGCAGAAAGAATATTAATTGTATATTTTAACAAAAAGTAGAGAGATATGAGTACATAAAATTGATAAATGAAAAAATATTATGATATTTGATATATTAATGCATATCTATAAAACTCTAGCTTTTAATGAAATTCTTTAAAAAATTTGATATATTATAAATACAATATAATTACATTTATAAATACAATATGATTACATTTATATGTATGTTATAATAAATAAGCTTTTATTTGCTGCATTTGTCAGAAATTCTCTTATTGTACTGTATATTTGAGAAAACATAAAGTGCATTTAATCACAATAACGAAAGAATGTTAATACATATAATTTAATTGCATGCTAAATATATCGACTATTGATACATATTTATTTAAATTTAATGTAAAAAAATGTTCAACATATACCTGTATCGAACGCCTGTTATGTCCAGACATATTCGAACCATATTGGGGAAAATCAGATTGATGCATTGCATTTACACCGTTAATATGCACAGTGTGATTTTGCGCTGGTGGACAGTGACCATTTGTTTGGTGTCCTCCCATTATTTGCACCATCATTTGTGATGGAAGTACAGTATGATACATAGTCAAAATAGGAATACAAGGTATTGGAAGTCTCTTTTTTTTTTAATTGGCGCTTGTTTAATTCTTAATATAGCAATATTTTGCACTTAATCGCATTCATGGATTTTTGTAGTAATGTACAAGGCACACAGTGTTATTATTATTAACTGTATCTTGCAATAATTGATTTTCATCAAATAAACGTACACATGTCTACATGTAGAAAAGCTTCAAGCTTCTTGTTTTACTTTTCTCTTTCTTTTTTTTTCGTTTATATATTTTATATTTTTGATTGTAATTATTTTATCTATTTATATTGTAGTTTCGCAAGATATTATGTTGTATTTTTTGAGATTTTACTATGTAAATCTAAAAGTTAACAACAGATATATAATAATCCAGTAGAAATATAAGGAGACGAAGCTATATGATAATGAAATTAGGAATTCAGAAATAATGAGACGCTACAATTCACTGTCTATCTCTTGTCATAGAATTTATAAATATATTTAAGCGTGTGTGTATGTGTGGGCATGTGAAATATACAGAGCTGTAAAAAAAAAACAAATTGTAATGTAAATTAATGATTGCTCTTAACGACCAATAATTTTACATAATATTACAGTGTTGCGTTAAAGGAAATTAAATTTTATGAGGCAAATAAAATAGCCTGTATGATCTTAACTACTATCAGATTCTTTAGTAAAAAAATTTTTAATTACTTATATTAATTTTATATATACAACTTTGCCTGTGCAAGATGTACGCTTCTAAAGTTTCGTTTCCAAATGTTTTCGTCATTTAATGTGCCTTTATTCCATTTAACTCTCTTTTCCTCTCTTTCTTTTTCAGTTTTAAATCATACACAAGATACAATTTGCTTGCTTTATCTCCTGAAAGAAAAACAGTATTGCAAGCCATTGTAACGTACTATTATGTAGGATATTATTTTCTTTTTACATATTTAAAAAAGACAAATTATAATAGTACTTTACATAAAATATATTAATAAGATACCAAATTAATTATTTTGACTACGTGTAATACATGCTATATTAATTTTTTAATAAAATATAGAATGTTAGTGATTTGTTATAGAATATTACAGATAAGACTACTAACATACATGTAGAGACAGAATATATTATGGGATGTTAGGGATGGAAGAACAAAGGACACATTAAATAAATGTAATAGTTAATAATCAAAATTTATTCTAATTAGGTACATATTTTTGAAATTTTCTAAAGAATTACAAACACAGTATTAGTATACTACAAATATACACAACTTTTGGGATAAATAAATGTAAAAAATAATTTTAAATATACAATCTAAGTATTCCCTTTCCAAAACATATAAAACTGAGTGTAAAAATTAATAATTTATTCTAATTTTAATATATATGTCTAACTTTTCTAAATATTACAACCAATTTGTACAATCATAAACATACATAGATTTTGGAGTTTGTAAAATTAGAAGACTACATTAAAAATAACTTTTGATAAATAAAAGTAGAAATCGAATCTTTTTTTAAAAATTCTCTTTTGTTCAGTGTATTCTTCGTTATAACCACATTTTACTATACATTATAGAATTTTTTAAAAATCAATGTATGTCTCTGTTTGCTTTGGTAGAAGCCTAATTTTTTTTTAATTAGCGCCAAATTTTTGTAGACCAACATTTGTTGACGTGCACATGCATAATTTTTATAATAAACTTTTATATATATCAATTTAAGCTTTCTATAAAAATCCTAGCTTTCATAAAATGCTAATTCATTGTTACATCTTCTGTTAAATTTGTTTCACAAGGCATAAAATAAACATCTATTAGAAAATACCAATCCACATAGACTTGACGGCCAGAAAAGAGCTTAAGGACAATCAATATGTTTATTTCTATTTTAAAGATATTACTCATTAAATAGTGACTCTCGTTAAGATATGTTTATCAAAGATATATAACGATATCGCTGCATAAAATAAAAAATAACAAATAAAAAAAATTTATTAAGATGAAATGGACAATTTCCTCGAGTGAATTCGACGTCTGCGTGAAACGTGCGAGTTTTGAAAAAGACTAAAGAAGGAGGAGGGGGGGAGGTTCTCACGAAACGGAGCGAATGTTCACCTTCCAACAGTTTTCCTCACAATTTGCGGATACTGTAATCAGTGTTCATCTTACGGAAATCTGATTCCTGCGGGAAACAATGTACAGGTAAAACGTCGAAAATGTTTACAGCCGCACAAATACCCTCGTCGAGGACACGCACATTCCACGGCATTCAACTAGAAATTACTTACCCAAATAGACACGTGCACACACCGCCGTGTCGGGTAGAGAGACAACACGCAAACACGGACTATTTTCCTATTTCGACAATACGGCGCGCGAGGGGAGAGGGAAGAGGGAGGAATGAAGAGGGAGAAGTGAAGAGGGAAGATTGAAGAGTGAAGATGAGGGACGAGGTCGCGGGATCGCGGCGGGCGAGATCGAGAAAGGAGAAACACAGGCTGCGAGAACGACGTCGCGCGGAAAAACACAAGGCGAGGAAGGGGGATACCCGGTACTGACCACCATGTTGCCCTCGGACGTGAACTCGGGGAAGAGTCGCGGTAAAAAAAAAAAAACTACCTTCCAATATTCCAATCGGAGCTGCGCTGTCGATTAAACGGCGCGTTTCGATACGCAGATACGGGGGAGAGACGCGGGAGATCGCAGGATCCCCGTTACGCCGTGAACGCCGTCGCTCGATCTTCCAACTGCCAGCTGGATCCTCTCCGGCATGCGTGCGTCCCGTCGACGTGCGTCGACGATGAGTGTTACCGCTGGTGTGTCACCTCGTCCCGCGCGCCCGTGCCCGTGACTACCAACACACAAATCGCCGCACCAACTAATTCTCGTTAGACGTTTGAATTTTCAAATCCCTCAGGGGAAATGGACGGTCCCTCGTTTTCGCGTGCTTGACAACTCGGCCGCGGAGCGGCACTGCCGGCAGCCGGCGATGTACGGCGCGTGATTGGCCGAGTCGTAACGAAAGCTCGAATCCGGCCAATCACGCGCGCGAATCATTTCGATCCTCTCGCGAATGGCAGTTCGACAAGCACTGATTCTTTATTACGATTGGTTTTTGCACTTGGGTCCAACGAGTAATTTTAATGGCAAGAACCATATTAAAGAATCATTAAGCGTTTATTGCAACTGTTCTTTTTCTGTTAAACGTAGCTGAAAAATTGTTTTTTTTACGCATTTAACGTATTGTGATCGGAGGATGAACTAGGCTTAAGAATTTATAAGTTGTATGAAAAAAAATTATGAACTTTAAAAAGTTTTAATTTTTAAAGCCGAAATTGAAAAAACTCTTTAAAATATAATCTAACTTTTAAAGCTTCTTTTAGAATGTAATAGATTTAGAATAAAGTATCAGAAGAATGTAAGTTACAAATTTCAAGAATATTTCGAGCATTCTAAGAAATGCAACTCCGAGAAATCGAGATTTCAAATCACAAAAATTAGAAATCTTGAAAAATCAACAAGTATCAGAACATAATCGGTAACGAGATCGCACTATCTAAAACTCCCAGAATTTCGTTGATATTTCCAGGAATTCTTTACATTTTCAAGCATTCCAAATTTTTAATTATTAAAATCAAAAACTCGAAAATCAAGTCAATCTTTCTAAACGTATTAAAATTTAATGTTAATACAAGTATGATATGTATAGATATCATTGTTGCACAAATATTAAAATTGCAAATATGTAATATGTACTGTGTGAAACTTCATCACTAATTCTCTTGTTAAAAAAATGAAATATTCGTAATATGCATACTAATTATGTAGCGACATAAAGTAATAACTTACGAGAGAAAGGGAAACGAGAGCGCGTTTGCTTTCAAACCAAATTTATTTTTCCATAAGATTTCACAATAAATTTCAGCATTATAATCTGCTATAATATTAGCGGTGCGCTGTTGGTCGGACAAGAAAAATAAAACAATTTAGTGTCATATAATGCAAGTTACATTAATTATACTTAATCTATTGCAATATAATGAATTTATATTACCGCGAGAAGCCAGTACAGACAGACTACAGAATTGGAGGCAGGGATTCGGAAGCAACAGAAAGGCGATCCGAATACAAATGTATAGAACGACATTCCAAATCAAAGATGCGTTCCATTTCACGCATGATCCTTCATCATTTATCCTTCTTGTTTACCAAAAAATAAACAAGGATAAATGATGCATTATGCGCATCATGCATGAAACGGAATGCACCACTATACAAGTGAGACAATTCGAATGGTTGACAATTTACCTGTACCATTACTGGATAATGGGCAATGTCTGAAACACACAATAATGTAGTCACGTAGAATTTTTACAGTATGGCAGTGCGCCATATCCGAAAAACACAAATCAAGACCTTCCCCCTAAATTTACTTAATCATTCGCGCATTAACCTCTTCGCTAGCGAGAAGCCATCGTCACAGCTCGCTGGAAATCTTTTCTTTCCACGTGAACCAAGATAATTCGATGACTCGTCAAATCTCTAAACAAATTTCTGTAATTTCTTACTCGTCGATACATTAGATTTTTTTCTATGTTAATACATCCGTCGGTGGCGAAATCGTTACATTTTAATTTCCAAAATGTTGGAAATAATAGTACTCTTACAAGAAAAAGAGTAGCTTTCTGCCCCCACCGCTTGTTATCATTCGTCGTTGCGAAAAGGTTAAAGAACGACGTGTAACACGATACACGAAAGAAAAAACAAATATATTTTGAAAAGCTGTGCGTCTATACCGTCTCTCCGGTCACGCGTGACCGCTAAGCCTATCCGCTAAGGATCTACCCCGAAAGAAAGCAATCCTTCCAATCGTGCGCTCCGTTGATCCCTGCGGTAAAAATAAGCAATAGATATATATAAAATAAGAGAAAAAAAAAACCTAATCAACATGATCAAAATCACCGATGAATTTCTCATGACCGGCGCCTACGCACCGGTCCTCTGAGAAAGGATGTCCCATCTCCGTGATGATGTTGAAACGTTGGCTTCATACTGTCTGACGATGATGCAACATTGGCGAGCTCCCATCGACAAGATTCCGCCGGAGAAATCGGAATTGACTCTCAATGTGTGTGACGTGCGCCCACGCGTGTGTCCACGAGGAACGTGATGTATATGTTGTTTCCCTTCCCCTCAGCTCGAGATAACGGTAATAAAGAAATTTGCATAAAATGTAGTCTGCTTAAATTTCCTTCGTGCCTTTTCCATTCGGCTCGAATGTCGAATCCATGAACGAAGTAGAAAAAACACGTGGCGTTTTCAGTGCTGTCGCATTTTCGCTCGATCTTCTGTAGTCCGAAAAGACTGCCAGAAAGATCTTTCATATCCATAGATTCATCCGAGCGTGACGTAAGATTGGCACACTCGTCAAATTCAATCGAATCATGAAGCGATACACTTCTACTTTATGTCCAATTCCTTCTGTTTCGTTTTCTTTTTCTGTTTAGTTGTAGCGTCACTACGTTGGACCGTTCACAATAAGCGCGAGTCACGGTGATTGAGTAGTAATCGTTCGTTCTCCAGACTGCATGTGCGATGTCCCTCCTGCCTTCGTTGCACTAGTTACTTGTAATCAGATACATAAGCCTGGCATGTTTCCGCGTCCACGGTGGAATCCTCTAACGGCGAATTAGCTTACGGAACCTTCGTTCTCCTCTCACTCCCCCTTTACCTCACGTCGACGACATGAGCGCATGCTGCATAATATCGTACTCGATCGTCGAGCCGTCGTACCGTTTTGCGCAGTTAGTGATTTGTGGTTGTTGGTCGAAGAAGAATTGGTCGAATGGCCATGAGCCTTCATGGCATGGCAATTGCGTTGCTCAGCCGTAGGTAGGTTTCGGCTCAGTAGGGCTGCGAGAACTGTCCTCCGGCTTGCGACTGGCCCGACTGGTAGAAGCCACTTCGATCGCCCTGGTAGGTCGAGTCCTGCGACAGCAGGCCGTCCATCTGCGACTGAAACTCGCCAACCGCGAACGAGTCCTGGGAGAGCTCCGCCTGGCTGAGACCGGGCTGCGAGAGACTGAAGCCAGGCTGGGACATGCCCTGAGTCGTGCCCTGCGTCAGCGGCAGACCCGGCTGACTGTATGGCTGCGTGTTCTGCTCGGTCTGGCTCAATTTACCCATCCGCGGACCAGACTTGTTTCTCGCCGAGGCGGCAGCGCCACGCCGGTTCCTCTGATTCTGCCGCGCCTGCAACGCTTGTTGGTGTTGGTTGTAGAAACGCGGCGGCACGTGCGCCATGTTCATGAACATGCCAGCCGGTACGGGCATGTTGTTCATCGCCGCCTGCGCCCGCTCTGGGCTGATGTAGCTGATGGTGTCGTGAGTGCGGCTGAAGATGTCGAGCGGCACGTTTCTTTGGTAGTACGGATTGTGGTTCTGCAGGCCGTTCACCTGCGCGCCAGAACGATCGTACACCGATCCGGGGATCAGAGCCTCGCGCGCGTCGTACATCGACGTGGACATGAAGTGCGAGCCTGGATTAGCCGCGTTCACGAGTTTCTTTGGCTTGGCGAATTGAATCATGGACTCCTTCAGGTTGTTCAACGGTCCCTCGACCAACACCTTCTGTTCCTTGTAAAAGCTGAGCAGGTGATTCCAGAGTGGTTGCTTCGAAAGCACTTTGGGATTTCCCACGATGATGATGCCGTATTTCGCGCGGGTCAACGCCACGTTTAATCTTCTGGGATCGTTCAGGAATCCAATGCCCTGATGCTCGTTGGATCGCACGCAGGACATTATTATTATATCCTTCTCTCGTCCCTGGAAAGCGTCCACACTCGCCACCTCAATCTCCTGATACAGTTTCGAGTGTAAAGAACCTTGATACTGCATGTACTGCACAAGATAGGCCCGTTGACCCTCGTACGGGGTTATCACTCCGATCTGCTCCGGTTTCACACCGCAGCGTAGGAATCGCGTCGTTATCTTCTCCACGTTAGACGCCTCGGTACGATTCAAGTAAGATGTCCCGCTTCCAGCTATCTCTTCCTGACCCTGCGTGACATAAAAGAACATTGGCTTGTCCGGCGCGGGCCAGGGAAAGTCGATTTTCAGTAATTTTCTCTCGTCGGCGCAAACGCCGTTCTGCAGGGAGCCCTCGTAAAAGAAGTTGGATGGGAATCGCGATAGATCGGGATGCATACGATATTGTACTTCCAGGCGGAAGGGTCTTATTCCCAGCACGACCAGCCTCTCGAACAGAGATTGAGACAGACCGGCTCTGGCAGCTTTCTTGCACATCACCACCGGGCCTAATTGGCAGTGATCTCCGACGAGGATCAGTTGCTTCGCTCCTAGAACAACTGGCACCATGCACTCCGGCTCGGTAGCCTGCATGCTCTCGTCGATGAGTATAGAGTGGAATTTTAATCTGTGCAATCTTGGATCACCAGCGCCCACGCAGGTGCAACAAATAACATCGGCCGCTTCCAGAAGTTCCTTTTCCGCCGTTTTCTTCAAGGCCCTGTAGCGCTTCTCGTCAACGCTCGATAATTCGCCCGTCTCGTCTTTCAGCTGTTGCAATTTCTGCAACTCGGTGTTGGACTCCATGTTCTTTATTTGATTATGCAGCGCGAGGAAACTCACTGGAGAATCGATGGCCTCGCGCGATTTGGCACACAATCGTACAACTTTCAAATTCGATTTATGTATTTTTTCCGTCAATTGATCGACGGCGGTGTTTGAAGGAGCGCATACGAGAACAGGACCATCGTTTTGTTTCACCAACTGATAAACTATAGTAGCGCTCGTTACAGTTTTACCTGTTCCAGGCGGTCCTTGGATCAGGGATAAAGGTCGTTGTATCGCGTGTTTCACAGCGTATACCTGCGATCTGTTCAAGTCAGGTAGATTCGGTGCGCTAAAATGTTTAGGAAGGTGACAACGGAACAGAACTTCTTCTACCTCATGTCCTAATAGTCTGTGGTATATGTAAGCCGATACAGATGTATCATCTACAGCGAACTTGCGTAATGCAGATTGCATTCTGTAATAAAATAAAAATACTTATTAAAACCATAATTACATATGAAATCAATAGCGACATCGCAATTTTGTCGATTTCTTACCGATCAAAACTCGTGCTCTTCCAGATAAAGTCAACGACAAAGTTGCTAATGCATTCCGTTGGCGCTCCAGAATTGTTCTTCAACTCAATTCCGACTTCCTCCCCGTAATTGTCGGGAATCTTAATCACATGGCCAATTCCGGACCAAGGCTTATGAAGTTCTCCCAGATAACGGAGTCTCAATTCATCTCCATGCATCAATTTCATATCTCCGTCCGTTTTTGCCAGCATAAAGTACGCGATGGTCTTCTTGTTCAATCCAACGTCCCATCGCACCTCGATATTCTCTTGAGTTTGAGATTCTTTCAAGCGTTTGTCATAATCGGCTTCCAATTTCACAAGTGGACCAAAAATATTTTGATACTGATATCCGTCTTCGTAGCGTAACAGAACCTGCTGCGGTTCCTCGTCTACTCCAGGTTTCTCTAAATCTTGGAAAGTAGCATCAACATTGTCCCGCCACAATTCCTCCAATTTATTAATCTGTTGCGCGGAGATTTGTCTAGCTCTCAACTGTTCTTGTTCGGACGGAAACTTTACCAACCAAGATAAAAAGCTGCGATCCTCAATTAAAGGCTTCCATTGTTCTTGATCCCTAAATATATTTAAAAAATATATTTACATATGATATACATTTATATTATACTTTACAGATTTGATATCTAAATTGACATTAAATCTGTATAGATGCCTTATTTTCTTTATATGTAATATAGATAAACAAATATAATTCATTACCAATTCATATCTTTCAAAGAGCTCTGTGCCGCGCATGGTTGGCGGCAAAGTAGCACTACTACGGAATCAGCTTTAGCAGGAATAAAACCCAATACGAAAACATTTCTCGTGGCACAAGAATAACATTCCAAAACGGTTTCTCCAAGAGGCCCATCTCTGCAACAAGCCAATGGATTTTTATATCCAACAGATTCGTAAAAGGATACGCTCCAGTTTCTTTTGTACATTTCTATTGCATTTCTCTTATGACAATCTAATAAATTACCTGTGTAAAGTAACTTCCTTGTGTTTAGCACGGACAAGATGATTGATGATGTGCGATCCCGACGTATTGCCGCGTCCATTGCAGAACCACTTGCGGCAAACATTGCACATAACCACGCAGGACGCTTCATGGATACCGCAATATTTACATGCATGATCAGGCAAATCGCGGTTATAATACGCTTCCTCCTCCTCCTCTTCAAANTGCAGCTCGGCGAGACTCTGGGCTGCTCCGGAAATCTTCAAATCCAACGACGAGCTTCCATTTGTACCATTGACCTAAACAGCGATACAGAAGCGTTAGAAAAAGCATCAGAATCATAAAATTGCAATAAAATCCGCCGATAAAAAGTTTACAAAATAAATATTAAAAATGAACGCATGCAAGTAAGGTAGACTTTTGAGGATAAATTCAGGGAGAGCCCAGTCCTTTCTATAAAAGATACATCGCAGCTTTCTCCTCGTCGCTTTGTAGCGCGCGATGCTCCCTTTATCACGGATTTATTTTCAAGCCGAAAAAATTAGTTTATCAGGCTCAAGCGCATCAACGCCTTTCTCTTATCTCGCGTCACCGCTGGTGTTAGACCGCCGCACGCGGATTCCGTCATCCTCGCAACACACAAAAAAAAATCATTCNACAGACGAGAGAAGCGATTATTTCTTTTATTTTATTTCAAGTAACAGTTTTCTTCAGCAAAGAATATTTTCTCGATGTCTTATCAAATATACTTGTGAAGTATATCTTAATAGATATACTTGTGGAGTAAACCTTAATAGTTTAAGATATATTTCAACATCCGGAATGTGTTTTAAGCAAGTGTGACGCTTACGACGACTTTGTGATAGATTTTCACTTAAAACAAGTATATTTATACTCGTGGGTAGCATATATTTTTCTCTGTGTGTATACTTAACGGCGGAAGCGGCTTGCGTAATCTGACGGAACGCTGGAGCAGCGACCGCACCTAACCTCGCCGCTGGCAGCTGGCGCGAGGGAGACGGGGGTGGCGCGGTCCCGTGCTTCTCCAGCGGGCGCTCAAGGTCATCCCGATGACATGCGACACCGGAAATCCCGAGCGGGGTTCGCTCCCGGAGTCGAGGGAGGGAAAAAAAGCGGGGTCAGAGAGCGGGAGATAAGGGAGACGGAGAGAAAGAGACTGCGAGAGAAAGAAAGACAGAGAGAGAAAGCGCTCTAAAGAATTGGCTCTGTCTTATCGCCGCGCGCACAATTTGGAGGTTAGGCCGCGTGGCCGAGGCGCTCCCCGGGGAGGTTCCAGGCCACGCCGCGCGAAGGACGCCGGGAACGCGACGGCCGCGGTCGGCCCCGACGGAAACTAACCTGTACGGGCTGGCTGGACTGCGTCTGGGTCGCGTCGTGCTGCGAGGCTTGGGTCTGACTCGGCGACGGTAGGGTGAAGTCGGTGAAGTCGAACTCACTGCCCTGCGTGTCCGCGCCGATCAGATCGGTCTCCTCGGTGTCGAGGAACGTGAGAGTCTGGCTGCTGGGCCCGTACGCGTCGACACTCATCCTGGTTTCTCTCTTTCTTCTTCTTCTTCTGCTTTCTCCCTCTTTCTTCGCTCTCTCTCTCTCTCTCTCTCTCTCTCTCTCTCCCTCTCTTTCTCTCTCAGTGGCGTCCCCGCGGTTTCCGCGCACCCCCGCACAGCGAGGACGGAATTAGCGGATCGCGCGCTGCTCGCTCGCACGACCGCTCGCTGGCGTATGCGCCCCGCCGACTGACAATGCGACCCGTGAGGAGCGCGCGATCGCGACCGATTGCGTTGCAGGCGCGCGCGAGGAAACACGGGCGTTCGGCCGACGGTGAAAAACGGGTTACCACCTCGTCCTGGGCTCGCCTACGCCGTACGTCGCCGCTCGCGGCCACACCGCGGACACGCACACACATACACACAAACACACATACGCATACAAGCGCGCGCGCACGCCGACACACCGAGGGCACACGCAACTTTCGTCCCCGCACGCGTGAACGCTCGTCGTATGTTACGTCATCAGCTGATCAGGCGACCAGCACACGGAGACGGAGCGGTGGCGATTGAACGGAAGCGGCCCTTAGGGCCGGATTTTATATGGGCAGTGTAGGCGAACACGCGCGAAGACGTCCGGCGACCAATGGCGACTCGAGGCGCCGCGCGGTCGGTAACGCGGTTGGACGTCACGGACTCGCCGCTGTCGGCACAGATGGCGGGAGTTGTCCCGAAAATTTGATTCGAGTTTGCGACACATGTATGCGACTCTTCAAATACCTAATGAATGCTCCTTGAGAATTAGGTTTATTACACATTGTTGTTATTATAAATGTGTTTGTAAATATTATTGCCAAATGGGCTCGTTCTCGTGGCATTGTTTTTAATACTTTTAAAAATTTGAATTTCCCAAGGGAATAAGTTTATTATACATAGTTTTGTATTGTCAACAAAACGTGTTTGTAAATACTATTGCCAAACAAGCTCGTTCTCATGGGTTTTAATAAAATATTTTTAATAAAAAGAAAATTCGAATTTTGTCACTGTAGAAGCGAAACTGCATCCAGTTTATACTTTTCTCGTTCTTGGAGATTGAAGATTGGAGAACCTAACCTTAGGGTGCGTTTTCAATCATCGACATTGTTGATTTTTCTAATTTTTATATTCATTAAAAATCTTGTGCAATATTAATATTAATAAAGTAAACACTTGAAAATTAACTTTGATAATTATTAACTTTTAATTTTTTCCTCCTAACTTGCAGCACAGCCACGAAAATTAGTTGTGGCGAAAGAGACGAATGCTAATAAGAAGAGGAAAAAGAAGAAGACAGTCGGCGTCAACTTTTGCTGACTTTTTTTTACGCAGCTACAATGATTAGCGATACAATTCTTCAAAGCGAATGAAAACGTACCTATAATTATAAGAATTTCGGTATTAGACAATTTGGGGCAATATTTACATACATCTCCACATGCCAAGATTATAAAAACATGAACATGTATATAAATCTGCCAAATAAGCGCATCCTTTATCCTCTTTATCAATTAAAAAAACCCATACAGCACAAAAATTTTGCAGTTACATTATAGCGATATTGCTACAATCTCGCCTATAATGCATAATGCGACACACTAATCAGAACTTATCTATATAGATAAGTTTTGGTCAAGGAGAAAAGGAAATGGTGTTTTGTGTGTGTATGCGTAGTAACTGTGTGTGTTTGTATCTTTGTTCTCGTGTCCGTATAGGTTCATGAAGCCTATAAAAGAATGTACGGCTCGATCCTCTCTGCAGAGTGTACAAGAGTTCGAGAATCGGACCTCAGCACGTAAAACACCGGAAGCAAACGCATCTTACAATTAGACATGTCCCTTTTCTCGTACGTTGCCTGACATGCGCAAGCTTTGTAAATCGGCATGTTTCCGTTTAAAATATACTCAGAATATTTATTCGTGTTCCAGCAATCATTGAGAGCGGTTGTGTTTTAACTGGTCGTGAATAAAACTTTTATTCCTTACTTGGACTCGTTAGTTCTATTCAGGAACAATATCAATTAATTTGCAATAAATAATGGACGTATCGAAAGCCATGGATTTGCTACATAAACACATTCGAGGACAAGTAAGTCAATTTGAAATATTTTCAATTAAAAAATGTGTTTTATTAGTCTCTCTCTCACACACACACACGCACGTGTACGCGCGCGCACGTGCACGCACAACAAATGTGTATATTCATTTGTCTTTATATATAAAAATTTGAAAGTTAAAAGATGAATATTTATATATAAAAATTTGAAAGTTAATAGATGAATATTTATTAATTATACCTAAAAAATCATTTAAATTATAATATTCTTTGCAAATACTTCAAAAATTCTTTCAATATTGAATATTTTCTAATCAATGAATATAATTATGTTAATCCACAAATGCACATAAAATTATATGTCCAAAATTTCTATAGCTAGTAAATGTAATATGCACAGTAAATATGTGTAATGCACGTTCAAATTTAAGTAACAAAAGACATCTGAATAGCGATAAAAAATAATAATTATATAGAATAGAAATTATTTCAGAAAATTAAAAGTTGTAGTCCTCGCATAACAAATTGACTACAAAGACATAAATTTTACTAAACTTTTAATTTTTATAAAATTATGTTTTTTTGAACGTATTTTTTAAAATAATGTTATTAATATTAATATCATAAATATTTTAAAACTAATAAAGTAAATGATTTTTTCAACTAATAATCTTTTTTATTATCTCTTTTCGATACTGTACCAAATAAAAATTAAAAAATTAATAATAGTTTTAGATCAAGACAAAGCTTATTATTAAATTTTTAAATGAAAAAATACCTTATGTAAAAATAAAAGTTATTTTATATTTTTAAATTTTTTTTTTAAATAAAATTGAATTTATTGCACGAATAAAAATGAGTTTTTAAATTTGAAATAATCAAATATAATTACTTTAGACATAAAAATAACCTGTCCTATTAATAAATTATCATCTTCTAATCAGGTTAAATGAAGGTTTATATATATTTAAAAGAGCAAAAGATTATAT